>PRKT01000109.1:625240-695805 GCA_003671525.1 Saccostrea glomerata | reverse complement strand
TCTTTTCACATAGAAAAAAAAACTTCTTTAATTCTGCATGTCTGGAACGCTTAAAATTATGGCTGAACATTTCGTCTTGAAAAAAAAAATGAAGCGACATTAAGATTTGCAGTGGAGTATGTTTTAAAACATTTTACTATTTCTCATATCAATCTTTAACTATATCACTAAAAAATTTATAAAACCGTGTCCCTTTTTTAAGTTTAAGAGTTGAAATCAATCTATAACATTATATAGTTTAGATATTACAAAAGTAAATTTGTAAACGACCAAAAAAAAAAACAACTTTATTTGGGCATATTCTTATGTAGAATGCCTGCTATACGCAAAAGCTTAGACAGTATATATAGTAGGAACTTTAAAGAACTTCTTAGAGAAGTTGAAGATCTTCATAAAATATAATCATAAACACGCTTATTTTATGAGAGAGTGAGAGTTTAAAATCGAAATCACTTTCTAATAGTACACAATACGCTTTATGAATCTTCCATCATAGGCTCACCTTTATTCCTTTATGTCTTGAATTAATTTAATTGATTTTAAATATTTTTTTTATATAGAAGGAATCTTAGGGTTTATCTTAAAAAAAAGAAGATAATTCAAACATTTGGCTTAATTTATAATATTTCTCAAGCAATTATATATGTGGAAAGATTCATATAAACTCTGTAGAGGTGTAACAATATAGCAATACATCGATACGTATTATCGCAAGGTCTCACGATACGCATATCGTATCGTCATGTATGTATCGTGATACAGTACAAGTTAATGTTCATTGTTTTATTTTAAAATTCTTTATCAAAACTGTGAAATTTAATGTTCCAAAATGATTGTCAACAAGGTAACAATGAAAAAATATAATGCTAAGACTATATGCCCTCCTCTAAATAACTTTGATTTTAGGTCTCAAGATAGTTTTCTTTAATATTTTCTATGACTGTAGATGTTTACAAGCAAGAATACTCAAAGATATCATAAATTTTATCTATTGACAGCTGTATTATGATACATGTTGTATTGCAAGACCATACCGTGATATGTATTGTATCGTTAGATAGCTTGCGATACTCAGGCCTAAAACTCTGATAGTGTCCGACTTAACATCGAAAAGCTAAAATTTACTGTCCGACTTTATTCTCAAGTCTTTTTAGGACAGTCCTGTACCTACAGTACTGAGCAAAACTGAGGATCGTAAGAGGAGTTGAGGTGGGATCTCCTTTATAGCCTAAAAACATTAGAAGAAAAAGAATTATTTGATTTTAGGATCAATTCAGTAAATTTACAAAACTGCAAACTATCAACTGAGGATTCATGTTCCATTTTATTCCTGTTCAAGTGTTAACTTCAAAAACTTTCTTTTCATTTAACAGGCAGCATTAGGAGGGGGTAACCCCCATCCCCCACTTTTTCTCTATATCATACTGTTAAAAAATCTACATTCAAACTCTAATCCACCTCTTTGTTATAGCATACATTCATACATGAAGTCATAGTAATTTGGTAATGTCTGAAAAGATTGGGCTGTGAAAGAACATAACTTGAAACCTAATTCCCCCTCCCCACCCAATCCCCAAACATTATGAAAACCATTGGAGACATTTTCTTTTAGGCACTCTTGCACTCTTTTTTTAAAGACAAGATATCACTTAAGAATATTATTTTTGAAGCAAGAAAAGTTTAAGACAGCTGTTGTAATGCTCAGTCAGTGTCTGTGGGACTATGTAGACTTTACTTCTTAGCTAGCCAATGGGAGACCGAGAGAGGATTAAATGTCATTCTCTTCTATTGATTTACACAAAAGATGCTTAAACAATGTAGCTAATCTATATATAATGAAGGATAGCATGAAATATCTCTTTTTCTGACGATATGGAATTAAATTGGTCTATTTAACTGGCGGAAAGAAAAACTATCATGTACGTTCACTTCAGTCTTATTGGATTTTTCACATTAATTTAGTAAAAACAGCATAAAAACAAAGCCTATTATCTAAATGTGAAAATCAAGAAATAATTAAGCAAGCTTACATGAGGTTTGAAACTAATCCACTTCTATATATATATTTACTGTCCAATAAAACACAGTACTTAGTGCTGTTGACAATTAAAATACTTAGAACTACATAATTATGTCATAAGTTACCTATTTCCTCCTTTTCTTTCTCTACATCAGAGAAATTGAGTCCCTTTTTGTTGCAGACAAAGATGTTAGTGAATTCCTCTCCCTGGGGCTGGATGTCTTCCTCTTGGTACAGGGGTCGACCAAACGTCCACGTCACGTTCTCCATCAACAGGGGGACCAGATCACACGCCTTCAGAATCAGCTTCTCAGACATCCCCAGAATCTCATCCTGCTCACAATCAAATCATTGTTATTCAAAATATCCATGGACAAAAGACAGATAAGTTAAATTTCAAGTGTAATAATCCCCTTCTTTTTTGTTTGGTATGAATTTGTTGCTTGTTTAAATGTGAAATTGAGAGGTGTGTAAAAATTATTTTGGCAATGGCGGCTTTGTTGACGGAAGTGGTATGTGTGTG
The DNA here is from genome assembly GCA_003671525.1 of Saccostrea glomerata. NCBI lineage: Eukaryota > Metazoa > Mollusca > Bivalvia > Ostreida > Ostreidae > Saccostrea > Saccostrea glomerata. The sequence goes on along the minus strand of PRKT01000109.1, from coordinate 693,262 downwards.
AAGAAAGGAAGCACGAGGTCACATGACAATGGCAGAAATAGGTGAATGGACTCCGGGTTTGAAGTGGTAAAATAATTAAAACAAACAATTATTGTCAGATGAAATATCTAAAAGTAGACGAACAGGTAAAAAAGATAACATATATATGTATGATTGCTTAAATTGACTGATATTTTGTTTGCAGTTTATTGCAAAAGAAGGAAAGTCCACCAAGCTAGCACTCTACTTTCACTTTCCATTTGTTCACGGTTTAATCAAATAGCAAGTCCGATATGACATTGAATTACACAGCATCATGTTGCATTTTGATATCATGCTATATTTTTATGTGTTGATAAAATATCAATAAGGTTTGTGTCTAAAGCAGGATCCACATGCCTTACAGACGTTTTTGTGGCGCATGCATTATGTATTACTCTATAGTACAAACTACACTAAGGCTTATGTAAAGACTTACTTTTTTGTAGTCTGATGGATAAATTCGTCATGTTGTGAGGTAATTACATACCTCAGGAACAGTTACTGCAGGCCTATGAAATTAAAGTCGTAACCAAGTGCTAACTGCAGAACTGTTGCTCTATAGCTCTTCTTGAGAAAATTTGGATAAATCAGAGAACTACAGATCCAAATGTTGTAAAAAAAAAAATGCTCTGTATTACACATCCTGCATCAGCACCCTTCATCACACCCTTTATTACACCTTTCTGGGACATCTCTGTACTTTTCATATTGAGTACCTTGGATCTTTTTACAATATGTTGTTTTCATTTGAACATATTAGGAACCTTATAACTGACGTCAATGAGCATTATTAAAATAAGACATCACAAAGTAAGCTATTTTGAAATATATGATGAAAACAACTATACATGACAAAATCTGTATCACACCCCATATCATCCCCAGACTCCAATATCAGTGTGAGGGCTGATATTGGTCGAGGGTTGATATGGGGTGTGATGCAGATTTTGTCATATATTTTTCTCTTTATATTTTACTCCTAGATCATTTTAATATTCATTGTATTACCCAACTGTGTATCACTGAATTTTATTGATGAATTCTTGCAATCATCTAACTGATGATTTGATACAATTTTTTTCCGGAAACAGCTCACTTAGGTTTTCCTAAATCGATATCACCACAGTGACCACACTCTGAAACTAGTGACAAATTTGAAGTACAGAGAAACGTGACAATTTTGTCTTGTGCATCAAAAAGTTTCATGAAATTGATATGTTTTGCTCTATGGCATTTATATGGATAAAAGTTACTTAACTAATCCTCAAAGTTTTCTTTTACATATTATATTTTGCTAGTTTTAAGGGGTTTATAATAAATTAATCATTTTAACAGTAACTTGATGCAAAGAGCCATATCACATCTCACTGACAGGAGTGGGTCATCAGATCAAACTTGATTTTTCACTTCTTAGGTTCTGGAGTTTGGGCAGGGCTGTATTAATCATACAGTAAAAATATATTGCATGTATTTCTATCACATTCTGCATCTCTGCTCCTAGTAATTAGACCGACTAAATGCATGGCTATGATGAGCAAGAGTGCTTCTTCAAAATTATTGAACTCAATGCCTTTAGGTCCAGATTTTTGGAGTAAGAGTAAGTTTTTCTAATATTTTAGTGGATTTTCTCTCTTTGTGCATTTAGCAGACAAACCAAATACATAGGTGATAATGAAATGATTAGCTAGAGTGCCTCTTCCAGAATACGTGTAATGAAATTCATGGTCTCTGGGTCAGGGGTTCTGGTGTTAGGGTGGGGGTCTCTCAGTCATATTGTGAAAATTCATTTATTCTTTTAACATCTTTTTTCTCTGCTTCTGGGTATTTAGAATTCAAATTAAGTGCATGATTAAAACAATTTATGTAAACAAAATTATCTACATATGTTGTAGAAGAGGCACCCCTAGGGGTAAAAATCCAATAACAGTCATTTGTAATGAAATAATTTAAAACAACATGAATACACTCAGACATTTTTACTGTAAATTTTAGGAATGAAATTTACTATTTGGACTCATGCCAAACATCAGATTTTAAATGAAGCCAGCATGCAGAAGATTTGCTTGAAGTAAGAAACCCTCCTGGGTACCTCAGAATTCAAAGCCAGTGTGCTTGAGTCAACAAACTAATCTAGCACAAAGCAATTTACTTGACCCCAGAGGAATATCATTAAAAGATATTTAAATTACACACAGCCCTTAACTATGAAGATATAATCATTTTAAAACCATACAAATTATTTTTCTAAATATAAATTTATTTATTAATTGACAATTACTTCTTTAAAAAATACTTTTTCATTCTCTGTACATTATTTCATTTCCCTCCATCTTCCAATAAAATCAATGGTTATTACCAAGACATATTTTCAATGCCACTGAATATTAGCATTCAGGAATATCAAATTGATTTATAATGGTTAATGTTGCAATGCTTTAAAATTCTTTTTATTTCAATTAAATTTTGTAGTTTAATATAATGACTTGAGATTTATTTGTAAGGGCTAGAGGAAATTAATACCATATGCTGTGTAAGTCTCCAATCTAGATATAAATCCATTTAGTTTCTGTCTATTTATATGTTTGCTTTACAATGTGTGTGTATGTGTGTGAAAATCTATAAGATCTGCAGGGAAGATGAGCATCAATATAACATCACAGAATTCATTATGAATAAAGAAAAACCATCCAACGTAATTAAGAATCTCGGCGTGTGCAATTCTTTAAGTTTTATTGATTTTACCATTTGGAATAATTTAATACTGTAACAACATCAGAATATATGATTTGTTATTTAATGAAAGAGAACAAAAGTCACTATTTGACATTTATTGGATGTGAAAAACAATTAATTGGGGTACCATGAAGGGTTTTCTTTTTCAATTTATTTTCAATTCAACAAAATTTAAGTAAATTTTAAAATATCATTGTTTTCAACCGTGCAATTTATTTTTAATTAGATTGAGAAATTAGAATTAAAATCATCCAGGTGTGAAAAAAGGTGTTTAATTTTCCCTGTCATTATCCCCCTGGTTTAATAATCGCTTATATCAGAGATGTGCTAATCGTTCAACTGGAAAGAATTCTATTCACAAACAAGTTTTATAGCATGATTTCTTCCTGTTCAAATTGTCAATTTCTGATAAAAAATTTCAAGTGTGAAGAATGAGCTGTAAACATGAAAGATAAAAAAATAACATAAAAATAGAAAATAAACCAGGGTCATTACAAATTGAAAACCTGTGGATTTTTTAAAATTTGTTTGCTTTTCAAAAAAAATAAATATTTTTCAGTCTTCTGCATTGTACTTTACCAATTTAACAAATGATACCTATCAATCTATGGGAAATATTATCTAGAATTTTCAGTTCAATTGATATTAAAAGTACATGTATATTAACTACTGTATTATAACAAAGAATATTGTAAAACTTGAAAATCACATGTTTTCAATATATGGATGATATAAAATATTTCACCATCTATTTTGTAATGTTTTTCAAGTATTTTACGAATAATCTCGTTTTTGATTTTATAGACAGAATATGATATTTATTGAAAATCAACACATTTATGTACTTTTTTTTTTTTAATTTACCAAAAAAAACCTTGAGTTCTCCATGGTTCTCTAGTATTCTGTAAAGTGCTTTCTAGGACCCGCTCCATGAAAAAAAATCAATTTTCTCCATTCCTTTAACATTCACATTTTACGGTTTACCAAACTCATTTCCAAAAAAAAAAATATTCAAAAGTCAAATTGAATGATTTTCTTGTAAAATTCAAAGATACGCACACCTTGTACATCTTGGTTTGAAACTAATCATGACAAAGAAAAAGAACCATATTTGCCATATGGTAAGAAACTACAATTTTAAAAAGTTGTATTTTGCTACTGGCAAGAGACAAAATAAACATGTGTAGAATTCGGCCCATTAAGCAAACGTGTGGGTTTTTTTTTCAATATCTCAATTCACTCCTCGGCAATTTTTTGTTTGTTTGTAAAATTACGACAGGACTAACAAATTGAAAATTCCAAATAACTTATACCTGTACTCAGCATTGCGATCTGGGCGTCGTTTAAGTTTTCCTTGTGCTGAGAATCTGTGATGCCCCTCATCCATTTTGAAATTGTACCTTTACCAACAATAGGAAACGGTCCCAAAAGTTCTTTCTCTCTTTTCCCACCCAAAACAACCAGACGCAAAACAAAGATTCGCGCCAAAGTACGACGCAAGCGCTCAGTTACACCAAAGCGAAAGTATCTGATTAGATTTTTGCCTCCGGATAAAACCGGAGAAATCAGCCAAGGTAAAACCTAAGGCTTTCTTTCCCTTTAATCGTTTTAAAATGAAAAGATAGAAATCATTCATTAAACATAGGAGATCATTCAGTAAATATAGGAGCACATGTTTGGTTGTAGAAAGTAGTCAGGAAGAGTACAGTAGAAAAAGTAACAAAATGCAGATTTTTTTTTCTTGTGACAATGAGGATTTTGCCAGTCTTTACCATGGTAAGCTGAATTGATGCTTGCTTCCATGTTTCAGCTAAATTAAAGCTAGATTAATTCTCCTTTTTTATGTGTGTATAATATTGGTTTTTCTTTATTTTCAGGGTGTTTTGTGGATTCCCCCACCCTTGTGGACTCTCCCACACTGGAGATGAGGTAATTTAATTTTAAAACATCTTTTTAAAAAAGACTTTTCTATTTTTTTTTTAAAGTAAAAATTTTATCTGGTTATAATATTTCAAGCAGATATTAGTGAAAAAAGCAAACGAAATATTTGTTGTCCTTTATATTTCCAAAATTAAATGTAGGTCTTTAAATACTTAAAATATTGTATTTGAATTTTCGAGCTGCGAAAAATTCAAATACAGAAAGGTGTAAGTATTAAAAGACCTACATTTAATTTCGGAAATAAAGAGCAATAATTATTTTGTATGTTTTTTTTCACTGAAATCTTCTAGAAATATTACTAGATATAATTTTTATTTTAAAAAAAATTGAAGTAGATAAGAAAATACGGTCTATGAAGCATGGTATCTAAATCATTGAAGTCTGTATTCCGTAGTTACACAGTGGGGGTGTTATCTCTCTCAGACTGCTCAACTTATCAGACCAATCTTCTGATAGAGACGGGGCCCATTGTCAGGTGTAAAAATTGTTTTAAAAAAATTACTATTACTGGGTACTGTTTGTCAGGATTACCCTACAAAACTGTATCCAGTAATAGAAAAGTAACGAAACTTTGGGATATTTTAACTTTATACCAAGCAGATGTATTTTATTTAATATGGAGGTTTTCTATGCTGATTAGATGAGGGAGAAGATTCTGTAAATCTATGGCTGAGCTTTGAGAGCTTAGGTTGATTGTAGTTAGATAATTACATAGTACTCTGTGTAGGTCTAGACAGTTTCTATAAACACATCCCAATCTATTGTCGTGCCCTACTATCAATGTATTTTTTTCCTATAATGATAAAGTGAACTTCTTAATGAACTCGGATATGTCCCTCAGCAAAACTCTTGGTGTAAAATCACTTTTCCCCTACAGTACTCAACTTAATTTTTTCCTGACATTGTTTTTCAATATATTTCAGCAAGAAAGAGACAAAAAATGACCCAAAAGAATTCCCCCTTAGTTAATTTTACATAATTCTTTTTATGTTCTACTGTGAAAAAATAATAATCATAAAACACAAAAGAATACTAACAGCTTGTACCAGATAAATTCACTATCATTTGCTTGGACAACAAACTAATAAATTCATAATACCCTTTATTCTTAAAATATCTATGTGTGACACACTTTATTCCTTGTCACATTCTCATTTGTAAGAATCATACTGCTTAACTTTTACATTATTTCTACCACTCATAGAGTACAACCTCTATATAAGCACTTTTTGAATTATATGCCAGTTCTTCTTCTGAAATGCTCATGGATTATTTTACATGGTCTGAGAACAATAAGAATTATTAGAAATTAAGAAAAAAAGTCCAAAGCCAAGATATTACACAACAAAGGCCCAAAATTCCTATTTAATCCCTCTTTCATTAAACATGGTTACTTTTAACTATCTACATACTTCTGTATGAAAATAAAAATAATTTTTTTGTCTGATGTAATGTAAAACCACAAGAGTTGACATACCAATCAGTTTTCAGTAAATCAAAAGAATAAAAAATATTATAACAAGTACATTCGCATTAGTATTATAGTATTACATTTATATTATTTTTTTATAATATAAAAAATAAATTTGAAGTATATTTGATAAGTATGCCAACTCTTGTGGTGAATTTCAAAGTTGACCTGCAATTTATCAACATAAAAACATAGTAAATAAAAAATCAACCTTTTATCTACAAGCATAGCTATAAAGCCCATATAACTAACAATGACAGAATGAAAAAGAGAATGATGGACAGAGAGGCACATCACCAGGATCCCTAATTGTCCTGAATATGTATAGTGGAAGCATCGCAAATTTATTTCTCTATCAATCGAGAATGATACCCATACTTATAATATTCAGTTGAGAAAAATACTAGGGATGTGCGATTTTATCGGTATACCGGTATATCGCGATTTTTTGTTGCGTGATACGTATCGTGATACGGAGACCTAAATACCGTAATTTAAGTACATATTATAAAGTCCAGAAATTATTCATTTATTTGTTTAATCTTTTCAAATTACAATTACAGAAAGTATAAAAATGTTGTAAAACGTGAAAGAACGGCATCTTATCGTCCATACATAGTTGATTTTATATAACATAAATATTTCAAGAAAATAAAATTTTGTTTTTCAAGCTAATTTTTTAGAAAAATAATGACTTTTCATATAAAATCATTGTAAAAACTGCTTTTAAAAATATTATGATTTTATCGTGATATTGTGGGAAAAAATCGTGATATATCGCGATACGAATTTTTTGGCGATACCCATCCCTAAAAAATACCATCAAAGTAAAATTGATACTTTCAATTTCCTCCATGGAAGAGTTATAGTTCCTAGTGCTCTCTTGTGAAAGTTTGAAAATGGAAAAAAAAAAATTCCTGTATAACTTAACTTTATTTGCATCTGCACCATCCCTTATTGCCTCCTAATATTACTTTTGTCTTCATGGAAGATTATAATTAACAAGAGATTATAGTGTCCATCACAAATTTACTTGTACATAATACTTTGATTCTCTCCAAAGACAAGCTTATTACATATTCTGACAAGTGCACTTTAAAGTCTGTTTTACTAGTCACTAGTGCAATCAATTAACATATTATATCAACCTCTGTCAGAGCACCATGTCCTACCTAATGGCCCCATTACCTTACATGTACATACTAATACCTGCAGTAAGGTGTGAAGTATGGGGGGCAGAACTTACCACACACCCAGTAACAGTCACATCATGTTAGCACTGCAGTGAGGTAATCATTTCATCATGCTTATGTTATTTACATACATTTCTGACATCAATATTATGTCATATTCCCAAAAAATCAAAAGAATATTTTTCCTCTGACCTGATATGTATCACAGAACTGTTTCTGCATCAGCCTATGGATAATAAAAATCCAGACTGGTCTTAGTTCAAATCAGTGAAACTAAATTCATCTTTTTATTTCAATTTTGTACAATATGAATATTGATGTGTTTTTTTTCATGGGGTTGGGGGTTGGTGGATGGGTGGGTTGATGGTTGCTAAAAGCTAGCAGATTTTAGCAACCTTGTTATCCATTTTACAAAAGAATTTACAAAAAAGATTTGTAAATTTGATGATTCTACATAAATTATTACTGAAATAAAATATCTTTGTAGTTCATTTTACAAGATTAATAGCATATTCACTGAATTTTGATTTTATTTAATGTTAATGACAATTATAAGCAGAGTTATCGTTTGGTCTTAGTCGTAAGTTCTTTTGTTAAACGGGCCCCTGATTACTATTATAACCCTGCCAATGTCACAAGGTTTAATCAATCTATTTTCAGTCTCCAATATTGATTTATACCCTACATGTCTAGTAATTAATTCCCCCATTTCCTTCTTTTGTTTGGAGGACATTTTCTCCTTTGATAAATGAACTCTACATATACTGCCCCTGTTGTAAATCTCTAAAATAATGTTGAACAAAACAGAACACTGTTCAAATCAATTAATAATTGCATCACCTATCAATTTTTGATGGATTTCAGGATCAGTTTAAGAACATGTCCATAAGTAGTGGACAGGGTATTGGTCAATTGTTCTCTAGTCTCGGGGCATTTTAACAAATGAAAATCTACCAATTAATGGGCCTCATGGCTATGATAGCTAAGACAGAAAAAAACAATTTATAGCTTTACAGTGCAAACTTTATGTTGTATAAACTGCTGTTAGGACACTAAAATCAATACCTAATACACTGTTTGACAAGACTGATCTGCTTACAGGGAAAACTTAGTCAAATGAATATTGTTTTGATATATTGATTTCTTCTCTCATAGAAATCATTTTAATAATACTTAAACTTAACTTCTTTTTCTAAAGTTAATTCATTTTTAAAAGGATGCAAAATCAACTTTTAAATTTTAATTTTGTTTAAAATGGAAAAAGATTTTTTCCTTTCTTCTTTTTTGTTTTTCCCCAAAAGGTGCAGCATTTTTAACTTGTAGTCATGATGCAAAACCTACACATAAGCCCAATTTCCTCTGAAATATTTCCCAATAAATTACCAGTGCCCAAATTTATACTTATGATTCTCCATAATCACAGAGGGTACTATATGTAAACCTTCCCCATTTCCTCTTGTCCTAGTACATTGATAGTAGGGCACGACAATAGATTGGGATGTGTTTATAGAAACTGTCTTTAAAATTCAAAACAATGAAAACTATCATAACTAGAATGAAAGTTTAATCTACCAAAAAACTGTTTATTGTCAGCTAATCATAAGTCACAGTAACAGAATCATACCTGAGGAGGATGACACAGGTGTACACAGACTGGGTTAACAGGTAAGAATGAATGCCCCCTACAGGTAAAAACAATAGGCCAGGTATCCCTCCCTACCTGTCCACCAATCAGAATCTGTGTACAGCTAATTAACAGGGAGCCCATAAAGTAGCCAGGGATGTTAATTAGGGCTACACAAAGTCAGGCTACCTGTAATTAACAGACCGCCGTGTAGTCCCCCTACAACATCACAGTGGAGCTACCTGTAATTATCTCCCTCCTGTACAAACATCAAAGGGGAGACCAGATGGGAATTACTGCCCCTGTGTACACATGGTTCACCATATATCTATTGTTTTATTGAATCCCTTTTATGAAAGTGAAAAAACTACCAAGAGAATTCAAATACATTAAACATATGTATACTTTTTTTTTCTCAAAATTTTTCATACATCATGATAATAAATAAATTATTCCTCAGAAAGAAAAAAATATATTTCTGATTTTATTAGCATCATCTGCTTGCTTCTACCTGTTAAATTAATTTCAAGAATAGGTCAAGATGAATTGGGAGATAAGTGGATATAAAGATAGATCTTATCCTAGGTGTAAAATTCCACCTGTTTCTGTTGTTAATCAAACATCAAAGACCTCTCTTTACTTCTGGGTATTTTGCTATCACATGTTTCTTTTTTAAAGGGTTATAAATTTGTATATGTAGAAAGTGGTTGTAACTCATAACTGATTTAATTTCTTAATTCTTTAAGCATGTCAACTTTATTTAAAACGTTTTTGTCCTAAACTTTTTTCTATATTTGACTAAAAAATTAAAATTTATATTTCACATTTTGACTAATTAAAGATTTGCACAAAAAATATCACAGTTTATGTAAAAGTTTGTTTTTTGTGTGTTTTTTTTCTCTTTGTATTGATTTTTTATTTACAAATTTCCTGAATTTATTGGTTTATTGTAAGAATCCCTGTATAATCAGGAAACAGGATCCAAGCTGCTAGCTCTGGTGTGTTTACAACACCTCCCTGTTTCCTTGTGCTGTTTGGAGTCCAATCTCCCAGTGTGTGCCCTGATGTGATTCTAGTGATGGGTAAAGGTTGTCTACCTTACCAGATAGTTAATAGCCTTTGATGGTTAGACAAACCCTGGGTTAATTATTGTTTTTACAATGATCAGGGCACATGGTCACCTATTTAATATGATAACCAATGTGTGAAAGACTAATTATCACATAAGATATTACAGGTCTCACCAAATGTCTCCCAAGTTCTTTATTGTAGAACTGGTGGCAATAATTCCTCAATTTCATTCACAAGAATATTACATAAAAATTGTAATGAGAAACTGAATTTATTGACAGAATCATTGAGGGTCAGTTTGAGCCAGTTAAATTATAAGACTTAGATGGGTGGATGGGGGGGTTTAGATGTTGGGTAAGGATAACTAAAACATTCTGTGCAAGATTTTCAATTTGGTGAGTAAAATATGAATGCAACAAGGGACTCTAGTAAAACTTGCCTCAGAAATATCTTCTAATAATTTGAATTCTACTGTAGGACAGTTCAACCTTTGCCTTGTCATTTGTTCTTGTCTTTATAATCTTTGTCTTGTAAATTTCCCATTTTCCCCTAAAAGCCCAATAGAAAGAAATGATTTATCTGTAAATGAATCTAATGTCACGGCTGCCGTGTGTAATACCTGACAATTATCAGGGAGCACCTGCAGTCCCCCACAATCAATATAACCCCATTCCTCCACTAAGTCTGACTTACAGACTGCTGTAATGCCAGGTGAAATCTCTTTATTAAACAAACATTTATGGGTTGCATATTTAGCTGAAACATGGAAGCAAGCATCAATTCAGCTTACCATGGTAAAGACTGGCAAAATCCTCATTGTCACAAGAAAAAAAAATCTGCATTTTGTTACTTTTTCTACTGTACTCTTCCTGACTACTTTCTACAACCAAACATGTGCTCCTATATTTACTGAATGATCTCCTATGTTTAATGAATGATTTCTATCTTTTCAGGATGATGTTACACATGTTATATAACCGGAATGACTCCCCCTTGATAGTTGCCTGTAATTGGCCTGTACCTTACATAAATATTACCACAGACACAGGAAAACCAACCCAGAACACAAATATACAGCACCCACCCCTCCTGTTCAACTTGTTCTGGGTGTCCCAGGGCCCGTAACTCTGACTTCAAAGGGAAGCCACTAGTGGGTAGAAATAATATTGACTATGTACAAACAGGACTAACCTGAGTAACATCTTTTTATACATTCTGTAGGAACAACAAAATGTCAAAACAATTGTCTGATGAACAAGATAATAAAGTCTACTTAATTCCTGCAAATCAACACAGAAGTAAATTTTTAAATACAACATATTTTTAATTTAAATGTTTTTTGGTTTTTTTGGGAGGGGGGGTTAACAATAATTTCCATGTTATCTTTTTCATCACCTGAATTTAAAACAGAATTGTATAACATGTCCGAAAACTGTTCCTTTATTAAAAATAGCCATTGGGAAGACAAATTAAGTTGTGATATTTTGAAAACTATTTTTTTAAATACAAATTAAAAGACATGCACCCTTGTCCATATAAAGTATAAAATCAGAATTCATACATACCATTAAATTTCATTTCAAGAAAAAATAAAGGATCCATTTCATGACCAATCATCTTTCACACTTTTCAAAGTCTTGTAATTCGGTTCTAGTTAATTAAGTTTCAAAAGACAATCACACCTTCAGCACACAAGTATATCTACACTACTACAAATGTTCCTCGCTGTCCTATGTAAACTTCTCCCACTGTTTTAACACTTCAAGTGTTAGTTACCCCCAGAGAAAAAAACAACCCACACCCTGACTACCCAATGCTGGACTCTAGAATGAAGCTCTCAGAGTGAGCTCCTAGGCTAAATACTACAACTGACCAATGGCCATCTGCTGCTACAAGCTCAGCTGATAGTAAAAAGTTAATTGTCATTTCATCATCACAATAGGTTAGGACAGAACAGGTTTTTTATTCCACTTATCAGAATCTGTACACTGCTACAGGGCTCAAGATGACTTTGATAAGTTGTCATAAAACATATTGAAATATCAGTTTGAAAAATCTAAATTGTTACATTGGATTTATAGGATTAGAGAAAGATATCACTTTTATGGCACATTAAGTACCTAAATACAATAGAAAATGTTTAGAAACATAGAATTTCAACACCTTCAGTGTAAATTTATGAGGTCTTAATTGATGGTGCCAATGATTTGAAACTTCCTTAAAAATTTAACTGCAGTGACAGAGAATTTTATGTCTTCCTCATTTGTTTTCCTTTTGTCAAAATTTAAATTCATTTTATTTAATATTGAAAGATGAATTTGTTGCTTTAAATCTCTACTCAGATCAAAGATTTTTCATATAAGTGTAAGATTGAAAATAGGGCAAAAGTGAATTCACAAAGAAAACCTTTTTTTTTTTTTTTAAGTTTTAAAGTATTAATTCTATAATAATAAAAGAATTCATCTTTTTTTTATTTTCATATTATTAAATCATTATTTTGTTTGAAGCAAGCATTATTGCACATATAAAATGCCCAGAATTATAAAAAGAATTATGTAAAATTAACTAAGGGGGAATTCTTTTGGGTCATTTTTTGTCTCTTTCTTGCTGAAATATATTGAAAAACAATGTCAGGAAAAAATTAAGTTGAGTACTGTAGGGGAAAAGTGATTTTACACCAAGAGTTTTGCTGAGGGACATATCCGAGTTCATTAAGAAGTTCACTTTATCATTATAGGAAAAAAAATTATCTAGTAATAATCTTGTTGAAGTTAATCTATTGTAAAGTTCTCATCACTAATAGTTGTATATTAATCCATCTAATGGCCCTGGGAACTATTTGGATGTGTAATTATGATTTTTACTAATCTGTCCTGTTGTGATAGGTGTTAATGAGAACACTTAGTGGAATAGGGAAGTGTAATAGAGAGTTCTAAATGACTCCTGAGCACCTTACCTGTTAGGGCCCTCTCAGGTGTTTGTACAGTGACCACAAATTATTCCCACCTGAGCATTGTTACCTGGTCAGGTGAAGATGGTGAGAAAAGTCTCCCAATTAGCCACTTACAAATCAATTAAGATGCATCTCTAGTACTTCTAATTGATAGGAAGTGTTGGGATCTGTATGATATATAGCTCAGTACTTTGGGTGTTGGGACATTGTGATCTCTTACACTGCTATAATCCTGACAAACTTAGAACTTCACTCCCACAAAACATTGACTAGGGTTACATGTGTAAGGATGGCACTGGACTTAAGTGATGAGTGTTTTTGGTCAGAATTAGAATCTCAGGGATTATTTTTGACTGATTGCAGGAAGAAGACCATATCCTTCAGAAGAATACAGTCCATGCCTGTAAGTAGACAAGGAATCCAACATTATATAGGGCTCACTGTAACATAATAGATAATACTCTGTATTTGCCTTAAAATGATTGATCTTTAATAAAATTATGCATACTAAGAAGAGGTTTATTGGTTTAGAATACTGTAATACAAAATTATACAATTAATGAAAAGAAAATTGAATTTTTACTGATAATATTTTACAAATTTGCAACCATTGTTAGTGTATGGCCTGAGAGAGATAAAAAATTCATCCAAGCCTGCCAATAAGAGACATTTATTGTAAATTTTGTAACAGTGTACAATTTTTTTCTAACTTTAAGTATGTTTTGTTTCATAGCTTCCCATGATGCGACTAAGCCCTGTAGATTTCATGGAGAAGGAGAACAACTGTACCGTGTCCCCGCCCACAACGTCAGCCTCCCCCGTGGTGAGCCCCTCAGACGTGTCCCCTCCCATCCCCTCCGCTAGATCTCCTCAGATGTCTACTCTCAGCAAACCCAAGTTTTACCTGGACGAGAACAGTTCCCAGGACAGTGGAGTGTGCCTCACAGACAGGGTAAGAAAGCAGGGACAAAAAAAAATTAATGGATCCTTCTAAACAGGGAGGAGAGAAATGAAAATATTGAATTTCTTCAATCCAGGAAAGCTAAAATGAGATATGAAACAAAGTCCTTCAAAAGTAAAGGGAAAAAAAGATCAAATTATATTTAACTGATTATCAAATTAAAAAAGCTTTCAGTCATCTAAAATAAATGCCATATTTTGTTTTTGGTAGGAGGATGATTCACATGATGAGTTCCTCTTTGTGGCTCCTAAAGGCGTACCCAGGCGTAACAAGGTGATGAAGATTATCAGCGAGGACACCTGCTCCCCCCTCAAGTACTCCCCCGTAAAGAGCAGCCCCGAACCTACCAGACGCAGGGCCTCAGCCACAGGACTGGTGAGTAGAAGTGCCATCTGTAGTCCAAATCTGTCACTAATAAAGAGACACAACTGATTCATATCAGAGCATTATTCCTACAAGTGTTATCTCTTATTTAAACCCTGATAGTATTTCTATATTGATAATACAGTGTACTTGAAAAGACGTCAGGCCCTGCTTGATATTTTTAAAGTTAATGGCAATAGAAAGAAGTCATCTGGTTTCCAGATACCCCATCCTATTAGTCTGTACCTTGTTGTTGTAGGATTTCACCAGTATCTCCCTGACCCCACAAGACGAGAGCAGCAGTCCGCTGAAGACTAACCTCTTCCTGAACGATGAGGAGGAGGAGGTGGTGAAGGAAGTGGACGACGGATTCCTGGACAACTTCATGGACCAGGAAGTGGCAGAGGTAACGCTCGTCATCTCATAGGGTTCAATATACCGTATAAGTTGAAATTTTAGCGAGACGCAAATTTAGCGATTTTTACCTAAAATCTGGTGTTTTATTCTTAGCGAGAAGTAATTTTAGCGATTTTAAAATGCTAACTAATGAAACCATTACAAATAATACACAAATAATTTTTAGCGATATTCAATTTTAGCGATGTCAGCACCATCGCTAATAATGCCAAAATTAAATCCTCGCTAAAAATTCTACTTATACGGTATTACACTCTGTCAATATCTTTACAAGGATAAGATTTAGAAAGTCTTTCTTTGTGGTTAACTTCTACTTGTTTTGGTTTATTTATTTTTTATTTTGAAAGTTTAACATGCACTCTCCTAATCATTACTGTTCATAGGATTATGCTGGTTATACATTGAGTACAGTTATTGATTGACTTTGTAGATTAATGACAATGTTCCCAGCAGCCTGTGTCAGTTGTTTAGTGCACCTGTCCTCAACTCCACGGCCCTCTCTACAGATGACACTGACAATGAAACTCCCATTGTAAGTTATCATAGTTATCTAACCCTCATTGTAACAGACATACTTAATTAACAATTCATGGCTTATATCATGTATTAAAACAAATGTAAGACTTAATGTAAGAATGAATAATTCATGACTTAAATCATGTAAAACAAATGTAAGACTTAGTGTAAGAATGAATAATTCATGACTTAAATCATGTAAAACAAATGTAAGACTTAATGAATAATATGACAAGGATAATATTTGGACTATCTCTTTGTTACATGCATGTGTTCAGTGATGAGTGTGTATCTTGAGTATTTATGAAGACAAACATACTTTTTAGATTCGGCGTACACAGAGACGAATGCTTCAGAGATCTCAGTCTACCCTAGACTTCAAATGTAGACGATTATCATCCAAGCGTGACCGAGACGAGAACACACCCGTCCAGAGCAAGAGGAGGCGACCCGTGTCCACGGAAACCACCAGTCCACTGCAGGTAAATAAATCCACAGTTAACGATCCTGATAGATATAAATGATCCAACGAGGTGGATTTTAAAGGGAATAATATTTGTATGAACTTTACAATGATATATGACAAATAGAACCATTGTGCAGCACTGCCAATTTCGATAAATAAAATTTCTCTGGAATAAAATTGAGAATTACACCATGATAGGATTCTCATGTTGAAAGATGTACTGTAATTTTGTTTATTTTTTACAGAACTTAAAACCAAAGCTCCACAGATGTCACTCAGAGTCGGAGGCGATGATTAAATCTGCCCTCAACAGAATCGCTGACGAGCCCGATCTGATAGGAGACTGCTCTAAGGTAGGGGTTTCTGTTGGATGTGTAAAGTCTTCTGTTGGTTGTTGAAAGTCTTCTACATTATTTACAGATAATAGTAAAATGATTAGTTATACAAAGTTACAGAAACAAATCACTTTTTATTTAAATGTCAACTGTTGCATCAGGACATATTAATGGCAATTTAAAATGTAGTCAAGAACATTCATTTGTATAAATATAATGATTCTGGTATTTTTTTTTAAGAGACAAAAATGTTGTTGATAGTGAAAAAATGAATCATGCTTTTAAAAAATATTAAACTAAAGTGAATATAATTTGTTTCCAGGCCTACTGTCTGCCAACATTCCCAGGAAAACACTCTGACCTGAAAGCCATCTCATCAGAAACTGTAAGTAATGGAACCAGAAGCTAGAATTTACTCTGACAAATTAAAAAATTCAAGATAGTTTACTGCAGTCATGTACATAATTTACATGAATTATACAGTTGCAAATTCAATGAGTTTTTTTTTTTTAATAATTCTTTAAAAAAGTTGCAAAGTGAAATGGAAAGCAATAATTTAAGTACTTTTAGAGTAGAAACTTTTTAGAAAACAGAGAATTAAACACTGTTTTTATTTTGTGTTGTAGCTGTCGCAGGTTATCACCGGGGAATATGATCATGTGATTGAGCAGGCGATTGTCATCGATTGCCGTTATCCTTACGAGTACGAGGGTGGACACATTAGGGTATGTTGTACAAATAGATGTTCATCATTATCGGAAATGTTTTATAATATACTTAAATTCATTTATGTTCATATTTATCCTGACTTACAGAATGAATACATAGAATTTTATCATGACAAAGACAGCCATTTTGAAATAAAGCTAAAAATTTTAATTAAATTCTGTAAGAATTTCAAACCAAGAAATTTCAATTGTACATATTTATATTCATGAGTATTTGAAGTTTTAATTTTGAAACTAATCAAATATGGTTTGGTTTTGTAGGGGGCCCAGAATATCTACACAAAGGAGGGGATCCTGGAGAAGTTCCTGACTACCCCTGTGACGACCCAGAACCCCGACAAAAGGAACATCCTCATCTTCCACTGTGAATTTTCATCAGAAAGAGGACCTAACCTGTAAGTCTATCATCATACTAAACAATCACAGCAAATTCTCTTTAGGTAGAGGACCAAATCTGTAATAATATAATACTTAGTGAAGTCCTTATCCCCTCAAAAATCTGAAAATTTTCTGAGAGAGGAGCAAATCTCTAAGAATTCAATATCGACCTTAATGACCCCCAAAATATTCACTTGGCATTGAAATGAAAATTTTACCAACTTTTTAGTGACTTGATCTAATGTAGAAGACCTTTCTGAAAACACACATCTCAATGCATTCAAATTTTATCAGTATTATACCCAAAGGATTGAATTACAAGAAATAGAATTGATACTAAAGTCTGTCACTATGATTAAGGTGTGTATTTTGATTATTTCAGGAGCCGGTTTCTGAGGAAGTTTGACAGAGACTCCAACAAGGACTGCTACCCCCACCTCCACTACCCTGAACTTTACATCCTGGAGGGCGGCTACAAGAACTTCTACGAAAATCAGAAGGTGAGGGTTCACTGTAGCAAAGTAGTAACTGACTGAGAGTGTAAATAACGATGTAGATCAATGTAGATTATACTGAAAATTACTTCTTAAATACGATTTGTACATACGGTAACATTTCTTTTTTCAGGGAAGATGAAAACATTTTTACTTATAATAACATTTCATTTTAAAGAGATGAAAACACAATAACATTTCATTTCAAATGTAAGATATGCATTGCTACATCTTTTGATGTTTTTTAATATGTTTTATTTATATCTTGTTGTTTATTTTTCAGTCCCTTTGTGAGCCTCAGACGTACAAACCCATGCTACACAAGGACCATTCCGAGGATCTGCGACATTTCCGACTCAAGTCCAAGTCCTGGGCCGGCGAGAAGACCAATCGTCCGGGATTCCGTCCACTCAAGATCTAGGCCATCCCATCATGCTCAAGATCTAAGCCATCCCATCGTGCATCAGCTGCCATCGTTCTGTCTCCATTATTGACTGTTTTTGTTTTTTATTTGTTTTTATTTTTTATTGTCTATTTTAGCTGTTATCTGTTCTTTCTTACTATCGATCTGACTGTTATGTATACTTAAGACTTTATACAAAAGAAAAAAAAACCGAAAAAGACGAGTGTCGTCACTCTTATGAAGAATTTAATGATTCCAAATTTTTATTATGTGTGCGATGATATCATTGGCAGCCATAAGTGCTTATTCCACCTTCTGTCAGATGTAACTGCCCCATTGTAAATAGGTATTATTACATCTGTACAAAGCTGTACAAAAGTTAGGCTCTATACAGGGGTCAATGAATGTTGATACAAGTTATATGTGTAAATACGACCCCAGCTTTGTTACCTTACGCTGTATAGTCCTATTATCACTATCATGACTTTTGAGTGCAGCTGTTCTGATTTTTTTGTGTGTCTGTGATCGTGTGAGGTGTATATTTATGTTTGTGTAAGTGAATATTAACAGAGTATGTGGATTTGTATTTATTTTTCCCTAAAATGTGTGATTTATATTAAGAGTCTTCATATTTTTTTTGTAATAAAGTTATCTAATGGAATTTTTACTTTGCAACCACACAAATGATAAAAACTGTTAAAGAAAGGTTTTTTAAAGAGATAATGCTAAGAAAGAGAAAGAATTTGAGTCAACAAAATTTGTAATGAAATTAAATCACAAGTTTTTATATAAGAGGAGAGACAATGAGTTATGTGTAAATGGTTGGTACATGTAAATGTGAAGAATGATGTATAAAAGAAACCTGTTTTATGTAGTGCTTTAAGTCAGTGCCGATTATTTAAGGGTCATGATAAGGATTGTACATACTGTGTACAGTGTACAGATTGAGATGTACAGAGATATATTTATTTACAGAGCCAATCTATTTATCTTTAACCTTTGCTTCAAGCGATCAGTAATGAGTGGAATGGTAAGAAGGAGAAGGCAGAAGTCGTGAGAAATTGGTTCAGTTATGCATTACAGGCTTTTATAAAAAAAGGTTTAATTATTAGACACGTAATCTTTGGCAAGAAAAGTTGACAAATATATATGGGTAGAAGTGTTGATCGTAGTCATGTGAAGTGTATCTATCTGTAGGCTTCTGTTTTAAATTTGACAAGTTCTTGGACGTTATCAGTTGCTGAATGAAAACAATGATGTAAAATCTTTCAACAAAACTATGAGTAGGTCTTTGACGTTGCATTTTTCATATGATCAGAAGTCCTTGGAAAGGATGAGTGATTACTGTGGTTTAGCTGGGATTCTGATGTTAAATGGCTTTTATTTGTGCTGTGTATCTGTTGTGTATATTTTCTCGCAAAATTCACTTAAATTATTGGTATTTATTCTTCTGTGTGAATAGTTTTAGTAACCTAAAATGTAGTATTGTAGTGAATTTTTAGATTAGTTTAGCTGTGTTTTATCCCTGGTGTTTATTAGGCTGATGGCTGTTGTAGAAATTTATTTTATCAGTGTCTAACTTGGAGGATGGTAAGCATTTTACTTGAAAGGAGTTTTAGCAGTATTGTGGTTTTAAGAGTGGGAAAGAGGTTGGTTTTAAATGTTGTGGTGGTACCTGGTTTTAAGAGTAGGAAAGAGGTTGATTTTGAATGTTGTGGTGATACCTTGGTGTATGTTGGGTTTCTGGTGGTGCCATGCAGGGTGGAGTCTCATTATAAATGTGGCTTCCTTCTGACTTGTGATTGACTTGTGATGAAGGTGGTGCAATACACACATAGAAGTAGGTCTCACAGAGATTGAACACCACAGAGTCTATTTTATCACAGAGTTTTATCAGAGATTAGTTGTGAGCGGTTAGTGTTTGACTGGACATTTCTCAAACTTCAAGGTCGTTGAGAGAGAGAGAACTAAAGCATAACTACCATTACAATAGCTTGTATTGTTATACATGTACATGTATATTTTAATGCCAATACATTATATCTAGCTCATATTATAGTAATATCTGACAGATTATCTGTAATAAAATTTTTATCAGTCTTTGTATGTGTTTTGTTATGTTCTGTACTCTTTAAACTGGTGCCATTAATTGTACCAAGACTAAGAGATGAAAAGACAGGTTTTATTTTGGGATGTATAGTGGTGCCTCGTGTCAAAGATTTCTACCTTCTTGGCACACAAAGGATGGGGGCCACAAGAGAAACCTAAAATATTTCAATAGCTGGTTATATCAACTTTATTTACTGGTGACCTATTGCTATCTGTTTTCGTCTGTTGTCGTGCTTTGTGTGTTAACATTTGAACATTTTCAGCTTCTTCTCTGCAACCACTTAACCAATTTCAACCAATTTTAGAATAAAGCATTTATGGGTGAAGGGGAACAAAAATTATGAATTTCATGGTCCCTGCTCCCCTGAGACCTGAGGGATGGGACCAAAACCATTAAAATTAATGCAATCTTTAAGTCAAACTAGTGGCATGATTGTAATCAGCATTGAGCTCTGTCCCAAAATTGTGAAATTCATGGCCCCAAGGTCAAGGGTTCTAGTGCAAAGGTGGGGCTGAATAGATTATATAGTAAAAATGCATTATTTCTTTGAAAATCATCTTCTCTTCTCCTGGGCATTAAATAAACTGACGAGGTACATACTTGTGGTTATGTTGAATAAGTTGTGAATTTCATGGCCTCAAGGGTCAGAGGCTCTGGTGTTAGGTTGGGGTTCTATTGATTATAAAGTGGAAATGCAAAAAATCTTGAAAACTCTTCTCTGCTCCTGGCTATTAAATAAACTAACCAAGTACATAGTTATGTTGAATAAGGCTTCTTCTTCCAAAATTGTGAATTTCATGGCCACTTGGTCGGGGGTTCTAGTGCTAGGGTAGCTGCAGATCTGTATTAAGCGTTATGATTTTATACATTGTCTGTGACCATAACGCTACAGATCCGGTAATGCAAAAAAGGTGCCATTTACGGCGCAATATTTTTTTGGCACTTTAGGGGAGAATTTCTCCACTTTCTAGCATTGGACAATCAACTATACCTTTCTCTGCTCCTGATATTTTTGACTTTGACCTTAGCGTTTACTCACTTTTTAAAAACTTTAACCTTGGTCATAACTTTTGAACAGTTAGCACTGCAGTGCTTTCATATTTCACAGGTTTGTTCCTTATAAGAAAACCTTTCTGTTGGATACCAACAATTTTGACCCTTTGACCTTGACCTTTGAGATTGAATTGCATTTGAGAAACTTCAACCCTCATTGTAAGGTACATGTTACACTGGGGATCAGTGTTTTACAAAAACATGATTTTATCTTGTTCTATTAGTTTTCAAGTACAAGTGGCACTTGGGACCACATTTTAGCTCACCTGAGCTGATAGCTCAAGTGAGCTTTTCTTATCACTAGGTGTCTGGCATCCCTCTATCTATCCATCTGTCTGTCCATCCGTCTGTGAACCTTTTCAAATTCTTCTCAAGAACCACAGTGGGGCTAATTTTAACCAAAATTGGTACTGAGTAGCTTTGGGGTAATGGAGAAATAAAGAGCCAAGCTCTCTCCCCATGGGAGTTAATCAAGAAAAGACAAAAATAGGGAATTTCCACAGATTTTCCATACTAGATGATCTTTGATCTATATTTCCCAAGTACGAGTTCAATAAATAAATAAATGTAGATTTATTAGATGTAATATTTATGATAAATATCCCTATGCAATATATATCCTTCAAGGCCCAGTTTTTCATGATCAAGGGTCATATCATAAACAAAATTTTGATACGGACACAAAATTGTTTGTCTCAGATATATAGTGTTGTCTACTTGTGTGTCAAGTTATATTGAAATCAGACTAAAACTGCAGAGGGGTAGCATTTTAAAAATTGTTAAGAAGTGGACAGACAGACAGCTAGTCAGACAGACAGATGGCTGGATGACTTACAACTTACTATCACAAAAGCTCTGAGTCATTTGTCTCTGACAAAAAGAACTAAAAACAAGAGGCCCATGGGCCACATCGCTCACCTAAGGAACTTGGGTGATGCAGTTCTTTACCAGATTTCCCCTCTTGCTATACCTATCGTGCCCTCCTAACCCCTTCCCTTTTATGATTTTTATACTTTAGAATCTACACTACGATCCCCAGGATCAATGCTTCCACATAAGTTTCAGCTTTCCTGGCCCAATGGTTTTTGAGAAGAAGATTCTTAAAAGATTTTTCTTAAACATATTATATCTATGAAAAACTTGGATTCCCTATTGTGGCCCCGCCCTACCCTGGGGGGTCATAATTTTAACAATTTAATATCTACACTGCCCAAGGATGCTTCCACATAAGTTTCAGCTTTTCTGACACAGTGGTTCTTGAGAGGAAGATTTTTTAATGACCCCACCCTATTTTTGTATTTTCTTGATTATCTCTCCTGGTAAGGTGACTTGGCCCTTCATTTTTACAATTTAAACTCCCCTTCACCCAAGGATACTTTGTACCAAGTTTGGTTAAAATTGAGAAGAAGTCGAAAATGTGAAAAGTTTACAGATGGACCGACGGGTACGGACAGCTAGACAGATGGACGGACGGACAAAATGTGATCAGAAAAGCTCACTTGAGCCTTCGGCTCAGGTGAGCTAATCAACAAAGGTGGAGTAAATCAACGATCATTTTCAATTATTGGAGTGCTGTTGTACCCAAGTAAAGCTACATATGTTGTGTTTCTGACTAAAAGGGTCATTGGCAACAGTTTATAGTTGTTTTGATATTTTTCCCATTATTCCAAACAAACTGTTGATATTTTTGAATTATCACATAAAGGAACATCTGACATTTAAATAGAAATACTTTCATGTTAAATATTAAATAAATGTAACCAGAAGTCTCTGATAATACTGTAACTTTACTGGTTTATGTATTAGTAACATTAATGGAAAAGTAACACCTGACTTGAAACTATGCAACAGCATTAATTAAATAGAATAATGGTCCTTAGTTAAGTGTTTTTGTGGCAAGATTTATTGCAATCAGATTAACGCTGTTGCTGAAGTGGTAATTTCAAAGAATTTCATGGAGATTTCTATTTTTATTCCCCATGGCAACACTGATCATCAAAAACTATTGCACTAGTCTAATCTATGTTTCTTAGTGTAGTTTATTAAACCTCTACTGTTTTTACTCTATATAAATTTAATGCCATAAAACTGTCTATTTCCCTGAGAAGAGACTATTTCCCTCATCTGAGGACTACTTCCTGAAATTCAGAGCTACTTCCTGGGACTATTCCCTCATGAATATTTATTTACATTTTTAACAAATGAAAATGAACAGTGGGCAGAGCGTGCAAGAAATCTCGAGTCTGTGATGTAATGTTATTAGCAATGTAACTGAGATCAAAACATTTCACCATGCAATGTCAAAATCATACTTGATTTCTAGCAAAATGAAAACGATAATTCTACAAAATGTCAGTAAAATTATTTCTATTCTAGAAATAATTTGTCCTCGGTAACGATGTATAAGTTATCTCACCATCTTTTGAAACACATGCATTTGTGAATATTTGAAAATCTCAATGTCTCTTTTTTTTTTTTTTAAAATATCTAAAAATCCATTTTAATCAATCACCTTTGATTGTTTTAGTATAATAAAAGTTATAGAATGGGTATGAGGGAAATAGCAATTTTATGGTCCCCCAATGGAGGAAACTATTTCCCAAGGCAGCGAAGATTTCCTGAGTTCATCAAAAACTATTGCACTAATTTATGTTTCTTAGTGTACTCTACTTGTGCACTTAGTAATATTGAAATCAAACCAAAACTGTAGAAGTAGTGTTTTGAAGGAATTTCAACAAGGTACATAGCAACACCCATTCAAGTAAAAATAAAATCAATGCACTTAATTTTATATTGTAGTGTCGTCTACTTGTGTTCAAAGTTATTTTGAAATCAGACAAGACTTATTTTTAGTAACAACTGGTTACATATTTTTTGTTCTACCTCTTGTTACATATTGCTTTTAATGTAGATGAAAATACCTTTAAAATGTGCTATGATTTCAACATTTTATCACTCATAGACATACATATATTGACCATACCAAGGTACCAGTGTAACGAGAAAGGAGAAACATACACTGGACCAGACCAGGAATCGAACCTGGGCCCCATGAATCTCTAGTCAGGTGCTCTACTGACTGAGCTATCTGGTCACCGGCCACTGAACCCAGCTGATCACCTGACCTATATGGGTTGGATTTACTCACATTTTCTATTTTCCTGAAGCTATTGAGTAAAACAAACAAAACATTGATAATTTTCATTCTTTTATTGTGCTTTACAGCATAATACAGTGTCGTCTATTTATTACTAGAGTATATCAGGGTGAACTTCTATGTTTTGATTGACTTGCACTGCATGAAAAAAAAATCTGAAAAAGTCGATTATAATGACACAAACATTTGACAAAATATGAAAATTATTCTGTTACAATGTGTCACGGAACATCCATAACAAAAGAAGAAATGCCACTCCTCTTTCCTCACAATGAAATGATAAAATGAAAAGAAAGGGCTGCTTATTAGTACTATACTAAGAAATGAAGGCAAACAAAATTGTGTGGGTTAAAACACGACTTGCGACAAATCACGACCAAGGTCACATTTGTAGAGAGGTAGAACTGTTTGGCTATCACGGAAAATTAGCTCTGAATGTACAGCTATCAGATCAAAAGAAATAGGTGACGGGGAAAAAATATCTGAAATATCAAGGCACTTTGCAAAATTCCACATTACAGGGGGCATGGGCATTTCAAATAACCACTTCAAAAAGCAGAACAAATGTTAAAATAAAACTTACAATAAACTAGGCCAAAATATACCTTTAAAAGAATGTCATGGTCTATGTATTTAATGCTCATATATATTTTAATTAATTTTTTGTACATGTATGTGACCAAATTACCATAAATTGCAAATTGCAAATATTGGAATTCACATCACCCTCTCTTAGAAAGATTTCAATAAACTAATGAATCGGAACATATTTGTTGCATACTTATTGTGCGTAGGTTCAATGGCATAACTGCTGATCACCTCACTCCATTCATGGAAATAATATGTCACATAAAGCCATTCATTTCCAAGCAACGATATAGATTTGAAAGGGAAAAAAATTGGTACATTTTGGCTCAAATGCCCTGAATTCAAAAATCTGCTTACAGTAATGACACAATAGTCAATTTAGGACACCCCTCCCCCCTGTATAAAAAACCAAGGTGCCTAGACATGCCAGCTTTGTCTGTTCCTCTTATTGTTACAACTAAATAAAATAAAGCTGGATGTACATGATCTTAAACTTGTTATCAATATTTTTCTTTCAATACCGACACAGTTTAAGCAATGCTGAAACAATACAGCCCTGAAACACAGTATTTTGTTTGTAATTCATACATATTAAAATAATAAAGAAAAAATAGTTTCATTTTACCAAATTAGTGCTGAAGTCTTAGGGTTTAAAAAGTTGTAGATTTATCATTCAAGTACATACTACTGACAGTATATTTCTAATTGTACATCATTTTTTTGATTGCTGTTCTATTTTAACACTGGTTCATTGTAACAAAACAGATCTTACACAATATAACTGTTGTTTCTTGTTTTTCATCATCTCCCTTGTAAACATCTCTGAATGCAAGACCGCACAACAAAATGTTGAAAACAAAACAAGAATAAAATTCCTACAATATATATTAATCTGAATAAAGGCCAATTCAATTTTGTGAATAAAGTAAAACTTGTCAATAAATTTGCATTGCTCTAAACAAAAGAAATACATATAAACACTTTAATACTGAATTTGCTTTAAATTGAATTGGCCTAAAATGCAATAAATACTTCTTTTTAGTTCTAAGAATTATAATAAATTTATTACAAGTAACAAATATTAACAAGGTCTTAAATTCTAGTTCCCTTGGATAATAAAAGAAAACTTTGAATTAAAATCTGTATATAATTTCAGAACGAGTGGATAACACTACCCAATGTTATACATGTACAAATATGTGTACACAACAACACACGGACACGTAAACAAAGCCCCTCCCCCCAAACAAAACAAACATCTTGATTCTTGAGCCTACACTGTTTTTACACAAAGGCACTACTTTAAATATTGAGTTCAAGATGGGGCTGATTGTCAAAAAAAAAAAAAAAAAATTAGGTAAGCTTCTCAAATCGCTCGATGCCATAACAAAACAAACATTTTTTTCTACCTTGTAATTTTCTGTTAGATTATTTTTAAGCATTTTTGTTTTTTAAGTAAGTGAATGATTTATTTATTTTGACTTCCATAAGCATGTTACCAATGGATTTTTTTTTTACAAGCCTACACAAGTATTACAGTAACTAAATAAACTTAGTCATTTACTGTTTTACTGACAAAAACTTACATCAACAAGAAATGTACACAATTAATAAAGATGATAGGCTATGGGTACTGGCTTCATAAAATATTTATGATAAGAAAAAATAATCCCTGAATCAACCGCATCATTAAAAAAAAAAAAAAAAAAAAAAATTAGGTAAGCTTCTCAAATCGCTCGATGCCATAACAAAACAAACATTTTTTTCTACCTTGTAATTTTCTGTTAGATTATTTTTAAGCATTTTTGTTTTTTAAGTAAGTGAATGATTTATTTATTTTGACTTCCATAAGCATGTTACCAATGGATTTTTTTTTTTACAAGCCTACACAAGTATTACAGTAACTAAATAAACTTAGTCATTTACTGTTTTACTGACAAAAACTTACATCAACAAGAAATGTACACAATTAAGAAAGATGATAGGCTATGGGTACTGGCTTCATAAAATATTTATGATAAGAAAAAATAATCCCTGAATCAACCGCATCAGTTCATTATGCAAGGAAGAAAAAAAAACCTTTCACCTCAACAAAAAACAGGGATATACTTCTTATAGTGGATAAAAACAAAAAAGCATTGTATAGCTGTACGCTCAAATATTAAGTGAAATAATATATCTTTTATATATATCAAAGCATCTATTACTAATATTAAAAGAAACATTCAATAATAACAAATAATATATGCACCAAATCATATTTTTTTTTTTTGCTTTCCTACATCTGTTTCTGTTTTTTTTAGAAATAAAACCAGTTTGACCGTACAATAAATAAGAAACACATTTGTGCTGTGACTTTTGATTCTTCAGTCCGACTGGCTGGCTATTTCCGTGGCATCCGCTCTGCAAATAGGGCATGTTCTGTTTGTCTGGAATAAAATTTTTGTCAACATGAATAAACTATAAAAGCTATAGTACCTTTATCTTTATAACAATTATCAATTTACAAAACCTTTGACAGTTACTTTATAAGAGGCATTCCCTGTTTTGTGCTCCATTTTTTTAGCAATAATTTTTATAAGCAATCAATCTGGTCTCTTAAAATTATCAAAATGACAAATATTAAAGTTAAGAAGTCATTCGAGTAAGTTCAATATTAAGCACCTATCTATAGTCAAAGAAATCCTTTTTCTCTGATTGGGACAATATTTACCTTCAGCCACTTGTCAACACACTTGGTATGGAATTCATGACTGCATGGCAGGACCCGTAATAATTGTCTATTTTCAAAATCGCACATGCACACGACACAGGAGGTCTGGTCCATGTCCGAGTGATGGTTCTCCTTGTTGAACCTGTAGGCAGGCAGCTGCTCAATCTCGTGTTTGGTCAGACCCTTTGGCTTGGCCTCTCCTAATCTCTCGGCCAAGTTCAGCAATGCCTGAAATCACACAGACCAGTAAATATGTGTCATCCAGGAATACAAAAACATATCCAAATATTTAAATGAATAAACTTAAAACTGATTCTGAATTGTCTTTGAAGATACCCAGAACTCAGTAAAGTTTTGTAATTGACATGTCTGTTTGATAGTAATAATAGATAATCTGACTTCTCTCCCCTACCTCATAATTTTCCACTTCTGTGGCATCTTCATGGAAGTCTCTGCCATAGGGCATTGGAGGATTACCCAACATGGCCCTACAATAAAAATGTCTGTCTATAATCATCCTGTTTACACATATCCCTTAATATTCTCTTAAAATAAGCACACAAGAAATTTTTAAGGAATTACAAATACCTAATTTTTTTAAAACTATTATAGAGTCAATGAAATACAAGTTTCTAAATTTTAATACGATAATAAAAAAAAACAGATTATTTTCCTCTAGCTAATTTTGTTCTAGTTATTATTTTCCTCTAGCTAATGTTGTTCTAGTTATTATTTTCCTCTAGCTAATGTTGTTCTAGTTATTATTTTCCTCTAGCTAATGTTGTTCTAGTTATTATTTTCCTCTAGCTAATGTTGTTCTAGCTATTGCTTTCCTCCAGTTAATTTTGTTCTAGTTATTATTTTCCTCTAGCTAATGTTGTTCTAGTTATTGCTTTCCTCTAGTTAATGTTGTTCTAGTTATTGCTTTCCTCTAGGTAATGTTGTTCTAGTTATTGCTTTCCTCCAGTTAATTTTTTAGTGTACTCTACTTGTGCACTTAGTAATATTGAAATCAAACCAAAACTGTAGAAGTAGTGTTTTGAAGGAATTTCAACAAGGTACATAGCAACACCCATTCAAGTAAAAATAAAATCAATGCACTTAATTTTATATTGTAGTGTCGTCTACTTGTGTTCAAAGTTATTTTGAAATCAGACAAAACTTATTTTTAGTAACAACTGGTTACACATTTATACAGTGGACCCTCATTTATCCGGACGCTTTGGTTCCCAGTCAATTTGTCCGGATATGTGAAGCATCCGGATATCTGAATCACCAGTTAAACAAGACAGAATAACATTTAAAAATTTTGTTCCGATGAAAAATCGTCCGGATACTGAAGCATCCGGATATCTGAAGGTCCACTGTATTTTGTTCTACCTCTTGTTACATATTGCTTTTAATGTAGATGAAAATACCTTTAAAATGTGCTATGGTTCTTTCATGATTTCAACATTTTATCACACATAGACATACATATATTGACCATACCAAGGTACCAGTGTTACGAGAGAGGAGAAACATACACTGGACCAGACCAGGAATCGAACCTGGGCCCCATGGATCTCTAGTCAGGTGCTCTACCGACTGAGCTATCTGGTCACCGGCCACTGAACCTGGCTGATCACCTGACCTGTATGAGTTGGATTTATTCACATTTTCTATTTTCTTGAAGCTACTGAGTAAAACAAACAAAACATTGATAATTTTCATTCTTTTATTGTGCTTTACAGCATAATACAGTGTCGTCTATTTATTACTAGAGTATATCAGGGTGAACTTCTATGTTTTGATTGACTTGCACTGCATGAAAAAAAAATCTGAAAAAGTCGATTATAATGACACAAACATTTGACAAAATATGAAAATTATTCTGTTACAATGTCACGGAACATCCATAACAAAAGAAGAAATGCCACTCCTCTTTCCTCACAATGAAATGATAAAATGAAAAGAAAGGGCTGCTTATTAGTACTATACTAAGAAATGAAGGCAAACAAAAATGTGTGGGTTAAAACACGACTTGCGACAAATCACGACCAAGGTCACATTTGTAGAGAGGTAGAACTGTTTGGCTATCACGGAAAATTAGCTCTGAATGTACAGCTATCAGATCAAAAGAAATAGGTGAAGGGGAAAAAATATCTGAAATATCAAGGCACTTTGCAAAATTCCACATTACAGGGGGCATGGGCATTTCAAATAACCACTTCAAAAAGCAGAACAAATGTTAAAATAAAACTTACAATAAACTAGGCCAAAATATACCTTTAAAAGAATGTCATGGTCTATGTATTTAATGCTCATATATATTTTAATTAATTTTATGTACATGTATGTGACCAAATTACCATAAATTGCAAATATTGGAAATCACATCACCCTCTCTAATAAAGATTTCAATAAACTAATGAATCGGAACATATTTGTTGCATACTTATTGTGCGTAGGTTCAATGGCATAACTGCTGATCACCTCACTCCGTTCATGGAAATAATATGTGCTACATAAAGCCATTCATTTCCAAGCAACGATATAGATTTGAAAGGGAAAAAAATTGGTACATTTTGGCTCAAATGCCCTGAATTCAAAAATCTGCTTACAGTAATGACACAATAGTCAATTTAGGACACCCCTCCCCCCTGTATAAAAAAACCCAAGGTGCCTAGACATGCCAGCTGTGTCTGTTCCTCTTATTGTTACAACTAAATAAAATAAAGCTGGATGTACATGATCTTAAACTTGTTATCAATATTTTTCTTTCAATACCGACACAGTTTAAGCAATGCTGAAACAATACAGCCCTGAAACACAGTATTTTGTTTGTAATTCATACATATTAAAATAATAAAGAAAAAATAGTTTCATTTTACCAAATTAGTGCTGAAGTCTTAGGGTTTAAAAAGTTGAAGATTTATCATTCAAGTACATACTACTGACAGTATATTTCTAATTGTACATCATTTTGATTGCTGTTCTATTTTAACACTGGTTCATTGTATTAACAAAACAGATCTTACACAATATAACTGTTGTTTCTTGTTTTTCATCATCTCCCTTGTAAACATCTCTTAATGCAAGACTGCACAACAAAATGTTGAAAACAAAACAAGAATAAAATTCCTACAATATATATTAATCTGAATAAAGGCCAATTCAATTTTGTGACAAAAGTAAAACTTGTCAATAAATTTGCATTGCTCTAAACAAAAGAAATACATATAAACACTTTAATACTGAATTTGCTTTAAATTGAATTGGCCTAAAATGCAATAAATACTTCTTTTTAGTTCTAAGAATTATAATAAATTTATTACAAGTAACAAATATTAACAAGGTCTTAAATTCTAGTTCCCTTGGATAATAAAAGAAAACTTTGAATTAAAATCTGTATATAATTTCAGAACGAGTGGATAACACTACCCAATGTTATACATGTACAAATATGTGTACACAACAACACACGGACACGTAAACAAAGCCCCTCCCCCCAAACAAAACAAACATCTTGATTCTTGAGCCTACACTGTTTTTACACAAAGGCACTACTTTAAATATTGAGTTCAAGATGGGGCTGATTGTCAAAAAAAAAAAAAAAAAATTAGGTAAGCTTCTCAAATCGCTCGATGCCATAACAAAACAAACATTTTTTTCTACCTTGTAATTTTCTGTTAGATTATTTTTAAGCATTTTTGTTTTTTAAGTAAGTGAATGATTTATTTATTTTGACTTCCATAAGCATGTTACCAATGGATTTTTTTTTTACAAGCCTACACAAGTATTACAGTAACTAAATAAACTTAGTCATTTACTGTTTTACTGACAAAAACTTACATCAACAAGAAATGTACACAATTAATAAAGATGATAGGCTATGGGTACTGGCTTCATAAAATATTTATGATAAGAAAAAATAATCCCTGAATCAACCGCATCAGTTCATTATGCAAGGAAGAAAAAAAACCTTTCACCTCAACAAAAAACAGGGATATACTTCTTATAGTGGATAAAAACAAAAAAGCATTGTATAGCTGTACGCTCAAATATTAAGTGAAATAATATATCTTTTATATATATATCAAAGCATCTATTACTAATATTAAAAGAAACATTCAATAATAACAAATAATATATGCACCAAATCATATTTTTTTTTTTGCTTTCCTACATCTGTTTCTGTTTTTTTTAGAAATAAAACCAGTTTGACCATACAATAAATAAGAAACACATTTGTGCTGTGACTTTGATTCTTCAGTCCGACTGGCTGGCTATTTCCGTGGCATCCGCTCTGCAAATAGGGCATGTTCTGTTTGTCTGGAATAAAATTTTTGTCAACATGAATAAACTATAAAAGCTATAGTACCTTTATCTTTATAACAATTATCAATTTACAAAACCTTTGACAGTTACTTTATAAGAGGCATTCCCTGTTTTGTGCTCCATTTTTTTAGCAATAATTTTTATAAGCAATCAATCTGGTCTATTTAAAATTATCAAAATGACAAATATTAAAGTTTAGAAGTCATTCGAGTAAGTTCAATATTAAGCACCTATCTATAGTCAAAGAAATCCTTTTTCTCTGATTGGGACAATATTTACCTTCAGCCACTTGTCAACACACTTGGTATGGAATTCATGACTGCATGGCAGGACCCGTAATAATTGTCTATTTTCAAAATCGCACATGCACACGACACAGGAGGTCTGGTCCATGTCCGAGTGATGGTTCTCCTTGTTGAACCTGTAGGCAGGCAGCTGCTCAATCTCCTGTTTGGTCAGACCCTTTGGCTTGGCCTCTCCTAATCTCTCGGCCAAGTTCAGCAATGCCTGAAATCACACAGACCAGTAAATATGTGTCATCCAGGAATACAAAAACATATCCAAAAATTTAAATGAATAAACTTAAAACTGATTCTGAATTGTCTTTGAAGATACCCAGAACTCAGTAAAGTTTTGTAATTGACATGTCTGTTTGATAGTAATAATAGATAATCTGACTTCTCTCCCCTACCTCATAATTTTCCACTTCTGTGGCGTCTTCATGGAAGTCTCTGCCATAGGGCATTGGAGGATTACCCAACATGGCCCTACAATAAAAATGTCTGTCTATAATCATCCTGTTTACACATATCCCTTAATATTCTCTTAAAATAAGCACACAAGAAATTTTTAAGGAATTACAAATACCTATTTTTTAAAAACTATTATAGAGTCAATGAAATACAAGTTTCTAAATTTTAACACGATAATTAAAAAAAAAACATATTATTTTCCTCTAGCTAATTTTGTTCTAGTTATTATTTTCCTCTAGCTAATGTCATAAGTTATTATTTTCCTCTAGTTAATTTTGTTCTAGTTATTATTTTCCTCTAGTTAATGTTGTTCTACTTATTGCTTTCCTCGTTAATGTTGTTCTAGTTATTATTTTCCTCTAGCTAATTTTGTTCCATCTTCGCTAGCCAAGGGTTTCTGATACGCTTCTCTCCTCATAAACCCTTGGCCTACGGTGAAGTCAAAAGACGGGATTGTTTTCCGTCACGTGATCTCGAATCTATCAGGTATGCACAGATTGCGTCATCGCCAGAAATAAAGACACGTGTAAAAAAAAAATTAAACCAAAGTTTTTTCAAGAATAATTAAGAAGCAATAATTGAGTTATGTTTATTCATTATTTATAGAACAAATCTGAAGCTTCAATATAGATTCTTAATCCCATATTTAGAAGATATTGGATGACACCATGGCTATTCATAGAATTGAATGTTATCTTACGGATCGTTGTTTACTTGCATTTTTCATTTCCGAGATTAAAGAGTGAAGATGTATCCCGAACGCAAATATCGTCATTTACAAAAAACAATTGCTGATTGGTCGACCTGGGTTTACTGAAATCCAATCAGAACTCTGGAAAAAAATCCCTATTTCTATGAACACCGTAGGCCAAGGGTTAATGAGGAGAGTAGCGTATCAGAAACCCTTGGCTAGCGAAGATGATTTTTTTCTAGTTATTATTTTCCTCTAGCTAATGTTGTTCTAGTTATTATTTTCCTCTAGCTAATGTTGTTCTAGTTAACATTTTCCTCTAGCTAATGTTGTCATAAGTTATTATTTTCCTCTAGTTAATTTTGTTCTAGTTATTATTTTCCTCTAGTTAATGTTGTTCTAGTTATTATTTTCCTCTAGTTAATGTTGTTCTAGTTATTGTTTTCCTCTAGCTAATGTTGTTCTAGTTATTGTTTTCCTCTAGCTAATGTTGTCATAAGTTATTGTTTTCCTCTAGTTAATGTTGTTCTAGTTATTATTTTCCTCTAGCTAATTTTGTTCTAGTTATTATTTTCCTCTAGCTTATGTTGTTCTAGTTATTATTTTCCTCTAGCTAATGTTGTTCTAGTTATTATTTTCCTCTAGCTAATGTTGTTCTAGTTATTGCTTTCCTCTAGCTAATTTTGTTCTAGTTATTATTTTCCTCTAGTTAATGTTGTTCTAGTTATTATTTTCCTCTAGCTAATGTTGTTCTAGTGATTATTTTCCTCTAGCTAATGTTGATCTAGTTATTATTTTCCTCTAGCTAATGTTGTTCTAGTTATTATTTTCCTCTAGCTAATGTTGTTCTAGTTATTATTTTCCTCTAGCTAATGTTGTTCTAGTTATTATTTTCCTCTAGTTTATTTTGTTCTAGTTATTATTTTCCTCCAGCTAATGTTGTTCTAGCTATTGCTTTCCTCGTTTATGTTGTAACTTACAGGAAGTGTAAGAGGAATCCTGGGTAAGGAGGAGGAGGAAGGGGGAGTGAACGGAGACGTCCATTTCTTCCACTGGTACGCTGACGAGCAAAGTGACGCTGAAATGGACCCTGGAAAAATAAACAGAATTGCTAGTCATTGCAATTCACTCATATTTAAAATACAACAGTGTCATGTCTTTGTACTATTCAAACGTGTTTTAATAATCATTTCAGAAATTCTCATCTACAGTTCAGAATGAAATCTGGGGTTTGTTGATATGAGAGGTATCTATTTATAGAGCTCCTACATAAATATCATGAGGTGTCGGATGAACATGTGGCTCCTGCAGCATGACCGGGGCAGAGGCAGTAAACGGAGTGGCACCGTGAGGGTGTAATGTCCCTGGGTGAAGGGGAAACCGGGATCGCTGGTCAAGGAGACCAGTTACTTCTTCCTCAGAGTGCTAAAAAAAAACAATCAAATATTTATTGATCTTGTAAAAAGAAAAAGGGCAAAAGTCAGAATTCATTCCGGGTTTAAATTTTTGGCTTAAAAACGCACAAATTCATAAAAGAGACATACCCCTCGAGCACTTGGATTAAAATGAGTAGGTGGAGCTAGATGTTGTGGAGGTATATGATTGGCGGCCGGGTGATGATGGAACAGAGGCGGGATGGAGCCTGGATGAAATGGAATCTGTGGCAGGCTACATGTAGGGATGTGCTGCATATTACAGGACGGGAGGGGCACGCCACACCCTGGGATGGACCATGTGGGCGCCGTGCTACAGACTGGGTGGTGGGCCCCGGTGCACACTGGCAGATGAGGTCCCGTGCACACTGGGATTGCATATGGCGTCATTGATACCGGTGCGCTCACAGGAACCTGAAAATAGTCATGGTTGAACTTGTCCAAAAAAATAGTTTTCTTCCTTAATCAAATAACTTGATATTGTTATGAAGGTATATGACTTGGTGATCGCTATCATTCAATCTTTTACCCAATCACAAGACAGAGATACCTGAATATCCCTGTATAACTGAAAACAAACAACTAATTGATATTATCCAATGGAGACTTTGGCAGACTGAGTCTACAAACACGTAGCATCAAACTATGAAGTGTTGATTATCATGATTTTAGCTTACGAATTAGACTTCTGCACTTACAGACACTAAGTCTAACATTTCGCATTCACATTTCTGTTACAACTATTGGTAAAATTCAGGAAATGTGCCACATGATTTCTCCTTGTTTATAAATCAATACAAAGAAATTATTATCACATACCATCCTACCAGTAACAAAGAGCATCCTTTAAAAAACAATGGAAAAAGAGCCAAAGATTGAAAAGTGGGTAACATACAAAAAACACAGGAACAAAATGATGACTGTAAAATGGTAAAGTTCTTGGCATCTTTTATCCAAAAGAATCTCTCTCTAATAGAAGCAGAAATGTCTAAATTTCCACACACAGAATTTCCATATCACTAACAAATGCTGGTCAATGTACCCTAAATTTCTACAAATTCACATGTGGTCTCTGCATTCATCACACAGACTTCTTTCTTATATGGCAGACAACTGAATCTTAAATCTTGACTAAACAGGAAGTTGCTGCTTAAGGATTTTGATTCCCTATTTAATTTCCTCATGGACTCCCTAACTTCCTTGTGATTCCAGCACAATCAAACTGACTCTCCCTTACTCCCCTTACACCTGCAATTTATGAATTATCACAAAAATGGCACTGCTATTCACAAAGAATTGTGAAAGCTTTTTTTAGACTCAGTAGTAGATTTTTACCTGTTCCATGTCGAACATGACTTGTTGTGGTGCCCCGTGGAGGTGGGGGTGGAGAGACGCGGGGTGAATCTGACGGGGATTCATCAGGTGTGGAGGTTGGAAGGCCCGCGGCTCGGGGCCAATTTCATTCTGTGGACCACTATTTCTGTCACGAGTTCGTCTTCTTGTGCCTGGGCTACAACAGAAAAATTACAAATTATAAAAAAATTTCTCTAATAACATTTCTCGGCTTCGACTACAATATTTCTTTTTATTTTTATTGTAAACAGGATCCAGTGTAATTAATGAGAAAAAAGTTTTAATGCTGTTTGGAAGAATGAAATCCTCTTTTTTCTTGACATCAACTTTATTTCCTAGAGATGTCCTTAACAAATTCTCTATAATTTATTCTGTGTGTGTTTTCCCCTATACTTCTATCATGTTCTAGGAAGCTAAGTTTTGTATGAAAAAAAAATGCAGCTGCAGAAAGAGTTAGCATCCTCATAATGAAAAAAAGGCCTTCATTTTAAATCCCCAGCTGTTTAATATTCCACACCTGTACTCTCTTCTCTAAACCAAGCCAAGATGTTCATGGGACTGAAATCAAAAAGTAAACAGAGAGGCCGACTAGAGCTACACAGCTTTCTAGATCACAAAGGCTCCACACAGCCCGACATTATCGCTAGTCAAATAGAGACTCTCTCCAGGGCAGAAAGATTTCCTGTCACAAACCGTCACAGGTGGAACATACATATTTATACACCTCATACATATTCATGGGAAATGGATACCAAATGGATTACCCAGGTATTGCATATATTTTGATGAAAAACGAAAAACTTAAAATTTGGATCAATGAAACTGGTCATAAAGTAATGGAGTTTAGCTTTAACAAAATGCTGTTTATTACAGAAATCTTATTTCTTCTAAACAAACACAACCACTGAACAAAACCACATTAAAACTACAACCAAAACTGAAATAAGATAGAGAAAAAAAATTGATTGCCTCATAATGTGCTTTATAATGTTGGTACCACGCTGCAACTGATATTTTAATTGGATGAAAGAAGAAATCTAATCACCATCCTGGTTGGTCAATAATTCGTGCACTGTGCTGCTGTATCATGACAATCATGGCATTCCTAACGATGTCAGAAAATCTATGGAGCAGCTGACGTGGCGCTAGGTTTATACTGAACATCAGGCTCTGTACCCTGAATAAGGAGGCCAGGGTTGGGGAGAGTGAGTGATGTGCAGTAAGCGGATTCAAAATCTGAATCAAAAGCCGAAAATGGCCCGCATGGCTTATACTGGTCCCCAGCATAAAGCCTTGTAACATGCTGGTTGTCACGGAAACATATGGCTCCTGTGTGATATTAGCGATTATGCTGAGCATGTGTCTTAAGTTCTCCTGATCAGGGTGCCACACTGTAGTTACATAAATCCACATCATGACCTCCTGGTAAAACTGGTGTAGGAGCTGGAGGAACAGCGTGGCCAGGGGTCCAGGGTTAGAGTCCACCTGACGATGGCCCTCCTGGTCATTCCTTCCTCCCAGGGGTCCAGGGTTAGAGTCCACCTGACGATGGCCCACCCGGTCATTCCTTCCTCCCAGGGGTCCAGGGTTAGAGTCCACCTGACAATGGCTGTTCCTGTCATCTCTTCCTCCCTCTGTCACATTAGGAACATTCCTCTGATGTTCTTCACTTTGAACAGAGTCTGAAGTACTGAGACTCCCTGAAGCAGAGACTGACCCGTCGTTATGTCTGTTGTTACCATGACTGAACTGTCTGTGTCCCCCCGTTATGTGACTGTCTCTCTCACTTCTACATGGTTCTGATCCACTTTGGCTATTGTTGGTCTCCTGGCCTCTGTTTTGTCTACTGTGTAATGCTGGACTCTGCCTAACACTGACTAGTCCATTTCTTTTCCTTCTGTTCAGTTCATCTTGTCTCCTCCTATTATCGTCCAGTCTGTCCCTTTTTTGTCTACTGTAAGTCTGTCTAACCTGACCAGTTTCTTCTATATTTTCTACTGTACTATGATCTGTTATTTGATTTGATCTATTTCTTCTGTTTTTTAGTCTGTTCTCTCTACTTGCTATTTCTCTTGGTCCTTCCCTTATTCTAAAGCTATACTGGTGTCCATTTTCATTACCCTCCAAGTCTCCATACTGGTCTCTGCTTAGTTCATGCCAT
This sequence comes from Saccostrea glomerata, assembly GCA_003671525.1. Classification (NCBI taxonomy): domain Eukaryota; kingdom Metazoa; phylum Mollusca; class Bivalvia; order Ostreida; family Ostreidae; genus Saccostrea; species Saccostrea glomerata. Next base: position 654,863 of record PRKT01000109.1, on the reverse strand, counting down.
TCAGAACTGAGACCATCCATCTGTTGTGGTACATGCCTTCTTCCATCAGTATCTTCCTCAAATCCAGGACCTCTCTGAGGATTTCTTGACCTTGACATCCTTATGCCTGTGTCAGACTGACCTTGATTTGACCTTGAAACTGGAAATATATGGTGCTCAGTACTAGATATTCTTTCATCATCTTGATATATCTGTCTCAAAAATTTTGAAACATATATGCCTCTGGGAGGAACATCATAAACCTGGTTTTCAAATTGTATCATAGTAGGTACATTCCCCATCATTCCTGGTTCAGAGAGATCTGAGTGAGAAACAGTAGGCAATGTCATGGAATGTAGGGAAGCATTCTGAGCATCATCAGGATGTCTATTCTGGCCTGCTGTAGAAGTGTGAGGTCTATACTGAGGACTATCAGCCGTCTCATCCCTTCCTGTGGTATGTGATTCAGACGAGGGATGTAGACGTTCAGTCTGTCTATCATTAAAATCTCTGTGAGAGCTATCCATCTCTCTACCTCCTGACTGGCCGCCAGACAAAATACCAGCCCTAGGAGCAGCTGACTGTGCTAAAGACTGAATCACAGCTTGGACTACACATCTAAATGCAAAATCATAAAGTTCTGGTTCACTGGCTGCCATCACCCCATTCTCCTCTTCTGACTCCATGAAATTCCAACTTGACTACACAGATCTGTTTTTACTTATCCTTTGACAAATCAGCTAGCAACAATAACATGGAAACATAGCAACACTCCTTTGAGCACCAAACTATGTCACAGAGCTGTGAATATTTCTTCTATGATGTCATAATGGTGCTGATGTCATAATTGACAACTGTGACGTCATGATGCACTAACATTATTGTACAAGACTGCTTATAGTTTTAAAAAAATATTCTTAAATTATTTTTTAATGATAATAAACAAACTTTTTTAATAAAAATTTCAAAGAAAGAACAGATTTATTAGTTTATTATGTTTCTTATTTAATATATATTAGTTTAAAATAACTTATGTAGCAAATCTTAATTTATGAGCAATGTATAAATGAATTTACCTTAAACATTAGAAAGGGGACTTGGATTTTTAGAAGAAATTGTTCTGCTCAGATTAAATAAAACAGCTAGTATATTTAGCAAATATGTTTAAACCAGCTTGAAACCTGAACCAACACAACTCTGATAAAAATTGTAAAACAGTGGTCTGGCTCCGTGTAACTCAAAACAGATGGCACCATTTTTCAAAAGGTTGGCGGAAATGTTAATAATTCAAACTCGCACAAATGGAACTTGTTTAACTAGGGATTCCATTTCCTGCTCAACTCTCACGGACAATTATATATTCCCATATTAATAAAGCATTTTCTGACAATGTTATTTAGCTATTCAATTTTAAGAATTCAATTGTCATCATGGAAAAATAACCACTTTGATTCCCCTTCTTCTAAATATTCAGTGTCTAGAAATGACTGTCTTTCATGTGGTGATGATTTATCAATATTTCTAGCACTGATTTCTGAGTGAAATGATTAAACAGGTTATTTTTTTAAGTCATTGACATTCAGAGCATGTACTTCACAGAAATAACCACTACACTGTATTACAAAATGGACACATATTTTATTTATTTCACCTACATTCATATATCTTTAAATGGGACAATAAATTTTGTGCTGACCAAATTCATTTTTTTTTTTAAATTTAGAATTAATTATAAGCACCCATAATTCTTTTGTCGACAGCATGTTACGTTATGTTAAGTACATGTACCATAGTCCTTTTCCTCTACTGAATGTGAACTACTGTCAACATATAAATTATACACCACTGTTGTTGTTATCATACACAAAGCCCTACCCTTAAAATGTGTTATCATAAATGTTGTCTATTTTCACATGCATAATAAACTACATTTGACCAAAACAGAAAACCAAATAATCCTCTAATTGTAATATATCATATTCCTACCTGTTATATACATGTATGGTTGAATTTTTATTAGTACTGCAGAGTAATTATAATTTGAAGAAAGGAGGCTATGTTTCTAGTTATAAATGACACCATTCTCTGTCACATTAAAACTGATAGTAGATTGGCGTGTTAACAATGTAAACCTAGGAGAGTAAAAAAACTACCAGGCACGGAGAGATTCAGTGTGCTGTACCGCTCAGGAAAACAGAGCCCTGAAAATCAATGTCCCTCACACCAAATCAATACCCAGTGCTACAAGCCCTCGAATATTTGACATGGTCAAGCAAGCACAGGTGACAAACAAAGGTATGGACACAATACCACTTCACCATGGCAGGCATTACAATGCCCCCCTTTCCTCCTCACCCCTCAAACCTGACAGTCGCGCCCTAAACACAAAGAAAATCAATTCCTCATTGATTCCTCTACCTCTGCACGCTGGCAAGCATATTTTCCCACAATCTAGCAGACTTGCCTATTATCAACACTTCTCTATGCTCCGATCCTACTTGATAATCAAACACCAGAAACCATGGTATCCACATAACAACCCAACCCTGACAACTAATGAAACAGCTCTACCGGCAAAACACACACCCCAAGATCAAATGTTGGCTCAATCTTAATCACATTTCTACGTGTTCTCACAATCAGGGCGTAATAATAAACGTTAGAAAATTTTTTCCTTTTTAAAAGAATTTTTTTATGCAACTATTGTTGCCAATGTAAGCTTGACTTGCAATATTATAACAAAGTTGACAGTACCTGCGTCGTGCACGTGGAGTATTGCTTCTCTCTGACACGGATCTTCTGGTGTCACCCGACACCCGTCGCTGACTGGACACTCGTCTACGACTGACCCCGAGCCTGGCGGCCTCCGTACTCTCCCTGGACCAGGTAGGAGGGGGGCTAGGAGAATGACTGGTCAGATCTATGTAGCTGTTGGAGGTCTTCCTCCTCTTGCGGCTCGGGCTCTCACTCTGAAAAACGTGCAGGAATCAATATCAAAATCAAGGATTATATTCTCTATCACACACACAATCAACAGCAGGCAAATGCAGCACAGATTCTTTTTTGTTTCAACTTTATACAAAACTTAACAAATAAAAAAAAAAGCAGTATTACATGCATTTCAATATGCAGCATATATCTATTCATGCTTAATTCCATATCTCTCTAACCAATTTCCCTTTGTTACTTATGTGTTTGAAACAACAATGAAAACAGCCCTCAACACATTCAAAGTAAGAAACTTAAAACAAGTACTCAAATAAAGAAAAGCTTTGAAAGAAATAATGACTAATTTTGAAGACTGTTCAAAGTTAAGATCTGGAATACTTTTTCAATCATTTCCTTTCTGCGGGGGCTATTATTTTTAAAAAGACCGTACTTTAAATTCCACATTCATGATTCATGGATCTCGGCAGAGCTGAACAACAGATAGGCCAGCCCTTTGTTGGTACATGGGATTTTACTGTGATAAACGATAAACAGTCCCGCTCTCTCTCCTATAACTGGAGACGGCTAAATTTTCCTTGCATGAATCCCACAAGCTTTTTTTGTGGTTTAGGCAACTATAATCGACTATCACAATTCAAACACTCTGCTAGGTAGAATTTAAAATTTGACTGTATATTTCTGGCCTGTGTAAGGCTGTAGATTAGTGATTCAACATTGAGCCCCCCTTTGTTTGGACAGGTGAGAAGTTTCCAGGCTCTACAAGGATCTCTAAAACATTATCACAATGTCCAAGGACTAGCCCATCTACATGTAGCACAATGATCAAGTACCTATCAAGGACCACAAGGCATTACCTTTCCACCAAGTTTAACTCTGTGTTTTTCTGTTCCCAGTATACTACATTTACCAGTACACATTTATAAGGAGAAATACCCTACCCTGTTAAGTCTTGCTGTGTCTGACATAGCATCAATATCTGTCCACATCCACCTAGTTCTATAGAATTCTCCATATACAGACTGCACCTTTATATCTATAACACTACACAAACAAACAGCAATCCAAAGGTGGATCTAGGTACTTTGTGGGAGGCTTCAGTTTATCATACAGAGATAGGAATCATGTGTGTAGCTGTATCAATCTATTTCTGGTCTACAATGGTGGCATTCTGCCTTCCTGTATACAGTATGTCCCCTAGCTATCCCTACACATGTTCTGCTCCTCAGTCATACAGATTAACCTGCCCCTACAGTTACATGTAGACATAACACAAACCCAGGGGCCAATTTTTAACCTTCTTCTTTTCATTGTATTTCATGTATTTAGCTTTTCAATGAAGTTTATCTACTAATCTGATTAACTAAGAAAATATTTCCTAAAATTATTGTTATCTATTTTCAGATAATTTGTGATAATTTCAGCACTGCAGAATTATCAAGCATTTCACCCTAAGGAAATAAAAGTGGAATATATTTCACACGGAGAGACCAACTCTTTGATAATACAGTCCACTTCCTGACACTTTGCTTTGTTGTCTCAGTTTGAGAAACTCATTGAGACTTCATCCCGATCTCCAGGAAGAGGGCCGACAAATCTCCTCAATGGATAACGTACTTCCTGTGTACGTCAGTCAGTGTGGTGTGTCACTGGATCACACAAAGAGACTCAGCTCACTTATTTCTGCAAAAGTTGAAACTAAGTTTTAAAGATAAAAAAAATCGCTTTCTTTTCAATTCTTCATAGAAGGTAAAATTAAATTTTCAAGCTTTAATAGAATGATTGTTGTCGGGTACACTTGTTCCTAGGAACACTGTATCCTGTATTTAGAAGTAATGGTCCTTGGTAATAGAAGGCATGATGGTCAGGGATATACTATATGTTACCTCTCCATCTCTTTACATCTATCATTTAAAGTAATTTCACTTTTAGCATGATATGACCTTTTATGTTAATCGTGCTGGTATAGCATCAGTTATGTCCCTTTAGTGGTTGCCAGACTTGTGCTGTGTTATATTGATCAATACATGTGGAGTCTATAAAGTCTGTAGTGATCCTAGCCAGGCAATTACTAGCAAGCCAGGCTTCTCTGTGCAAATTTACATTTAGTTAAAACCCAGAGCTCCAAGTTTCCACCAAACAAAGACATGAAAGAAAAACTGCTTTAGACTCCATACGTTTGTAGTCTGCCTTCATGTTTCATGTTTAGGGCCCCTACTTCTCATACATTTGCCGTAAAGAATATTATGCAATGCCTGGTTTTAGTTGACAACTTATCTCAATGTGTCTATTTGAAGTTGGGGTATTATTTTACTGTAGTCTGTCCTTTCAATAGATAGGAACTTTCTGACAGAACATATTATAAAATGAAGTTTTTTTTGCTAAATAATTTAACATTGGTTAATGACTACTAGCCTATTTTATTGCTGCCTTGGGTACATGATTATGATCATGTGTATTGATTTTATAGTTTTATTTTGAGTATGAGGGTCTGAAAATTTGTGGTTTTTAAGCAGTATCCATCTTTGCATGAAAGTTAAAACTCAACAGTTTATTAAAATCTCAGATATTTTCATCAAAAAAATATTCACAAGCAGTTCTACTGTTTGACTTAACAAATTAAGTTGTACAGTTCTGACTTTTATGTATGCTGTTTTACTGTATTGTTGGAGTCTGACATTGATATAGCCGACAGTGTTAAGGTAGAAGTGAGCTGAGTCTCTTTGTGTGGAGTGATATATATGTATAGTTTGAGTCTGACATTAGTATCGCTGACAATGTTAAGGTATAGAAGTGAGCTGAGTCCCTTTGTGTGGAGTGATATATATGTATAGTTTGAGTCTGATCATTACTCCACCTTTATCAACCTAGATCTTCATTTGAGGCTCATTAACATTAATTTGCCTTCATCAAGCTTGCTTAGTCTTCCCTGAGGCTAAATAATGTTATTCTGCCTTTATCAATGTTATTTTGTCTTCACTGTAAGTAATGTTATTTTGGCCCTCATTCAAATGACTGCAGGTCTTTATTAAAGAAGTTTCGTTGAATTTCTGTAGAATTCTTTGAGAAAACTGTGAACAAACTCTGGTATCGAAATAATATAGCTTCTAGAGAATTCTGTGTCTTGCGTAAGAAATAAGAACACTTATAGAATGTACGAGTATTAAATACTGATGAAGACGAGCATGAATCAGTAGTACTAAGAAGATTATTATCTAATTTTACCTACGCGCAGGTACAGGTCAAGGTGTTGTGATGCTGTCAACAAAAAGCTTAGCTATATGTCACATGTATGTGATGAACCAATCAATGATAATAATGGCTTTATTTTCAGTGACATTGGATATATATATGTAGTTAGGCTCTAAGACTGTTTGTTTATTTCAGATTTCCAGAATAGTTGTAGCCAACCAATGCAGAGTACCACCCAGATTTGTTCCGGAATCCTGACCGATGATTCGAGTCGTAAGGTACGTCAGTATTTACAGTACAATTAGTAATCACAGATTTCTTGTAGTGTCACGTGCATCTTTATTTTGAAATTCCACGTGAATTTTAAAGGTGAATGTCATTGCTTATAAAAGAAAGTGCTGAAGCTCACTTAGTATATCGCTTCAATTATGAACCAAAAGAAATGTCATTCACATGATATTAGTATTTTGTTATTTTCATTCTTTAATATTATTTCCACTTATCTCAACACTCAGAGGAATCAGTGGTCTTTTTTTACCAAAGTAGAAGACTCAAATACGCTTTTCTGATCACATTTTGTTCTGTTAGTGAATCTTTCCATCCATCTGTAAACTTTTAACATTTTTGACTTTTCAAGAATCAGTGGGTCATTTCCAACCAAACTTGCCACAAAGTATCCTTGAATAAAGGGAATTCAAGTTTCTTTTTTCAAATGAAGGACCTAACTTTTCCAAAGGGGAAGGTATTTATGAATTAGTAATTATAAAAAAAATTGCATCTTTAAAAAAATTCTAAAGAACCAAAGAGCCAAAAAAAAAATGAAACCATTTCCAAGATTGTTTAAATCAAAGATTGTTTAGATCATGACCCCAGGGAGCAGGGAAGGACCACAATGGACCATCAAAATTTTACATAGGAGGACATAGGAAAGGTCTTTAAAAATCTTCTTCTCTAGAAAGCAAAACCATGATTGGTCAAATTTATATGGAAGCATCTTCAGTTAGTATAGATTCATTTGGTTCAAATATTTATCCTTAGTTGTAGGAAGGGGTCACAATGTGTGATCAAATTTTTAAGAAGGAAAAACCTTAAAATATATTTATAGGAAAACCAAAGGCCATCGTTTGTCATATTCATAATGAGGCATCCTCAGGTAGTGTAGATTTCAGTCTTCACGAAAACTTTTCAAACTAACTGGCCAGTCGGACCAGTGAACTTCAACGAAACTTCTTTAATAAAGACCTGCAGTCATTTGAATGAGGGCCAAAATAACATTACTTACAGTGAAGACAAAATAACATTGATAAAGGCAGAATATCATTATTTAGCCTCAGGGAAGACTAAGCAAGCTTGATGAAGGCAAATTAATGTTAATGAGCCTCAAATGAAGATCTAGGTTGATAAAGGTGGAGTAATGATACCAAGCTTTGATTAAAGACCCAAAAACTTTGGTAAAGCAAAATAACATTATTTAGCCTCAGGAAAAGACTAAGTACAGTGTTGGCCCTAAAGAATTGAAATAGAAGGGGACATTTAAAAGTAGAAGGGGATCAGGGGTTCCTTTCCTAATGGGAATTTTTAAGTTTAGGAGGAATACCAATATAACAGAGGCATTACATCATAATAGGTGAGGAAATTCCCCAGCCCCCCGGGTCTTAGGGAGAACCCTGCTAAGTAGCCTTGATAAAGGCAGAATAATGTTATTGAGCCTCAAATGAAGATCAAGTACTGTAAGATTGATAAAGGTAGCACAATGTTACTGAGCTTCAATTAAAGAGCAAAACACTTTGACAGAGATAGAACAATAACAATACTGAGCCTTAAATGAAGATCAAGGACTGCTTATTTTCTCTGTAATTCAGGCAACTTCTGTTGAAACAAGCCAACCTGGTTATGTTACTATAATATATATATAATGAAATACTGATAAAATTGACGTAATAATTGTTCACAAGTCAACCAAATTGCTATGGTATCAGCCAATGAAATGATTCTTTGAGAGTTAATGAACTTTATATTTCTATTATTAAACTATTTCATGCTTGGGAATATTCTGTAATGTTCCAAAGTTTCTTTTTAATTTCAAACATCATCATTCTAAAATTAAAATACATCTGTTAGAAAGTACTGGAATCTGATAGGTCAGAAAATGATGGGAAGCAAATTTTTACTGTGGCCAGACCTGTCACTAAGACCCGGGGCCAGAGACTTTCCCTGCATTGAAATAAACCCCCGCATTCCAAAACATAAAGTGACTATAGATCCAAGTGGGACAGCTAGACAGACAGACAGACAGACAGGTGGAGGACTAACTTCCTCAGTTTCACAGCTAAGAAAACAAAAAACTCAATTATGATTTAAAATGTATACAGAGATCAAGCTAGGGTTGTTATCATGCTTATTGGGTCAAGAATTATTAACAGGGCTGAATAGTGTTTCTGTTACTCAATCAATCCTTTTTAGACATTTTTATCCTTTATTCAACTTCCAGAATAAATATCAAAGCAGTTTAGAATTTGTTGAATGAGTTGAATTAAATAAAGAAGAAATGACTAAAGCTATCAACATTAATGTGCACTATATGGAAATTAAGGCTTAATTGTGTCTTAGCTTCTCAGAACAAAAACATATCAAACATTGGTACATGTATTCTCAAATGTACCGGTAATTTTACAAATGCAAGTGTGCAATAAGTAATGGGAAAAGTTAACTAACTGCACAAACTGGTAAAGAGTAAAGCCTGTATAATACACATGTGGACATGAAGCTCGTACTTTACATTATTCATCTATGTCTAGGAATTAAAAATTTACAAGTTGTTGAAGCCTATTGTGCTGGCACCACACTTACTGCTCGACTCTGAGTTCTCTACTGGAATCCACGACAAAATCTACCTAATAGAGAGAGAAGCAGCGCCATATCCAATCTCACTCCTCCATGACTGGTGAAGGGAGGGTAAAAAATATCAACAACACTTCAACAGGGACAGAACTCTGGCAGAAACACACACACACACACACACTCTCGGAGGATTTAAATGTACCTGTAAACGGATTCCTCATGTTCAACCAACCCACGTGTGTGTGTGAGTGAGGGTCTGGCAGTGAATCAATAGTCCCCCAGTCTCTTGGTGCTGGTCTAGGTAATCAATAACCTTCCTAGTACTAACACAATAGGGCGCTGGTTCACAAAGTACTACTAGTGCCTGGGTAATGAGTCAACTTCACACACAATAACTCAAGTGTTAATCATATCTTATCATCTGCATGATACATTTAATATTTCCCAGTTTATTCCATTCTCTGAAAACCATGTATCTTTTTTTTTTCACATTTTTCCAGTAATTGCCATGGGCTTTTTATAATTTAAATTTTTTTTTTTTAAATGCTGTCAACTCTAAGACATGGTACATTCGTCTCATGAATTATTGATATAAAAACTGGAAACTTCTATTGAGCCAAATTATAGCAGAAAAAATACAATAAGCCCTTAAAATGCAAATAGGTTACTAGGTCTCCCTGCTTACCAGGAGTTATAGGAAACATACAGCATAGCTACGGGTTATATCTGGATTTACACAGATGTGTGTAGATATATAGGGTCGCATTACTTACAACCAACGAGAGAACATACAGAAAGATTAGAAATTGTCATCAAAATTTATATAATGATGCCTTTTGGACCAAAAAAAAGGATCTCTGCCTTTCTTCTATGTGCAGGCACCTGAGTGTTTGAGCTGCCCAGGGGCTTTTGTTTAGTCATAGCGCCTGGACTTAGACCATTTGTCAACACAAGGGTTACCAATCCTCACAATAAACTCCCCCACATGAGAAATATTCCATTCCTAGCCACAAATTGTTCCCACCAAGCGATCGTAATAAAGCCACCCTTCAGATACTGGGTAAAAAAAAAACCTGCTAAGAGTTTTAAAGAGTGCCGCCAATTCAAGAGGGATATTTAAACTCCTGCCTGCTGGCAAAGAAATTATTTTCATATACATACAACATTTCCAATCCCTCTGAAAACTAAATTTATTTAGTGGTTTCTTGATGCAAAGAAGGGAGCTTTTCTCATATTTTATTATACAAGCTGCTTTTCATGACAGAGAAATTTGAGAGAATGAGTCATTCTTATCTCTCTCTCTTTCTCTCTCTCTCTCTCTCCTCCACATCATGATACTTGCAAGGAATATAAATTCTTTATGTATTTAATACCACAAATTTCATCTTTTAAAATCTAATTTCTTAAGTATTTCCATTTTAAAAAGACAACAGATTAGCTAGCTATTTCATTATTATAACAGAACACTAGCCCTTCATATAAACTGACTTAGATTTTATACTTCAAGATTGAGATTTTGATGTACCATGATGTACCATGTGAAATTCAAATGAGACACTTCCAGTCATATGACAAGAAAGAAACCATTATGCATTTACACAATTATGAAAATACAGTATTATAATAATATAATATATTCTGTAATTGAGTTATCTTCTAATATCTGTACTCCTAGTGGCCCTGACTAATTGTGGGAGAGACATGTAAATATATACATACATAACACAAAAAAAGAGAGTCAATAGAACAAAATCTTATCATTCACGATGCATTCATACTTAGACCTGACACACACTTTCTTGAAGGCAAATTTTCGAGGTTTGAGAAAAAAATTATTGTCAGATTATAATATGTGGAAATTTGATTTTGTGGTTGGAGAAGTTTGAAAAGTAATGCATATTAAATTTTACATTTCGTGGTGGACATGAATTTGTGGGTCTTGCCATGCCTCAAAAACAATGAAAATTAAACCAAATGAAAATAACTGATTTCACAGTTAATCTTGAAAAGAAACTTGTTTTTTTTTTAATCATTTACTGGATAAATCATTTACATGTAATATAAAAGAAATGAATTATAATCAAAATACATTCTACTTGTGTATTGTATCAAGTTATACTGTAGACTTGATTCTTGAGGAATAAATTTTTTTTTTTTATAGCTCTAATATCTTTGATAACTTTAATCTAGTAAATAGATCCAGAGCTGAATAATGATCAATAACTACAATTTCACAATCACCAAGTTGTAGATATTAATTTGGTAGAAAATCATATATGTTGTTGCAATGAATATAATCATTTTATATATAAAATATAATAAAATTCTCTACTCTCTAGCAAAGGTAAACAGACACACAAACGTAATTATGATAGATGCATAATTACGAGGCGTAGTATTGAGGGGTCAGTGACACAGAGGTCAATTTATCACATGGCCAGGCTTCACATTATGTACCTCTAACTGAAAATGGCAGGAGAAACAACTTCACCAAATTCTAATTAAAAAAAAATCTCTTCCATCAGAATTTTAAATATTAGTTCTGACTATTTATGTGATGTTATTAAGTTGATAAAACAGAAATTTTCATCAGTCTCCACTGGTCTAGGTCTAATAACAAGTTCAATATGGAGCGCCTACAGAAAGGCGGCCAAGTCAATAATAACCGAGTTAATCAATTACAACCAGTTTTAATGTCAGTTTTTATCATCCTCATTAAACTGTTCTCATCTAGAGCATCAAGTTGATGGGCTAGTCTTTTTTTCACTGCATTTCTCTTTTCCTTCAATATCATAAAATAACTTTAAACAGATATTGTTCAAGTTGTACTCAACAATCAAGGTTTGGTTGCACATAATAAAAGTGAGTAACAAATTTTTTAAAATAAAATTAACAAACACCCAAACTCGATTTCATTTAAAAATTGCAACGACATATTTACTCAACATTGGTTTTTTTCCAAGTCAAGCGAAAGATTTTCACTGGAGGGTAAACTATACTGTAGAAACTCGTAGGTTAAAATTGTATGCAAATAAATACAAAGATTTATAAATTATAAACCTTAAACCGAGGTACAGGATGTCACTGTCTCTTACTCAAAAACTTCAAAAACGAAATCATGCAGAAAATAAGACGATCATACAATATGTAAAGTTTAGACAGGAGGCTAACTTAAATGACTTAATGGTATGTAGATATAAAACTAGGTCAGTGTATATTTATAGCTGACTGACAAAGTTAATATACATGAATACATACTGTAAAACACCAATGTTTCCCGACCGTGTTCAGATCCCTAGTCTCCCCCTTCTGATAGTTTTTATATTCACCACGAACAGCCAACTATCGATAAGGCTGGTGCTTCGTGTGTGTATGTGTGTACCTTCACACTCCAAATACATACAGACGAGTGTGTACACATAGTTGACACATTTTTTTTTTCACACTGAACTTCGAATGCAATTTCCATGATTTCCAATTCTATTTCATTTTCCTATTAGTTTCCTCGAAAAAAAAAAAAACTGCCTCCAGTATTTACAACTGTAAAGCTATAAAATATTCAGCCCATTTCTCACAAGAATATGCAAATATACAGCTTACAATGGGGTGCGGATATGCATGAATGATGAAGTCTAAAGGGAGCTCCTGTGCCTAATCAACTTACTTTATCAACATAAAACACTACAATTTCCAGTCAGAATGTTCATTCTCTGGAACCACAAGTAATGAATGTGATCCTGATATTACATGTACAAAGCCTGCACTAAGTGGTGTATTTTGAGGGTTTTTGAGTGACCTGAAACGTTCAGGATGCATGATGATTTGTAATCAACAATTTGACTCTTTGTCATTCCCATAACAATGTACTCACTTTTGGATTTGCCTTTGCCTGGCCCGAGATCATATGTTTAATAGTACATGTATTCAGTATAATTGTTCATGAACATCAAAATGAGAAATTAAAAATTAAGTTAAACGAGATTGATTGCAACTACTCATCATGCTAAAGTCATCGTGATTAAAGTCAAAAAAGAAAAAGTAAAAATTGAAAATATCAAGTCATATTTTTACACAAAATGGCAGTAAGATGTTCAAAACCAGGTACACCATTATCATGACTTCTCAAGTTCTTTTTACAAACCCAAATGTTAATATCATTCATGTATTGAACTGCAAAAAACTATAATACATTTCTGCTTAACAAAGTTTGATCAAAACAGTGAAAACACTATCATCCTTGTTGAAAATTGACTGAATCCTGGTTTCTGTTCAACATGTCAGAAATGAAGACCGTTTCATGACATAGATCACATCCACCTAAGTCATTGACAAAATTCAAGTCCTACATTCACTATAAATGGCAGCTAGGTGTTCAGTATCAGATATACCCTAGGTATAATATCTGTTTTATTAACACAACTAAATTTTAACAATTATTATTGTGTCAAGCTTTAGAATTTGTTCATATACTTTTTATAGTGACTTTTATTTTTAACCTATTTATAAAAACTTCATACGATATGAAAAGACTCTCATGACTTTAATTAAGGCAGGATCAAATGCATGTTAAAAATTCCACCATCACATCGGATGGATTTTTTAATAGGAACAAATCAAGTGCAGAGAATAAATAACTTGAAACACGTTATAAATATGAAAATCACATCTTTCCCTAGCAAATATAGTACTTTAATTTCGGAATGGAAACAAGTCTGAAATTCTGCCCAAATTTCATAAAAAGAAAAGTCTTGAAGAAGTAATACTTCCATTTCTTCATTTACTTGTGCTGAATTTTACTGGTCACAATTATGAAAATCACATCTTTCCCTAGCAAATATAGTACTTTAATTTCGGAATGGAAACAAGTCTGAAATTCTGCCCAAATTTCATAAAAAGAAAAGTCTTGAAGAAGTAATACTTCCATTTCTTCATTTACTTGTGCTGAATTTTACTGGTCACAATTTCAGACATTCTGGAAGATTATTCAACGTCAGGCTAAACAAAATGATAACAATACTTTGTTCATACCTCTGATCAAAAATTTTAAGGAAAATGAGAGTGTGAATCATTCAACTTGAACTCTCATTAGGATTAATATAGAGTTAAGTCATCTCAAACTTATGATCTTTAAGATTTAAGGTAACTAAAACATACCATAGAAACTCCTACGGCGAGTTGTTTCTCTGAGGTCATAAAATGGGGAGACTCTCTGGGGTTCCACTGTAGGACTCAGGTTTGGACTGAGATTGATCAGTGGGGGGCTATGGGTGCTGAAAAAGCCGGCACTTCTTTCAGCAGAGGTTGATGCTTGAAGGGCCGAGAGGGGTCGGAGGTCAGACACATAGGTCGCTCCTTCTTCTCTCCTGATGTAATGCTCAGAGTTTGGGACCAGTGAGCCTGGGGAGAGCTGCCCCCCTAAGTGATAGGTAGGGGACTTTGGCAGGAGATGCTGGTAATGCTGCAACAGCTGATTTTGTGCATCTTTCTGTGAAGAGGCTACTGGCATTATAAAAAATGCACAAATCCACTGAAAGAAAAAAACATTCAAATATTTCAAAATTTATTGATGCAAGGGTAAATGATACATCTTCACAATTTGATAGGACTGTCACATAATTTTGTCATGGTTAAAATCAATTTTGATATGTTTTGCATGAAAGAAACAATGTAAAAATTGTTTTTAATCACTTTTTGTTTACTAAAAGCAGTAACTAAAAGAAACTGACTAGTACGATTGTGAATAATAACTTCATAAAATTTGTCCATCAAGATCTATTTTTTCAAACTCAATTCATAAATCGGTGGTCTATTCTTTAGCACATTTAACCTGACTGCATGAATAATGATCCAGATTAGTAAGTGAAATGAACAAAAAATGGAGATTTTGTTCTGTGTATCAGAAATGAAAAAAAGAATAGATATGGCAATAAACTGATTCACTCTTATATTGATGAAAATCATGCATGACCTGCTCAAAATTTCAAATACAAAATTGCAAAAAATGTCAGCCCTGATGAAAAGTAACCTTACAACTGCATGCTGGTAAGTATTTTCTACATTTTTACTGATATAATGCATACTTTGCTACACTAAATTGTTGATTTTATTATTGCTTTTTCAGTTTGTAAGTGAATGTCTTTCGAAATCTTTGCATTTTACATGAACATACTACAGTCTAATGGATCAATCAGTAAATACGAAGTCGAAGATCACATGTCATCAAAGCCTGGTTAGGTACCTAGTTAATGGTGAAATTTTCATAGAATTTCAACACTGCCCATAAGATAAACGGAAATTCAACAGGCCTAATACTTAGTTCCCATCCCCTAAATTTAACGTCAGGCAATGCATGATAGACGGACACGCTTCAGTGACGGGTCAGGAACATAGAAAAAAGACACATAAAGTCAAAAACCTTTATCCTTTTAGCGCAAAACGCCAACCTAAATGAGTACTTCAGATATAATATCAATATACTGACCTGTTTTTATTCCAATGTTCAGAAAATTCCAGCAAGTTTCAGTTATTTCAGATAGGTAATGTGCGAACATATATCGAGGATCTCCTATCTGAAATCGTTCATCTGTAAAGTTAGTCAAGCCTTGGATCCCCCGCCTACCATGAGGAACGTCATTTCCGTTTTGCTCATTAATTTTCGGCAAAATCCGTAAAATTGACAAATATTTGTAAAGGTCTTAAAATTTGAAAAAAATATTATTCAGTTAAGAATTTTATAACAAACAATATTCGAATTATAAAAATATACTTTAAAGTAAAAAAAAAAATACACAATTACAAAGTTCATAAGGTTAGTAATAAAAATAACCCAAGTATATGATTGGTTACTGGATATCACATGAACATATCTTACCACCTCATTGGATAGTTATATTAAAGTGACCTTGGACACGGCTTTGTTAGCGTAGAAGAAGGAAGAAAGTTCCTAGCTGGAAGGCAGAGAGACATCTCTCGAAATTTTGAGCGAATTGCTCGTTAGTACAAAGACAGGTTATTTTAGATTTAAAGTTTTGGTTTAAAGGAAGAGGAAAGAAGTTTTCTGAGAGAGAATTTCTCTATTTGAAAGAGTGGAAAGTGACTTTTCATCGAAAATTGGTTTTCCTTTGGTCCGCCATATTGAAACCTTTGTTTACAAACAACTTTGACAGAAGTGCTTCATTTTAAAGAACATTTTGTGATTTTTTTTCTCATATTATCGAGAAAAGTGCGAAGAAATCCGTCTTTTTTTCCTGATGACTTGGGCAGCCAACATGAAACATCCAAATCAGCGACACGCTCGACGACCTCAGAGGAGGCAATCTAAAAATAGCTCACCCTCTCCTGAGCATTTTGACAACTCGCCAAGAGGATCTCCAAAACTAGGATTTTCTCATCAAGACGGTCAGTTTTCGTCGGCTGACGAGAACAGCAGGGGAAGTCCCAGTCCCAAATTTGATGGAGGAAGCATTGCATATGCAGGTGCTCGTTTCAGCGATCCCCCTGCCCCGACAGTGCTCCCAAAGCCACCGTCTCACTGGATGATGAGTACTGACTTTGTGGAATCAAGTCACTATGAAAATGTCTCAAGTCACTTGAAAATGCTATTAAAAGTGCAAGTTAGTGCATAAGTAATGCTAAACATTCCAAAGATACTTATTTTTTATGATGTGCAAATCTCATGAAATCGGTATTATATGAATTGCCATTTGATTGAATTCATGAGTTTGTTGATTATGTCTTGTGATATGTGTATTTTGTGAACGTTAAATCAATATGATTTTTTGTTACTGGGTTTAAAACCCACCATTTTTCTTTTGCAACTGAATTTTTGTCAGATCTATCTTTCTTTCTTTATGATTACAATGGTGACAGATGGATGTTGACTTTGTAAATTGATATATTGGACACATTTTTTTTTTCTTATAATGGTTTTATAAATTACCAAAAAAAAAAAAAAAGATAACTTTACTCAGATAATATGGGAAAAAAAACTAGAAAATGACTTCTTTTTTTTTAAATTAAAGATATTAGATTAAATATATTTAAACATTAATCTGTTTATAAACTATGATTTAAAATTTTTAAAAAGTTTATTTTTATTTGTCAACTTCATCTGTTCCTGCAGTTTTCATTTCAAACCCGGAATCAATTATTTTTAAGGTTGTTCTTTTTAGGCAGCAATTGTTTGTTTTTTATTCCTTTATTAAATTTATTTTTTTATTGAAGATAAAAAAACGAAGAAAAAAATCAGGAACTGTTTTTAGTTCTTAGGAAAGCAATCTACCCTCTAAAAACAACCCCCAAAAAATGTTTTTAATGCATTGCATGCTGCTAACCTTGAAAGTAATTGATATACATGCTTGTTGTTGGTACATCCAGACAATTCCATCATTTTATGTATATAAATTTTTGTGTATATATATATATGTATATTTGGACAAGGACTGCAGATTGCCAATGATCTATTATAGTGCAATAATAATGAAATGTTTGCCAAATGTTTAGTAACATTTTTATGTTTTTAATTGTTCTCTAGTTACATGAGAAAACGAAGCCATTGAAATCCTCATGCTCATGTGTGCTTGTAAGATTGCTTAGTGAATGTGAACAAGAAATGAATCTACCATCTCACACTTTTTTTGGCTTGATTTTCCCATTATGTTTTGGAACAAAGCTATTGCTTAGCTGATACATATTTTTATTTTTCATGGGTGAATTTAATTATTTTTCTGGTCCTTAAGTATTATCTATGTTATGGTTTTTTCTCTCAATTTTTTTGAAAATTATCAATAGAATTTCTCTAGCAAAATTGATAAAGTTCAGATTTTAATAATTTTTTCTGTCTTATTAAAATTTTAAATTTAGATGTTGGTATGAATGAAATATGATTTTCTTGTGTGTATTGTATCTATGAAAATGAACATGTAAATTGACTGTAAAGAGAAACTACTTGGTAGTTAATGAAGTTTACATGGACAATTCAAGAAATGGATGAATGGATCAGTTCACATCAACTCAAAAGCTACAAGTTTCATCTTCATAATCATCGTTCATTGGGGATGCCAACCATCGTCTTCTACAACGGTGGAGAATGGCCCGAGTATGGCTGAAGTGAGAGACTGATGTAACGTGAGCTACGCGCTGGAGAATTGCAGATCCTGGCAGTCTGTAGAACCTAGTCTACCTCAATCGTCCTGCATGGAAATGTCTCGGTGAACCAGCAACACCGACTAAATAAAATCAAAACTCTTCCTTCCTTTCTTTAGGGTCCTCTTTAGGACCCGCCAAATTCTTCGAAAAGATGCTTTCTGTACAAATGAAAGAGAAACGTTCAGGGTACTTGAAAGAGAGGTAATTCTTACAACTTGAAACTTGCGGTTGAAAGTTGTATGACATATCCTCTTTCACTAATTTATAATGTAGTATACTATGTTGTACTACAATAGATACTGATAATGGATATAATGAGAGATATTGTCTCAAAAAACAATAGAAGATGCAATACCCTCATTATAGCCAGCTATATTTCAGCTCTAATGTCACTGGAAAAAAACTGAAAACTATTTGGATCAGAATTTGGCTTAAGTTCTTGAAAGTTTCTTTCAATAATCAAGAAAAGACAGAAATAGGGTGGGGTCATTAAAGAATCTTCTCAAGAACCACTGGGCCAGAAAAGCTTAAATTATGTGGAAGCATTCTGGGGTACAGTAGATTTTTAATTTGTAAAACGTGGCTCCCACGGTTAGAGTGGGGCCACAAAAGGGAATCCAAGTTTTACATTGAAATGCTAGTATATAGGAAAAATCATCAAAAACCTTCTAAAGAACCACCGAACCAGAAAATCTGAAACTTGTGTGGAAGCATCCTGGGGTAGAGTAGATTTTAAATTGTTAAAATCATGACCCCTGGGGGCAGGGTGAGGCCACAATAGGGTATCCAAGTTTTATGTTGACATACATAGGAAAAAAAAATTTAAGAACCCCTGGGCCAGAAAAGCTGAAAGTTATGTGGCAACATCATGGGAAAGTGTAGATTCAAAATTCTTAAAATCATGGCCCTCAGGGGTAGGGTGGGCCACAATTAAGAATTCCAAATTTTACATTGAAATATATAGGAAAACTGTCTTCTCAAGAACTACAAAGCCAAAAAAGCTGAAACTTAGGTGCAAGCATTCTTCAGTAGTTTAGATTCTAAATTGCTAAAATCTTGACCCTGGGGAAAAGGATGGGGCCAAAAATCCAAGTTTACATTGAAGTATATAGGAAAAATCTCAAGAACCACCAAGCCAGAAAAGCTGAAACTAGTGTAGAAACATCCTGCGATTGTGTTGATTCTAAGTTATTTAGATTCCTGCCCTCGGGGACAGGGCGGGGCCACAATAGGGAAACCCAAGTTTTGCATTGAAACATATAGCCTTCTCAAGAACAGCTGGACCAGAAAAGTTTAATGTAGAAGCATCCTGGAGTAGTGTACATTCTCAATTTTCCAAATCATGGCCCCTTGGGGAAGTTGTTTTGAAATTTTTTGCTCACCTGAACCGAAGGCTCAAGTGAGCTTTTATGTTCACATTTCAATAGTCGTCCATCCATCTGTTTGTCTATCTGCTGTCCATCTGTAAACTTTTCACATTTTCGACTTCTTCTGAAGAACCACTGGCCCAATTTTAACCAAACTTGATACAAAGCATCCTTGGGTTAAGGGTAGTTTAAATTGTACAAATGAAGGGCCAAGCCCACCCCCAAGTGGAGATAATCAAGAAAAGACAAAAATAAGGGGTGTTTTGAAAAAATCTCCTTCTCAAGAACCACTGGGCCAGAAAAGCTGAAACATATGTGGCAGCATCCTAGGATAGTGTAGATTCTAAATTATTCAAATCATGACCCCCGGGGGTGGGCGGGGCCACAATAGGGAATCAAAATTTTACATAGAAATATGTAAGAAAAATCTTTAAAATCCTTCTCCTCAAGTAGCACTGGGCCAGAAAAGCTGAAACATATGTGGCAGCATCCTAGGATAGTGTAGATTCTAGATTAATCAAATCATGACCCCCTGGGGGTTGGGTGGGGCCACAAGAGGGATTCAAAGTTTTACATAGAAATATGTCAGAAAAATCTTTAAAATCCTTCTCCTCAAGTAGCACTGGGCCAGAAAAACTAAAACTCATGTGGAAGCATTCTGGGTAGTGTAGATTCTAGATTAATCAAATCATGACCCCCCGGGGGTTGGGTGGGGCCACAAGAGGGATTCAAAGTTTTACATAGAAATATGTCAGAAAAATCTTTAAAATTTTTCTTCTCAAGAACCACTGGGCCAGAAAAACTAAAACTTATGTGAAAACATCCTGGGGAAGTGTAAATTCTAAATTTTCAAATCATGACCCCCGGGGGTAGGGTGGGGCCAAAAAAGGGAAGCCAAGTTTTACATAGAAATATATAGGAAAATTATTTAAAATTCTTCTCAAGAACCCCTGGGCCAGAAAAGCTGAAACTTATGTGGAAGCATCCTTTGGTACTGAAGATTCTAAATTGTTCAAATCATGACCCCCGGGGGTAGGGTGGGGCCACAATAGGGAAGCCAAGTTTAACATAGAAATATATAAGAAAAATCGTAAAAATTCTTTTTCTCAAGAACCTCTTGACCAGAAAAACTGAAACTTCTGTGGAAGTTTCCAGGGATAGTGTAGATTCTAAATTGTTCAAATCATGACCCCCAGGGATAGGGTGGGGCCAAAATAGGGAAGCCAAGTTTTACATAGAAATATGTAAGAAAAATCTTTAAAATTTTTCTTCTCAAGAACCCCTGGGCCAGAAAAAACTAAAACTTATGTGCAAACATCCTTGGGTAGTGTAGATTCTAAATTGTTCAATTCAAGACCCTGGGGGGTAGGAGGGGGACATACTTTGGAATCACAATAGGTTATTACAAGGGGAAAATCTGGTAAAGAACAGCATGGCCAAAGCTACTCAGGTGAGCGATGTGTTGGAAATTAGGCTGGACTGAGGACACCGGTCTGAATAGCTCAGTGGTTAGAGCACCTGACTAGAAATACAACGTTTTAACCGCTTGGGAAGTGGCTTGGATTACCTCTCAGTTGTCAGCAGAAATACCAATGGATAATTGCTGAACTGCTAATTGACCTCTTTTCAGTAATTAAAAAAAATATTTTGACAGATTGCTTGTCTATTTATTTGACCTTTTTATTTGAAAAAAAAATGTTGTTGTTTATTTAGAAATGACTTTTAATTGAATACAAAGAGAATAAAATAATCAGAATTTTGGTTGTTGTTTATATAAAAATGACTAAGACTACGAAGACATTGAAATTTTCACGAACGCATTATCTGGACAAAAACGAAAGTGAAAGTACATGTTACAGAAAATGGCGGCAATTAAAGGAAGCTTGTCGAAGTTTCTATTAAAAAATGTGCTCTATGCTTTTACTTTGATGGAAAAAGAAGAAATAGCATCATGAAAATAAGTTTTAAAGATAAGTAATCAATGAATTAAGTGTATATGGCATGTTGGAGAAGAATTTGAGCATGAAAAGGAGATAGAAGGAGAAAAATATACCCCCTAGTACAAGAACACGTTTTCCAAACGATGTTTTACTGGATTTTATTGGGAACTTTTAGTACGATGCCCTCGGTAATACGATATTTTACCGTGACAAAGTGAACATCGTAATAACGGATCTCTACTGTAATATTAAGCACAAATCAGTTGTGCCCCTACCACACATAAACCTCTGTCCAAAATAATCAAAACAAACCTTCTTGAGATTGCTTATGCCTTTTATCCCAAAAAATAATCCATATAAATACGTAAATCCAATTAATTTTCTCAACGTTTTTCTCTCGATTCAAATGTTTACATTCGGAACTCTCTAGATTGTTCCTAGTAAATGCACTATTTGAGTTATCGCCCGTGTTTCTTTCTGCTACATTACGAATACACGGAACGAATTCTATCGTTAAACCGGGTCCGTAGGACAATATCATTTTAACGATAGAACATTCTATCTAGATTTTATTGGGAACTTTTAGTACGATGCCCTCGGTAATACGATATTTTACCGTGACAAAGTGAACATCGTAATAACGGATCTCTACTGTACAGGGGTCCCGGGTTTGATTCCTGGTCCAGCCATATGTTTTCAACATATATGTATTTATGAATTTTCAATGTATGTTTACTCATTCCTCCTTTCCATACTACAGATGTGGCCCATGGGCCTCTTGTTTAGCTCACCTTGATGAAAGGTTCTGTAGAAGTTCTTTTTTCTGCAAGGTATTAATTTCTGTGGAAATTTGTCTATAGGCGTACTTTATATAAATGTAAGGCATATAGTGACAGTCTGAAAATATTGCGTAATTTTCAACCCATGGATTAAAATGAAATTGAGATTCCACAGAATTATACCCTGTGGAAAATAGTAAGTCTACAGTATTTTTTTTAAAGTGGGTCCCTTCTCTGTTAACTTAAAGCTCTACCTGAATCAAACTTGGACACTATCAGACTTGCTTCAGATGCTAGATCTGACCTACGTTTACCATATGAGTGAATATTTGTTAAGTTTCTGGAGTGGGTCAATTCCCAAGTAACTACCGGTACATGAGATCTACCTAAACCTAATTAACTTGCATGGGTTATACATCTAGGGATAAACTACCTATATAACTTGCATCAGATACTGGATCTAGATGAGTAAATTTTAGACATACTTGCATCAGATGTTAGAACTGACCAACGTGCATTTACATGCATGAGGATATATATGTCAAAGTTTTTCAACTTCTTGGTACAGGTCCATATCGAAGTAACTTAGTTTATTTAATACCCAGGAGCAGAGAAGAAGATTTTCAAAAAAATAATGCATTTTCACTGTACAATAAATAGAGCCCCGCCCTTACAACAGAACCCCTGACTCAGGGGCCCTGAAACTCACAATTTTGGAAGAGGCAGTCTTAATCAGTATAACTATGTACTTGGTTAGATTATTTAATGCCCAGGAGCAGAGAAGAAGATTTTCAAAAAAATAATGCATTTTCAATGTACAATAAATAGAGACCCGCCCTTACAACAGATCCCCTGACCCAGGGGCCCTGAAATTCACAATTTTGGAAGAGGCAGTCTTAATCAACATAACTATGTACTTGATTAGTTTTTTTAATGCCCAGGAGCAGAGAAGAAGATTTTCAAATAAATAATGCATTTTCACTATATAATCTATTTAGCCTCGCCTTAGCATTATTGTATATACACAGGTATTGATAATACAGAAATGTGGTTAACATTTAAGGAATACTAGTACTATCTAAACGTTATTTAAGGTCAATAAAGATCAATATCTGGTATGCTCCCCACAGACACAAATGATAGCCAAAAACGGCATATAATGGAAGCAAATGTGTGCAAACATTGGGTGTTTATGTTTTATAGGTTAGATAATTATGGTGCTGTACATAAAATAGCTGCAGAACTGTAGCTCTGAAAAAAAATATTGACAGACCGGAGAGCTACAGTGCCACCCATTGAAAAAACTGTATATTTATTGCGCACAAAAAAGTGTGCTGTTTCTCGATTTATTTCTCCATGTTTTCCAACTTGTCTTCTCAAAACATTAATAACCGTGGGATCCTAACATATATTCTTTCACTGTTTCCACGACAAAACATTCCATATAATTGTTGTTAATAGCCCTCCTGGCCCTGATATTGAGATTATCGAAAATTTTGTCTATTAATACTGCCATTTTTGTTTGCAAGATAATTTGGTCTAAAGCACTTCGTGCATAATTATGTCAACTTCAAGAGTACTTGATAGAAAAATAAGGATTTTTTTTTTATTTAGTTTTTTTGTAGTTGAGGTAAGAATTTGATTGAATTAATTCAGAACCAAGCGCAAATTTCTGTACACCATAAATATAAAGTTTTTTCAATGGGTGTCGCACACTGTAGCTCTTCGGTCTGTCAAATTTGAATACTATAGTATATTTTTTCGGAGAGCTACAGCTCTGCATAACATTAATCCATTTGCAATTGTAGACTGCTGTACATCCGCTTCCAGTTGCCCGTTTTCCTTGTGCTATGCAACATTCAGATGCAATCTAATTAAAATCAGACCGTATACGGCGCAGGTCTAAGAAGTCTGATTTTAATAAGAATGCATTCAGATGCAGCATTTTTAAAAAGCATCAATTTTCAGATAAAAATATCAAGAACCCCAGCCAGCTTTTGATAGCTCCTTTATGCCTGAAGGAATTGAATCAGAAACCTACAAATGAAAATTGAGATCGAAAATATTTTTTGTCTGTGAGATATGCAGAGTAGCTGTAAAGTTTTCATTTGCATTACAAAAATAATGCATTTGTTTCAAATGCATCATAATTTTATCCATCTAAAAAAAACTACCATACATTTTTCAGGGTATTGTTCCTACTATGTGTCTCTCTTTTTTTTTTTTATGAGTATTATACAAGGAAAATTCTTCTTCTCAAGAACCATTGGTCCAGAAAAGCTGAAACTTATGTGAAAGCATGCTGTTGTAGTGTACAGTCCAAATTGTTAAAATAATATGCCCTCAGGGGAAGGGCTGGGCTACAATAGGGAATTCAAGTTTTCACATTTAAATTCTCATGTATAGGAAAAATCTTTGAACTTTTCTCAACAACCATTGGGCAGAAAATTAAGCTGAAATCTATGTGAAAGCATCCCGGGCAAGTGTAGATTCTAAATTGTCCAAATCATGACCCCTCGGGGTAGGATGGGGTCACAATTGGTACCGGTATTTAAACAAGAGGCCCAGGGGCCACAGCGCTCACCTGAGCACATCGGGCTTGAATGTACTCCCCCCTTCCAGGCGTTCATCATTTGAACTAACTAGAATCTACACTACCTGAGGATGATTCCATATAAATACCCCGGGTATCACTAATCATACCTTTGAAGTACTTGAAAAGAAGATTTTAAAAGGTTTCCCTATATATCCCTATGTAAAACTTGGGTCGGCCATTTTGGCCCCATCCTTGCCCCGGGGGTCTTGATTTGAACAAACTTGAATCTACACTACCTAAGGATGATTCCACATGAGTTTCATCTTTCCCGGCCCAGTGGTTCTGGAGAAGAAGATTTTTAAAGATTTTTCCTATATATGCCTATGTAAAACTAGGGTCGGCCATTTTGGCCCCATCCTTGCCCCGGGGGTCATGATTTGAACAAACTTGAATCTACACTACCTGAGGATGATTCCACATGAGTTTCATCTTTCCTAGCTCAGCGGTTCTGGAGAAGAAGATTTTTTAAAAATGCCATTAATTTTTAACAAATTCATGATTATCTCCCCTTGGAAAAGGGCGTGGCCCTTCATTTGAACAAACTTGAATCCCCTTCACCCAAGGATACTTTGTGCCAAGTTTGGTTGAAATTGGCCCAGTGGTTCTTGAGAAGAAGATGAAAATGTGAAAAGTTTACAACGACAACGACAGACGACGGACAAATTTTGATCAGAAAAGCTCACTTGAGCCTTCGGCTCAGGTGAGCTAAAAAGGGGAAATCTGCTATGAAACAGAATGGCCAAAGTTACTCAGGTGAAGGATGTGGCCCATGGGCCTCTAGATTTCAGTGATCGATAATTTCCTAAGACTATGAGCCCTATGGAGATAAAAGATAATGCATCTAGAGATATACACCATAGGCACTCCCATTCTATATTGTTAGAAATACATCTACTGTACTGTAAAATTATGAATAAATGTAACGTTTATAGTATAGATTTAGTAGATATATATTTCAATCTTAACGATTAAGCTGGGAAGTGCCTATTTAATTATATGTACACAGCCATATACTTTGTTGACTTAGTACATGTATTGCTATTTGCATGATTGCAATGAGCAACGTTCGATGTCTCTTCTAAAATTGCGAAACTGGTGGTCTTAGGGTCAGGGTTTCTAATGCACTCGCTTCGGATGCTGAATCTGACCTACATTTTCCGGATGAGTGAACAGGTTAGTTTTTATGCAGGTTTCTTTTCCAAGTAACTATGAGACCTATTTTGAGCAAATTTGCATTGATGATACATCTAAGCATGCACACAAATGGACTAGTTCGGATGCTAAATTCGGCATACATGGACCAGGTAAAAGTGATGGCCGTGCAGGTCTATCGCCAAGAAACTACAAGGCCTATATTAACCACACTTGCACAAATGATGCATCAAGGGATAAAAATTCTCAAACTTGCTTCAGATGCTGGATTTGAATTACACTTTCTTGATGGGCAACTAGTTTGAAGTTCTTGAATAGGTCTATTTCAAAGTAACTGCAAGCCCTATCAGATCAAAATTGCATAAGTTTTGCACTTTTGGATGTACGAGGGGTGATAAAAAAGTTCGCGAACTAACTGAATAACTTCTGAAAAGAAGTGATATGGGGTTTCAGTGTTGAAAATGTTTCAAAGTAGTCCTCTCCTATTTTAATGCGCATCTGCAACTATTCTGTCCATGTGCGGATCACATGATATAGGCGATCACGTGACATGCTCTTTAGCGTTTTGTCATAGAAGCTTAACATTTTTTCGGACTTTCTATTTCTTACCATGCAAGTTATTTTTTGCAACAGAAACAGTTCATTTGTCAGAAATGGCCTAATCTCTGCAATAGTTAGGGTGGATAATGATATCCTCTTGCAGAATGAGCTTGGTGACCATCAAAACCCAAGCCCTATGTCTTTTGAGCGTCGTTTATTTCATTTGATAAAGTATGGGTGCCTTCATTTTATCATATCTGATAAGTTTAAAGTCTAAAGTAAACGATATTTTAGGGATTTGATAATTATATTATTGTAAAGATATTCATCTATTTTTCAAACTGTAAGTTGGCGATCTTTCAAATCAAACTGCGTTACAAAGGACATGTCTCTCTCCCAGTTTGCTTTCACCAGGCAACAGAACATCATTTTTAAATATCTCCCTTCTTTCACTTAAACAATCAATCCAATTAATGACAAAACTTATGGCAAGTCTTTTGGCTTCATTAACCGTGTGCAAATTATTATAAACTTCTACAAAGGAATTTTAAGATATACGTTTAACTTTACAGCCGTTCGTTTCGCCCGTTATGCAAATTATACCACGTTTCCCACTATCGTTGATGCCCTGGCATACTATACTAACTATAGACAGTGATTCCTTAAATGTAATTTGTATATGTTAACAGTATTATGTCAAAAATTATAGAACATTGTACTTTGTAACGAAATCTTGATTAATGCTACAAACCATATCAGAGACAAAAATTTTGAGCATTTATCCATGACATATTTTTGATGGTACAATGTTGTTATGAGTGTTCCTCAGTGACAAAACATTGACTTTAAAGTTTAAAATTAATTCATAGAAGTCAAACCAAGTCATATGGAATGGAACTTTACATATTGATAGGACAAAGTTTTATTTTTTTTGATTTGAAAATTTTATGTTTATAAATCTTATAATAAAATTTATGATGAGGATCAATATATTGTTTATTCATTTTTTAAATTACCCTAGTACATGTATATCATTGATATTGGAGACCAGGTAAATGGCTTGAACTCTTGAAAAATACAAATTTAAACGACAAATGCTCTAAAACTGTGCAAGAATTGTAATTTTCTTTACTAATCTTGTGAGTGTACTTTAGAAAAAAAAGGCAAAAAACTGTAAGATATGTAAAATTCATACCAATCTTCTTTTAACTTGTCACCAAAAGCTCAGTAACCTTGTATAACAGGAAAGGATAAAATGTATGACTGGACGGAGAATTAAACCA
The DNA here is from genome assembly GCA_003671525.1 of Saccostrea glomerata. Taxonomy (NCBI): domain Eukaryota; kingdom Metazoa; phylum Mollusca; class Bivalvia; order Ostreida; family Ostreidae; genus Saccostrea; species Saccostrea glomerata. The sequence continues at coordinate 627,101 of PRKT01000109.1, read as the reverse complement.
GGGTGGCTCAGCGAGTCGGTAGAGCAACTGACTAGTGTTGCAGGGGTCCTGGGTTCGATTCCTGGTCCAGCCATACATTTTCTTCTTTCCTGTTAAAGATTTAATGCTGTTAACTACCCCTGAACTTGCAGGCGAAAGTCCTGCCAGGGGCTAATATACATGTAATAAGAGCTAATTTAAGGTCAAGATAAACAGGCAAAATAATGTTGATGCAGTTGCATACCTCTAATCTATATTTGCATATGAAGTTTGATAAAATATCTTGAATAGTTTCTTAAAACTTAGCTTTCAACTGTCAGCTAAATGCAAAGTGTGACAGGACAGGTGAAAGACGGACATGACAAACACTATATGCCCTGGCCATATTCATGGCGGGGCATAAAAAGACTTGTATCAAAAACAGAAATTGACCTAGATATTTTTAAGATAAATCTGTATACCAAATTTCATTTCAATATGTGCAACTGCTATGAAGAAAATGAACAGAAACTGATGGTGGACTGGCAGACAGCAGCAAAGCAATATGCCCTTCCTTCTTCAAAGGGGGCATAAAAATCTGCTGCTGAAATGCAGGGTTATATTGACTCAGCTGAATATTGTAGCCAAAGGGCCTGTTGTTTATCTGCTGAATATCTTCATTACAAAGCTACTCATAAACAGTATAATTTATTTTGCACAAAAATTTTATTCACTCATTTACATTTTCTTCTATCCTGAAATTTTCACAAAAGGTTATAATGATAATTAAAAATAAATAAATCTGATCAACATAAAATAATCTTCATTCATTTCAAAAGCATTCTAAAACAAAGATATAGCCAAATGTCACTAAATAATTTATTTACCTGAAAAAAATGCATGTACAGCAAGATGTTTTATTTACAATTATACAGAAAGGAAGATGACTGAGATTCAGAGAGAGAAAGGATAGATTATATACCGGTACATGTATATACATCAATAGATTTCAATAGATACTTGTATGATAAAAAACGGTGACATTTAGGATGCTTTTAAAAAATCTACTTTGGATATACTGAAATAATTCCATGTGTATTAAGTTTGTAAGAGTATGAGAGAAACCCTATCCATTTACAACCATGTACATATACCAGTAGCAAAGAAAACTGGATATCTATTGGACAAAAAAGTATTCATAAATTAACATTTGCAGCAGAATTATCAGTTTTAACTGGGCATGATGGATAAACACACTGTGCAAGAAAAGAAATTCTTAAAAGTTCACAAGATAAAAATTTATGTTCGATAAAAAAAATAATGGGTTGAAGTTCAAATCAATGGTTTTAAAAATCCTATAGTTTTTTTCCTGACCATATTAAAATGTGTTATTGCACTGCTGTAGAAGTCTGTACACTGTACAATATGTACACAATATGTACAATTCACATCCTGTTACCAGGGCTCCCATTGGGCATCATACTGCTTCTGCAGAAAGCTCTGGTGGGGTGGTTTAAATTCCTCTGAAAAAAATAAAGACACATCAATCCACATTGTCAATCTAAATGACTGAAATCTACATCAGCTAGCATTTCTATCATAATGATTGATGTCACCTTGCATGGTCAATTTAATGACTGGGTCAACTTGACAACTTTTAATTTATACAGCTTTAACATAGAAATAACAAACAATGAAGCATCTTATGCCCCATTCATATTAAGAGGAGGAGGAGGAGGGAGTGTTAAAAATTGCACCTGTGATGTTTGTTTTTCTTGCAGGTGGTCTACATTTTTAGTCTCATGGGGGCAATGATGAGAATATAAATAAACCTGTACTAAAAGGGGATACCCTTGGTAGTTGAATAATATGATTATTTGACAATCCCCCCCCCCCCCCCCTT
>PRKT01000109.1:589997-625229 GCA_003671525.1 Saccostrea glomerata | reverse complement strand
GGGGGGGGGGGGGGGGGGGGGGGGGGGGGGGGGTGTTAATATTTGTTGTTTTCGAGGTAAGGAGAGACCCATGGGTTTATGACCACCACAAAATGTAAAATTTTATTACAATACTACTAAAACATTTTCCAACCACAAAATCAAATCCCTTCACACTTATATTTTTTCCTCAGACCTTGAAAATTTGACCCCATGGTAATATTTGATTTTACAGGATATGCTGTATATACTCTTGATGTTTTTCTTTTGTGATACTAGTATTTTAAGATTTTTTGAACTATCACTGTAAAAAAAATTACAAATATTTTTATTCCTTTATTCTCAAGTGTTTGTATTGGAATAAATTTCACTACATGGGGAAATTATTGTTATTTCATATTGTGACCAATTTTTGAAAAACAGATTTTAAAGGTTGATTTTGCCTTCATATACTATGTAAAATATTGATTCTCCATTGTTGGCCTTTCTTACTAGGTATGTATGTTAATATGATTAAATGAAGTGTGTCACCCCTCTAGTCAGAAATATTTCAGATTCATCTCAGTAGATAAGATCCAGTCTACAGGAACTCAAACCATGATGACTCTCTTAATGATTTCTTTAGTCAATTGCAAAAAATTTTCCAGCTTTTTGTGCAATTTGGACCATATGTTAAATCAGCATATGAAGTTGATGACACTATCTTCAATAAAGTCTTTAAAAACTGAGCTTTACTAATTTGAGAAAAGTGAAGTCTAGGTCAAAGGAAAAGTGAACGTCAAAAATGTTGATGCAGTTGAATATCTCTTATCAATATATGTATTAGTATATCAAGTTTGATAAAAAATATCTTGAATAGTTTCTTTGAAACTGAACTAAATGCAAAGCACGACTATGGAAGGATAGACAAAAGCATAGAAGGACAGAAGACGGACATGACAAACGCTATATGCTCGGCCATATTGATGGCAGGGCATAAAAACTATTGAAACTTTTATTTATAAACAATGTGCAGAAATGTATTAGAAGTATTTTCCAGTTTAGCTTGGACTTTCAGTAAGGTGTGGCATTCTCGACGTTACATAATTAGCTTCTTAAATTTTCACAGCTTTCATTCACTGTTGAAATATACATGGAATAGAAATTTGGGCAAATGCCAATTACTGTGTCGAATAACCAGTAACATTGTATCAGCTGGCAAAGAGATGGAGCTTAAGTCGTCTCATCGTTGTCAACAACAATTTACAGCTCCTGTTGTTATCAATTTCTTAACCAATGAGAATCTGTTTGCCATTTGACAGACACTAATTCCGTAGCGCCGAGAATGCCTCACCTTACTGAAAGTACAAGCTTACCTGGAAATGGTTCTAATAATTGGAAACTTAATTATGCCATGCAGATGAATAAAGGGGGTTGTTAAAAAAACATGCTGTGAGAAAACTCTGGAGGAAATGGAAGCATTTAATTGAAGAAGTATCACCTACATGGGCGGTTTCCTTCTGTACGTTAAAGTGCTATTCATTTGAATTCCCGACTGAAAATAGCATCAAAGAAGATTACAGCTTTAAGTATAATACACTGCTTAATGTATAACATTTCAATTTTGTTTTGTATTATTTACCGGTATAATTTTGATTTCAATAGAATCATATGGGATAAATCAAGACTTCAAGGAGGATGCATGGAAAACTTAAGAATGACTGCATTACTTTTGTAAAAGTGATTTAAAAATGTTGTTTTTTTATTAATTGTGTTAATGATAGAGAAAGAGTCTACTTGATTAACAAAAAATACACACTTCAAAATCTTGATAGGTTCCCATGGAGGCGGCGGAGACATCAATATGAGCAGTAGGTGCGGACTGTCCGTGACTGCTTACCGTCGTGTGGCTGAACAGCGCCGGGTTCGGGGGACCGTTGTTACGCTCTGTCAGAACTTTACGATTTCCACGCAGGGACCTTCTTCTAGTTGTTTTACAGCCAGGTGTCTACAGAACCCAGAATTAAAAAATATTTTATGATCTCTTCAAATCTTTTGAATATATTCAGTCTGACAGAAAAAAAATCTGACCAATGATATTGGGAAAAAGATACATGTAAATGTACTTCTATCTAACTGAGCAAACTAAAACTTACATATTTACTTGCTGACATGGGAGCCCTCATTGATGGTGAAGCAAACACACTGCTGTGTTGAATCTTACTACAGGACATAGGAGTCTTGGTTGTGTCATTCAGCTGAAATAATATCAACAGTACATCAGAAAAGAAATTCATCAAGCCTTTAGAAATCCCTAGATTGAAAAATGGCATCACCAGTACTCAAATAATATCTATTAAAGGCATACAACTGTACATCTACAATTTTTTTATGCCATTTCATTTGATAAATTATCAATATATAAAAGATATTGAAACTTGTAAAAAAAATGACCGAGGTCCGGGGGTCATGCCCCCTGGTCATTATTTTCTATGAGGGTCATTTATCATCTTTACACTGGAAACCATAGTAGCCGGACTGGATTGTGTTATTTCCCTTTGTTAATGTAAACAATAAAAACCACCACTATGAATTTCAAACCACTCTTTCCATCTTTGGTCTTTCACTACTTTCTTTAAAAATCAAAGTACTGAAAGCACTCATGGGAGTTGAACATGGTGTAAAATAAAATCTATGATCGGGAGGTTAAGTGCCATCTCTTATCCGCAACTCCTCTTACACCACTAAACGAAATTTTCATAGAATCTTTATTACATATTGCCGTTGTGCACCTTCTATTACTTTTTTCATCCTACACATATTTTGGGTTTCCCATTGCAAACATGGGCCATTATATTCATATAAGAGGTGGTTGATCATTTATATAATTCACTGCTCACAGTCTTCAAATTTGTACATGTAATATATTTTTCCTTGGCACCTTTACCCATGTGAATTGAAAATTTCAGTTTTGCAGGAATAATATCAATGTTGATAAAATGTGGATTTTAACACAGCATCCTTTTAAGAGCTAACAGATTTGTTATTTAAAACTTCTCAGTGAATATAAATGTTTTTCAATAAGACGAACATTATACATGGAGTACATCAGAACTAATTTTTTTTTAATATTGGGAAGAAAAAAGCAATACCGAGTTAAAAACAAATATTTAATGACCAAACATAAAAACAGTGGTATATGTGAGAGTTTGTGTGCGTACAAATTATCTGGTATGTAAATGAGGTTTTCCTTTTATTAAAAAAAATATATATACTTCATTTTGTTGTTTTTAATCACGATTTTACGAAAACATCGGTGTTCGTTTTTGGTTTTAACATTTATAACAGAGTACTAGATTTACCGCTTTTGGCAGTGATACTGCTGATTTAGTAATAAATACGCATGTTTCCTAAAGTTTTTATGCATTAATGAATTCATTTAAACCAAGAAAATGTTCATGAAAAGTTTGAATAAATTCTGTGCACCGGTAAAAAAGAAATTGCTAAAAATCCGGGACAGTCGGGCGTCGGGAAGACTAGATTTACCGCTTGCCATCAGTATGTAGAGTTGTCATTCATATCTCTTTCAGTGTATGAGGCTACACTAAAAATGAGTTCCATTACAAAAAACTTTTGAGGTTCTTTATAATTTAGTTTTACTTTGAAAGAAATCTGATATTCAAAATAAGATAACTTTATCATTACATTTACTTACATTTCAAATTATGAAAATTAGATCAATTCAAGAGAAAATGACATGAACTATTTGTGGCGGATGTTTATGCATGTTTTCTGTTGAATATCATCTGCATAAATCGGTTGACACAGTAGCCTCGCTTTCGGCTCTATATTATCAACACAAATTACTGCGCATGTTAAATGCGTGATGACCATGGGAAATTGAACATATTTCACCTCCCAAAAAGGGAAAAAAAAATGGATCCATCCCAGGGTTCGACATTAACGTTAGTCCGTTAGTTTCAGACTAATACATTTTCATTCGGACTAATAAAATTTGTAGCTAATAAATCCGAACGGACTAATAAAGTTTTCTGGGGGTGAAAAAAGAATTAACAAATGTTCAAATTCTCGACAACTTTCACTGGAAAACCCCGCATTTATTTTTAACTTTCTAGCTTCTTGGCAGGAAGTTAGGTAATACTGAGTCATTTCGGTGTTTAATTTTAGGACTCATTGGTATGAAATTAAACATTTTCGCGATCATGATTTTGTATGACACATAAAGAAAGATGTCCGGATGTTACGATGATAATATTGTATAGCGAAAAACAAATGAGATCGGGACTGAATCTTAGTTCCTGATTGAGCAATTTCAACGAATTCTTGGTATAAACATTTCATGTAAAAATTTGTTTATTTCAAAAAGTATTAAAAAATACATTGCAACATAAATTCTATTTATTTATATTTTTGACGGACTCATAAAATTGCCCGCGGACTAGTAAAAGTAGAGAAGCACTAGTCCGGCCGGACCAAAGCCTAAAAATGTTAGTGTCGAACCCTGCATCCATAGGGTGCAAGTGTCTTAACTGTTGTTAATAAGTTATTAAGAGTGAGAAAACTGCAAACCTAACAGTTTAGAATGTTCAGAGTAATAGGGTGTTATATTTCCTTCATAAAAATTTGGTATGTATACCATGAACCTCTACTTTAATAATATGTAAAATACAATATCAACAAGAAGTCAGTGAGTCAATGCTCCCTAGTAATACCCCTGTCTGATGTAAATATTCACTATTGTGTTATTTTTGCTCTGTACAATTTAAAAACCAACTTTTAATACTATTAGTTACTCTGCTATTTTTTCATTAATATCCAATGACATTGTAAGATATTATTGAATAGAAGCATCAAACTTTGTCAGTTGATGCATCTTGGGTTTTAGGATAGATTGTATAATTTATCAGAAGAGCGATTCAAGGCCCTTGGGCCTCTTGTATTTTACATGCTTTCTAGCTGATAATGAAGCACCTGGTGAGATAATCAATTACTGTACAGAAAATTAAACAAAAGTTGATTAGAAAATTTTAATTTTCGACAAAGACATAAATTAAGTTCACTTTACAGAAATCTCTAAAATTTTAGTGAGGCATTTGCCTCAATGGTAGTTTCAGCCTTGTAATATTTGATTACCTGTTTTTATTATGCCATAGATAAGTAATAGATTGTTTACTGGATACCTGTACATGTGGTCCAGTTGTGGTTAAGTATAAAGTCAATGGAGTCTAAATTCACTTCTTATACATTTTTTTTTACAAGTTTTTTTTAACTATCCTGTTTTAGTTTTTTCAGGAACTTGTGCCTTGAGTCTAGTACATGCAGTCTAGTACTTGCAGATAGAAGTGTTCGAAGGATAGATGCAAGTGTAACAGGTATTGTACAAAAAGGTATCTAACAGAGGTGAATTAAAGTCTAGGAAACAGGGGGATGAATTTTAAGACCTGTTTTTTAGTTCACTTGAGCTGAAAGCACTTCTTATCACCTGTTGCCCATTGTCCATCAGTCTCTATTTTAATTTAATCAATATTTTATTATGTTAGATTACATAATTGGATTGGACATGGCCTATATAAGTCCTCTCCAAGGTCAAGGTTACAAATGTTAAGAATATTGACAATGATTTACAATGATGGAATAATACTTATTAAGTTACATATTATTTTCTTTTGTTAACTATACATGGGAAAACAAAGCGAAAAAATTATACAGAAGAATTATTACTAAGTTTGTATACTCGCTATGAAATATAATGATAAGGGAGTAAAAAAGTGCAAACAAACAGCAATAAGTAAATAAATAAAGTGCAAAGGATAAATATGGAAAGAAAAATACAAAACTGCAGAAAGAGTAACATTTATAAAAGACAAGTAAATTTTAATCAAGCAATAACACTGAGTAAGGAAAAATGAAATAAAAAAGAAAAAACAAACAAACAAAAAACAATAATAAAGTGCAAAGACAAATATCCAAGGAAAAAATACAACATATACATGGAAATGCTGAGACGTAAATTAAATATAATTATAAGAAATATCAGGATTTATTTTTTACTTAATTATGAAATACCACAAAATCTTTTTGAAGACTTGATGTACAATTCTACTGCTTCAAAAATTGAACAGTTAATTTTATAAGGTCCTGCAATCACCAAATAACAAAGTATTCAAAATTTGATCAGGAGACATGCTTTCTAATTCTATTACATTCTGAAGACTTTCAAAAAGTATTAATTCTCTGATTATTATATGCAGGGCGTCCTAAGAAAAAATGATTGTTATCCTTGTCAAGTATCCGCACTTAGTACAAGATGCTTTTTCACTTAGATACTGATGATATAGGTGAGCATTTAAATTACTTGATTCATCTCTTAGTTGACAATGTAGAATATTTTTCTTGAGACTGCCATAATTAAAAATCTTGACATCTTTTATTTTATCTACAGTAGGTTTCTTAGGACATTCTTAAAACTTGAATAAGATTCAATACATTTTGTTTCTAGTGGTAAATTGTTCCATAATTGAATAGTAGAAGGCAGAAAACTGTTAAAATATGAGACTGTCCTTGCTTGAGGTATGACAAAATTAAAATTATTAATATTTCTAAGATTATAACCATTATTTGGTGGCACAAAAGGAAGGACCATTTCTTGTAAATAGAGAGGGGCTATACCATAAACAGTTTTACAAGACTTTTTGTCTTTCCCTTCTTTTATTTAATGGTTCCCAACCTAATTCTAAATACAGAGCATTTCTACATGAATTTTTCCTAAGTCCTGTTATTATTCGGGCAGCTTCTCAATCTCTCTGTCCATCTGTTTCACATTTTCAATTTCTTCTGGGTCACTGGGCCAATTTTAACCAAAGTAAAAGCTGAAAGTTATGTGGAAGCATCCTTATGTAGGTTAGATTCTAAACTGTTCAAATCATACCCCCTGCCCCTCCCAAACCCCTTCCGTGGCAAGACAGGGCCATAATAGAGAATCCAAGTTTTACATTGGAATATATAGAAGTCATTAAAAATCTTTTTTTTTAAACCACTGGACCAGAAAATTTAACTGAAACTAAAATGTTGAAGCATCCTTGGGTTGTGTAGATTTTAAATTATTTTAATCATGACCACCTGAGGGTTAGGCAGGTCAACAATAAGGTATTATATTTCCTATGTATAGCTTAATTGTGACACAAGCTTTGTTACAAAGCCGGCTGTAAAGGACAAGGTATGGTAGCCGATGAATCTGGCTCCTTACTTGATGTAAAATTCAGAGCACAGTTAAAACTGTGATAGTTTGTACTTAAATTGATGCTTGTATTAAAACCAGCACTTATTTTGATTCAAAGCTTACATGGAGTCATAGGAGGGTGCAAAAGTAGGATGTTTTCCCGAATTTCCTCAATTCTGGTGGAATTTTCATCAAATTTGAGATACTTTTCACTTCGGTAAACAGAACACAAGCTTGCGTATCTGAGATCAGGCACGTAGCAAGGGGAGGGGGGGACAGATTTGGTACTGAAAAAAGGCACTTCACACTTCACATTTTCAACTTCTTTCAAGTACCACTGGGCCAAATTTAAACAAACTTGGTACAAAACACCCTTAGGTGAAGAGGAGTTTAAATAAAGGAAGGGCCAGTGGGAAATAATCAAGAACAAGAGGCCCACAGGCCTTATAGGTCACCTGAGTATCATGTAACAACTTTCCAACAATTGAATTTGGTTCCTATTTTAACCAAAAGCCATGGAATTTACAATTTTGAAAGAAGCACTATACTTATTTATCATAACTATACACTTAGCGTGCTTACTTTGGTTACTTAATACTAAGAGGTAGATCAGAGTAACAAAGAGAAAATGCATTTCCACTTTATATAACTTATATAACTGCACCCCAACTTACAGGAGCCACTGACCCTGGGGCCACATATTTCAAAAGTTTGAAAATTTAATCAAAAGTTTTATCATAAGATTTCAAAACATTACTTTATTTTCAGACTATGTTACCCCCTTGCAGTACCCTTAACCCTAAAGGGCCCTAAAATGAACCATTTTGGAAGAGGCATCTTTCTTCATCATAAATATGTATCTAGATTATTGATATATTACCCAGGAGCAAAGGAAGGAAAAGAATTTCCAAAGAATTAATGCATTACAATGTATCGCAATATACTCATTAGAGCCCCGTCCTAACACCAGAACCCCTGACCCAGGGGCCATGAAATTCACAAATTTGAAAAAGGCAGCATTATTCAACAAAATCATGTACTGGGTGAGTTTATTTGATACCCAGGAGAAGAGAAGAAGATTTTTAAAGAAATCTATGTAGCCCCGTCCTAACACATGAACCACCAACCCAAGGGCCATGAAATTCACAAATTTGAAAAAGGCATTCTTAATCAACATAACTATGTACTTGGTTAGTTTATTTAATACCCAGGAGCAGAGAAGAAGATTTTCAAAGAAATAATGCATTTTCACTATATGATCAATAGAGCCCCGCCCTTACACCAGAACCCCTGACCCAGGGGTCCTGAAATTCACAATTTTGGAAGAGGCAGTCTTAATCAACATAACTATGTACACGGTTAGTTTATTAAATGCCCAGGAGCAGAGAAGATTTTCAAAGAAATAATGCATTTTCACTGTACAATAAATAGAGCCCTGCCCTTACAACAGAACCCCTGACCCAGTGGCCCTGAAATTCACAATTTTGGAAGAGGCAGTCTTAATCAACATAACAATGTACTTGGTTAGTTTATTTAATGCCCAGGAGCAGAGAAGAAGATTTTCAAAGAAATAATGCATTTTCACTGTACAATAAATATAGCCCCGCCCTTACACCAGAACCCCTGACCCAGGGGCCCTGAAATTCACAATTTTGGAAGAGGCAGTCTTAATCAACATAACTATGTACTTGGTTAGTTTATTTAATGCCGAGGAGCAGAGAAGAAGATTTTCAAAGAAATAATGCATTTTCACTATATAATCTATTTAGCCTCACCTTAGCATTAGAACCCCTTACCCTGGGGCCATGAATTTCACAATTTTGGTAGAGGACTCAATGCTGATACAGTCATGCCAACAGTTTGACTGCTTGATGTCCAGGAGTATAGATGAAGATTTTTACAGATTGCGTTAATTTTAGTGGTTTTGACCCCACCCCTCAGGCCCCAGGGGGGCAGGGACCATTAAATTCACAGTGTTTGTTTCCCTACACCCATAAATGCTTTGTGCCAAAATTGGTTGAAATTGGTTCAGCGATTGCAGAGAAGGAGCTGAAAATGTTCAAATGTTAACGGACGACGTACGACGAAGGACAACAATGGGAGTTTACTCAGGTGACCTAAAAAAAACAACTAGAGGCCATTAAATTCACAATTTTGAAAGAGGCACCATTGCTTATCATAATTATGCACTCAGCATGCTTATTTTGGTTACTTAATACCCAGAGGTAGATCAGAGCAACACAGAGAAAATGCATTTCTACTTTTAGTGAAGATCAGGGCCTCTGGGTCAGGGCTACTTGTGTTAGGGTTGGTCGACAGTTTAGCTCCCCATCCCACAGGAACCATTGACCCCGGGGCCATATCTTTCAAAATTTTAGAAATTTTTTAAAATTTAATTTCACAATGCTGTTGATTAATACCAAAGTGCAGATTTCAAAGCATTAAATTATTTCAGACTATGTAACCCCACCACCACCACCCTCAAAGTACCTCTGTCCCAGGGGCCAGGAAATTATTAACCATTTTTGGAAGAAGCAGGTTTTTTGTCATAAATATATACTAAGATCATTTGGCATTATACCCAGCAACAAAGGAAAAGATTTTCAAAGGATTCATGCATTTTCACTATAAAAACATTAGAGCCCCGCCCTAACACAAGAAGCCCTTACCCAGGGACCCTGAAATTCAAAAATCTCAAAGAGGCATCCTTCCTCCTCATAACTATGTGCATAGTTCATTGGTTAAATACTCAGGTGCAGAAAAGAAGAGTTTTAAAAAATTTATGCATTTTCACTGTATAATCAATAAAGCCCCGCCCTAACACCAGAACCCCCAACCCAGGGGCCATGAAATTCATAATTTTGGAAGAGGTAGCCTTATTCAACATAACTATGTACTTCATAAGTTTATTTAATACTCAGGAGCAAAGAAGAAGATTTTCAAAGAAATAATTCATTTTTTACTAAATAATCTATATAGCCCCGCCCTAACACTAGAACCCCTGACCCTGGGGCCATGAAATTCACAATTTGGAAGAGGCAGCCTTATTCAACATAGCTATGCACTTCGTTAGTTTATTTAAAGCCCACGAGCAGAGAAGATTTTCAAAGAAACTTTGCATTTTCACTATATAATCTATATAGCCCCACCCTACCACTAGAACCCCTGATCCTGGGGGGATTAAATTCACAATTTGAGAAGAGACATTCTTATTCAACATAACTATGCACTTGGTTAGTTTATTTAATGCCCACAAACAGAAAAGAAGAATTTCAAAGAATTTATGCATTTTCACTATATAATCTATATAGCCCCGCCCTAGCACTAGAACCCCTGACCCCGGGGCCATAAATTTCATAATTTTGAAAAAGGTAGTCATTTTCAACTTACCTATGCACTTGGTTAGTTTATTTAATGTCCAGGAGCAGAAAAGAAGAATTTTCAAGAAATAATGCATTTTCACTATATAACCTGTTTAGCCCCGCCCTAGCACTAGAACCCCTGACCCTGGGGCCATGAATTTCACAATTTTGGTAGAGGACTCAATGCTGATTACAATCATACAAACAGTTTGACTGCTTGATGTCCAGGAGTAAAGAAGAAGATTTTTAAAGATAGCACTGATTTTAGTGATTTTTGCCCCACCCCCCAGGGGGGCAGGGACCATGAAATTCACAAATTTTGTTCCCCTTCACCCATAGATGCTATATGCCAAATTTGGTTGAAATTGGTTCAGTGGTTTCAGAGAAGAAGTTAAAAATGTTCAAATGTTAACGCACGACGAACGACGCACGACGACGGACGAAAACAGATAGCAATAGGTCACCTGAGTTTACTCAGGTGACCTAAAAAAGGGTGGGGTCATTAAAAAATCTTCTCAAAAATCATGGGATGGGGAGATAACTCGTTCTTAAAATAATTCGGGCATAGTAGTAGGAGTCCGTGACATATTGCTAATTGTTCGATGCAGGTAAGTATAGATACTGAAATAAACTGATTCTTTTTGTAGTACAGTGTAATAAAGAAACTTCCATTTTTATTTCAGTTTCTATACTGTTTCTATACTATAGTGTTTTAAAATTTATCAAACAATGTCTGGTATGTTTTTTTTTCAAAAACTATTTCTGAAAACACATGAAAACTTTCAGCAATCTAACACATTTTGCCATCTCTTGACAAAACAATATGTGTTGAACCATCTGCATCCTTGAATAAATTAATGATTAATTTTTAAAAACTTTAGTTGGAGTTAGATCAAAATGATGTTATATAAAATAAATCAGTTTTAACATGTTTAAGAGATGCCAATTACTAAACATGAATGATCAGAAAATCTGAAAAAGTGTTAAAGTGCCACATTGTCCAGAATTAAAACTGTGACAAAGATCAATTAGTGACCTGACCTTGACCTTAAGTCTGACCTGAACAGATATCCTTGAACTGGAGCCATCAGCCAACTAAATCACCAAAATTACAATACTTCAATTTCAGCAATAAACAGTCACACAATTTTCAATTAGAGGGTTAAATTTATAAAAGTTACAAAACTTGAATTCCATAACAAAATGGTCACATTCTTTTCAATGAAAAAAAGAGGGTAAAAATTCAAACTTTCTAAAGTTTCTCATTAATGGGTCAGAGACTATTAAATGACAACAACGAGCAATTAAAAAAGGGACACATTTTGAAACAGCATTAAAAATTTTTACTGCAAATTTCTGAGGTCTCAATGTATATGTAGGACAGTATTTCTTCCCATGAGAAATTCCAAGACTTGTTTTTGAAAAGTCAGTATTAACATTTTAAATTAAAGTTTGAACTCTTTAACAAAAAAATAACACACATTGTGTTTTGACATCAAAGAAATGTAAATTTAAGAATTAACAGTCCAAATGTATGTGATTAAATATACAATGAACGAAACAAATGATATAAAAAAGTTTTATGCATTGAATACAAACTCATTACAAAAACTGCAAACTGAAGCTAAATGTGCAGTTCATGCCATTGAGACACACTACTGCTTTAATGAGTGCAGACTTTTACCAACCTTGCGGAGTTTATTTGGGGTCTTTGTATTGAGACACACTACTAGGTTAGTGAGTGCGGACTTTTACTGACCTTGTGAAATTTTTCGGGGGTCTTTGTATTTAGACACACTACTGAGTTAGTGAGTGCAGACTTTTACTGACCTTGCGGAGTTTATTGGGGGTCTTCGTGGGCGTGGTCAGGAAGCGTTTCTTGGCCGGAGTGGACGGCTTACTACCATAGATCATCTCTTCCTCCATTAATCGAGCCTTCGCTTTGTGCTGGAGAAATAAATGAGGACATTCCTAATTTATCCATTGAAAACGAACAAACAAAGAACAATTAACACTGAGACAAGCTCATTTTGCAATCCTCTTTACCCCTGAAAGATTTAAGCTACGACTCAAACAAGCATAAATTGTTAAATTTTAGTTTAACATTGTCCAAACTTAACATCTAACAGATGGCCTGATGCTAAATACATAACAACAATTTTTTGTGACTGCTCTACAGAAACTGATACAGGTCTATACTGTCAGATTTTATACATCTGACATCATAACTTTGGTTATAAGACATTTGAAAACAAGATTTTAGATTTTTTTTCAGAGAAAAATACCCTTTGTTCCTTTTCCTTGACTTTCTGCTCTTCATGAGCAGCCCACTGTTTCTGTACGAATTCATCAAAAGCCACACCCTCTACCAGGAATGGCCGGCTATGTTCTGCCTCCCATTTTATAACTGTTTCTTTCAGCTCTTCTTCAATCTAGATAAATTAACTGATAAAGTCAACCAATATGCAGGAATATCACTTTACAGAGAAAAAAGTTGTAACAATTAGAGTAAAAATTGGTTTGGTCAAACTGTAGATACTAGAATTAATTTGTATTACAATGAATAATGATCAATAATCTAATTTTGGTTGTAACACATCATTTGATTTGATAAAAAATTGAATAACCTGGGTTGTCTACGTCACAATGACTTACATCAAAAACGTATCAATCCGCTTGACTTTACGTTTTAAAAATATGAACAATTTGAAGATATTTTTAAGGAAGAAATTGTCTTGTTTTCTAAGCTTAATTATTGAAAATTAAATTATAAGGAATGAATTAAATAGCAACCCAAGTTATACTGGTATAACCATAGTTGGGGCAGTTTACGCTTTTTTATAAACTGCTTTACAGTTAATAAAGCTTAAACTGCCCCAGCCCAAGTTATAAGGTATAACTTTGGTTGCTATATGATTCATTCCTTGAATAAATCGCATATAAATGAACTTCTGGAAGGCAGATCCTATAGGAATGAAGCTGTTTTTTGTTTGACTACCTATTACCACTTACTCTGGGGAGATCCTTCAGGACTTTTTTCCTTGCTTTTTCCTCCTGAAGTAATTTACCTCCACGGTTGTTAAATCTGTTGGGATCATTTGCTTTCCTCTTCAAAATAGAAAATACATCATTATCATAAAGTTTGTATTTTCCTACAACATACATACATCATCACTATACATTTCTTAAATGAGGTACAGCGTGGCAAAAACTATTTATTTCGTGCTATTTTAACTTAGAGCTGTAGTACATGTATACTACAACTCAAAATGATGTATAAAGTAAACAGCTACACACTGTTGATATCTTGTTAAATACCTCCATCTCAATCATCTGTCTAAAGTGGGAATCCCATCGCTCCAGATTTTCAAACATTTGTTTATGATCCTCGTAATACTTCTTCAGTTTTTGTACCTCTCTATCATGCTCATCTAATAGGGCTTCTGTGTAGTTTTCTATAAAAGAAAATGTTAGAAAACACATAATAGTATTATAGCATACAAAAGGTCCAGATATATGAAGTTTAGAAAACTGTTTCAGCCATGTGTAACATTATAAGATTTTCTAGCAGTAATGTATGTATTTCTTACTTACCATTAAAATAAGCGGTGAAATCTTCCCTTTGTTGTCTACTATAAAAGCACTTGTCCCACCATTCAACAATCTCTTTTCTCATGCCCTCTACAAATCGCTGAATATTATCAAACTTGAGTTTCTCACACCGAGCTATTTCAACCTTTAGCTACAAAGAAAAAAAAAATCAGCCTGGCTGAAAATCAATATCATCTCACAGAAGTTTATAAACTGGTCATGGCTTGTTTTTTCCCATGCTAATACACAAAGATTTAATTGGTCCATTTAGAAATTTCAAGTAATTTTTTTTTGTCCATACCATCAGTGTAATTCTTATTCAATAAAATGTTTATTTTAGAAAATTTGACTGACTTAAGATATGCTACAGGGTGATAGAATCTTTAAGCCCCCCCCCCCCCCCCCATTAAATTTACTGATTTAATAATATAATCATTTAACCCAAAGAAATTTGTTTCACTCTAATATCTCTAGATGCCAAAATGAGTAATTTTAATAACTCAAAACATCCGGATACTTTTTAATTTACTCAGGTGAATATGACATACAGGAGAATAACATGGTACATTGGTTTTCACACTTTTAAACATATAATTATCATCCAAAAAAGTAATTCATTTACTAGTCTACCAATAATTCGTTTACTAGTCTACCAATAATTCATTCAATAAAAAAGAAACCTTCTATCCTTGTCAGACATTAAACACTGACTTACTGCCTCAATGACGGGGGGTTTGATCCCAGTCTTGTCTGTTCTGAAGTGACTTCTCTCAGCCTCAGAGATCTCTAGTCTATCCCACAGACAAACGATACGCTCCCATAGATCCCCCACTTCTTTCTCCAGGTCTTCCTTCTGTTCTTCTAACTGGCAATGTCAGAGCAAATAAATCTACATAAACTCCTTGCTACAGCAATCAATATCAGTTTATTGTTTGATTTATGTAAAAGAGTACTATTTTTTATGTTTTATGATAAAACAAGGACAACAACCTAAGCCTAACAAGTTTATCTTTTAAAAAGATAGGTGAGCTAGCACCGTAGCAATTTTTAAACACAGAAAGGAAGATCCGAGATCAAGTGATTTATTTTGCTGAATTCTTTAATTTTTATCGAGGCTGGAGAGCGATAAAGTTATAATTGTTTTGTGAAGCGTATTTTATAGACACATAGGTAAAGAAACAAGGGGGGTGGGGTGTGACCTATTGGAGTTTTGGCGCAACGGAACATATATGACCTTTACTGAAAAAGGGGGGGGGGCTCTATATAATATGAAGAAGATGCTGATTGAGACATTGCATGTATGATCTGATTTAAAGAAGAGAATTTCTTGGCAAAGTAGCAAAGAAAATACATGGGAGTTGAAAGGAATATAGAAAATAACTCAAAGTGTATGTCGTAAAAAGAGTCCAGAGAGTTTGGAACGCATGTGAAGTAGCTTAATTGGTCCTTTGGGTCATCTTTGTCAAGATATGTTAGGTTAAAAGCCATACACATCAGAATTTTTTAAATACAAATAGTGGATTTATTCGTTATTTTTAGTGTAAATTCTTGCTTCTGTTTCTGGAATTTGTAAGATTGGCTGAATTGACCAATCAGAAATTAGAATCTATCTTTGGTTGTGCTTAGATGTAAAAAAAAAAAAAACAAAAAAAAAACTCCTTTGTCATTGTTTAGAACAATCAGATAATGACTCAGGTTTTTCCGTCAGCAAAAAACCCCCAGAATTTGAAATATTATAAATATGAAGTTATCTTTAAAGTGTAAGCTACGCAATAAATAAACAGTTATTTCACGCTACAACATGATACAACGAAATTGTTATCGTACGGTCTATCTGTAGTAGTTTTCAGTTTTCCCAGAATGCACGACCATGGAGGCCGAGCATGCGTATTCAAGGAATTTGGACTAACGTAGTTGCTAGCGCTCGAGAGCGCTAGCAATAAGGAGAATCTAAGCTTAATTATGCAAACTTTCAAACAACAAGTCCTCAAAATCAGTCTTCCACTCTGTCAGAAAATTTCTGATGCTTAATGATGTGCCATACCTCTGTGAGCAGAGTTTTAAGACATTTCAGGTTCTCCATGGACAGCAGGAAGGTATTGTCTTCTTCACAAATCACATCACACTCAAAGTCAGACTGGGGATTACGGTCGATTTCATGAAACAATTCTACAATTTTCTTTTTCTTTGACACAAATTCTGTAAAACGTTTTTCCTGAGGAAAAAAAAACAATCCAGTAAAATTAATGATATATAAACTATTTAACAATAATGAAGCTATTTAGGTTTACCATAAGTAAGATACATGTATCTTCTCTTTTTTTCTATATACATCAGCTACATACTTTCTCTGCTTTTAGGGATTTGACATGCTGCTCAAGGGCTTTTAGCTGTTCATTTGAAGGAGTGGATCCAGTGGGGATGTAATATGGAGTCAAACACATGGCATCGCAAAGGTGCTGATCCTGGTCCTTCAGATTCTTTAGTGTCTTTAAACGTTCTTGTTTTTCTTGAGATAAGGACTCTACTTTTGCTCGCAGGTCTTTTTCTCGTTGTAACATTGACAGTTTCCCATTTGGCTGCAATAGACAATTACTAAGTAACAATTTTACTTGATTAAATTGGCTTCTGTATCCCTGTAGTTTATTTAGTTATATTTTCATTTGTTTTCTCTGTGATAGCTCTTTGAAGGTTAGAAAACTTGATTTCTGGATCATTCCACCAGAATGTAAATTTCGCCAAGCAATAGGCCGGGAGCTGAGGCTTAAAATGCATGCAAAACTTTTGTGGTTGTCTCTGTGCTTGACTTCAGTGGACAAGGCAATCTAATTTAAATTAAATGTTAGATCCACTTGCACACTTGCTAGTCGCTAAACTAACATCTCACAACATCCCATAGAGGGTCACGTCAGAGGTCAAATTCGGAACAACTCTAGACTTATTTGCTTCAATAAACATATGGCGATTTTGCAGGTGACAATTTGATTGGTTGATAGAATTTGTCCTCTGGCCTGACCCTCTATGAGATGTTGTTACTAGGTGTTAACGTAGTGTGTGCGCGAGCGGATCTAACATTTAATTCTAATTAGATTGGTGGACAGGGACTTTTGAAATTGACATGGGAAGCCTTGTGTAATCTAAATCTATTAGTCAACATTTTTATAATAATATGTTGACGGTGCGACCGTTAGAGCGAGCGCAGACTCTTCTATTGTTTTAATTTAGATCGGGCTCGTCAAACCGCACGTGACATTTGGTGCGTCTAGACTCTGACGTCACATGACGTAGTATGTAAGTTACAAATACCAAGAAAAAAAACTGAACAGTGCTGAAAGTTAATGAAAAAAGTTACATTTACTATTTATCTTCAATATGTATCCATTTAATCAAGACATGTAAACTTTTTTGTTGAACATTTGCCGTCATTCTCGCGAGAATGCAACTTTGCTAAGTGATGCATTGTGGGTCAAAATTACTGCAGCAAAAAATTCTAAAGAATGAATGTGCAGTAGTCCGAATTTTCTCTTCGCCCAGGCGTTGTTGTTAGAGCTCGCAGTTACGAGCGTCGCTTCGCGACACTCGCTGCGCTCGCTATAAATTTAAAATTTTATTTCACAATGAAATAGAAGTATAAGGAATCACTGTTTAGTAAGTACAGTATGCCAGGGTCATCAACAATAGTTGGAAACGTGGGATAATTTATGCATAACAGGCTTTCCCTGTTTTGCAAATTATCCCACATTGATGCTCTGCCAGCTCTGGCATACCCTTCTAACTAGGAAGACTTGAGATTTTACCTCAAATTGTGGTACTTCCAGTTCAGTACACAAACTTTTGACTTCCAGTGTATACTTCTCAATTCGTTTAGTTATCTGGAGCTTCAGAGCTTCTTCTTCTTGTACCATATCCTGCAGAAGATTCTGTAGGTGGAGCATTGCAGTCTGAGCACGCTCCTTTCTCTGATAATCCACAATTCCTATTTCTGTCCATATTTTGTTCAATTTGTTCATTGATGCATCTAGAAACTTGACTAGATCTTCAACAGCTGTCATTCTTCTGATATTTAATAAAAGAAATTTATTATCAAATGAAATACAAAGATAAATTTGCAATTAATAAGTTTGCTTTAAAGAAAAATCTATAGACGATTCCAGGCCAAATTCAGGGACATAGCTTCAAGTATCTATATATTAACCAATGCTGAAGGTTTAAATTCTCAAGTATTATCTATCATGGTGTCTATAAATCTGAAAACAGCATTGAAAATAATGAATTAAATATCCCTTGATTGACGCTTTTTTTTCAATATTGTACATGTATACTTTGTATCTAACAATAAACCTATTTTTGGCTTAAACCGAGCTGTAGTACCGTCCCGTCATGTGTTTTCGTGGTATATACGTATTCGTGGTATTTTTTATTTTTAGGAATAATCCCACAATGCGAGATCGGAATGACGTCATATTTGCTATTAATAAAAGGGAACCCTGTGCATGTTTTATGACCACATGTTAAACCTTTTTGCCTTTGCCAAAATAAAATATAGCGAGTGAGTTATGCATAGTTCTCAAATTTGACAATCTGCATAATATCCGTTTATTCGTCGTGTTTTGAATTAGAATATCAAACTTACAAACTAATAGCCGGCGATCCTGCATATCATCGTCTGTTAACTATCCATACAGCTTCCGGTCATGTGACAATAATTTGGAATTTCCCACTTTTGATATTTTTTCTACGGTGATCTAGTAACGTCATTTTTTATATAATTTTCAAAGAAAATATCGGGGGTGTTAAAAAGTTATATGCTGAAAGAAATATTATGCCATTGATAATTTATTAAATTAAACATTTAATTTCTTTAAGTATACATGGAATTTATATTTAAAAACATGAAACATTCAAATAAAGCTTTACAAAATTATTTCTAGGCCACTCATGAGAAAGAGAATTTTTTTTACATAAATTAGCAATACAGCTTAGGCACGCCCAGATAGATATGGTCTGAATTAACAACAAATAAATTTCCATGTCAAATAATGTAATCATTTGGTCAATTAACTAGTATTTTTGACACTCTTAAATTTACAAGGAATTTGCCCGACTAGATTTCCATAGTTTACTAGTTTTATAAATACCACGAAAACATATGACGTCAGCAAAAAAATCGAAAGAGCAACTATGCAAGAATTCAATGTCCTTCTGAACAAATAATAAATGATATGTGAGTTAAAATCATTTTAGAATAAGGAGAATTAATGTTTGTATGTTTGATAAATAACAAACATCTCAATTATTCATTCTTGAAGCAATTTATTACAAATTGACCGTAATGCCACGAAAACTCATGATTCGAGGGTATATTGAGCTGCCTGGTGGGGGCCTATATTTGATATCTGTAAGTTATTTTCATATTAATAAAACTAAATAAAAACTAGAGAATTTACCCGTTCGTTGCCATTTTGTCTTGTTTCGATGAGTAATTATCTCTTCAAGTCCGACATTTTCCTTATCAACTTTTCAAAATAAGCGCATGAACGAAGCGATTTGATTGGCTCAATATTCAAGGGCATATAACTCTCTTTAAATCTTGACTGTATAGGAAGAGTTATTTCGCTTGATTGAAATTCACAACATATAAATATGAAGGAATAAAACGTTAGGCACCCTAATTCACAAGACTTAATTCAAAGCGAAATATTGATGAAATTGAAACGCCATATAGCACAACTATTTTAGAGGGGAACATATGAATTACCTGGTATGAATGAATGAATGAAAAAGGAAGAAGAAGAATGAATGAATGAATGAATGAATAAATAAATAAAACTCAAAATACAAAACTCGCGATTCATAAAAATTAGTCTTCCTAAGTAAAGATTTGATTTAAAGAAGAATTAAAAAAATAATAAAAGATAGAAATAAAATTAAAAAACACGCATTTATACTAAATGTAAAATTGAATCATACAAGTCAACATTGAGTTACTTCAATTTCTGCTGGAGATTTCCCCCCTCTGTATACATACATTATTAAAAATATGTGTTTTTTGCTTAACTCTAAACCCAGATTAATAAGATTATGATCTTGCAAATCCCTTTAAAGATTTAGTAATATGTAAACTTCCTTATAAAATTCTGATTCCCGTTTGTAGGTGGCTCATATTATCGAGAGTCCTGATCTTAAACAAACTTGAATCAAAAGTGCTTGATGAAGCTTACATATCAATTCATGCCTTATCATGGGTAAATTGTTCATTAGATCTTCTTAAATTTCCAATATACATGTATTGTAATGTGAGACTGATCTGATTCTCTTAAAATGCCCCCCCCCCCCCTTGCGACGATGATTTGAAAAAATGTCAAACTACACTACCTGCACTACCAATCATAGTCATACACCCGTATTGTAACAAAATTCAAATTAAACTTGCTGAGTAAGAAGAAAACTATCGGGGTCTTTAACATATGTATTTTTTATTTAAAAATATATTTGACCTCAGGCCATGATTTGAGCAAACTTGGAATTGAAAATATTTAATAAAACCTTTACTTGTAACACAAGAGCAGGCTCTACGAATGAACAATTTTAAAACGAAGCAAGCCATTGACGAACTAGTTAATGGTACACGGATATCAACAGTCTCGTTTGAAATCATCAACAAGTTTTATGGTCCACACAGTTGCAAGAATATTAATTTTAACCACGTGGGTTGTAGGGGTAATGTAAAATCCTGGCTCATATTTGAATAAATGTGTATTTGAAAAAAAAAATACAAAAAAAAAAAAATTTAACCACTTGCACTTAGTTAATAAAGCTGTATTCTAATATTTTCTTTGGTAAACATGAACTTATGAACCGTTCTCTCTGCCATTCTGCACTTGTGATTAGCTGCATACAGATCGGGTTTCTTTATACTAAGTACTGTTCGCATGTATCTAAATTTCCTCTTAAGTGCAATTGTGATACTGCCTCTAAAATTTTAGATTTTTTTTTTCATTACAGGTGCCAGTTAGATCTACTTGCAACACGTTTAAATAGTAATCTGTTAAAACAAGGCAAAAGTTTATGTCAACATGAATTAATATCTGCAGAACTGTAGCTCCCCGAAAAAAAGGAGACCGTCTCAATTTTTTGCAAACCAGAGAGTAGCTGCAAATCTGTATATAACTCTCCGAAAAAAATATATTGATAGACCGGTCTATCAATATATTTTTTTCGGAGAGCTATATACAGATCTGCAGCTAACCCAACTAACCAGAGAGCTACAGATCTGCTGCTACATAAATTCCCCGCATGGCTTTTGATTGGCGAAGCTTGCAAAAAGTAACGACCATCCGAAAGTCAGATAATGTGAAGGTTAGTACAAAGATGTTGCCCATGCAGAATGCTCAGGCTTTAGGTGTAAAAAGGACACGGATAAAGAAATACTAGGTTCGTTAATTAGTAAATTCACATGAAGTTAAAGATGAATTTACATTGTAAAGTTTCTTTTAAACTGAATCAAATACATTTTAATACTTCAATTCAATTCATTTTTATTGACAACACCATCATACATTGGCATATAGTCATGAATACAACAATTAACATACATAAAATAAAATATCAAAGAAAGCATATCAGGTTTGTTGAAGGTTTTCTTTCCTAATATCAAAGCACTTTTTCAAAAAGTTACAAACTCTCCTAGCAGTTCTAATACTTGTAGGATTGATAATGTCATTAATAGGGTTTTCCTTCATGTAACATTGTGCATTAAATATATCGTAATATTGTAATCTACATTGATCATAACTAGGACAATAAAGTACAAAATGGTTTTCATTTTCAATAAAAAATTTACAAAAATGACATACACGTTTTTCTCTAGGAATAGGTGGCCTTGAGTATCTCCCCATTTCAATATGTAGTGTATGAGCACTAATTCTTAGTTTTGTTAGGATTGTTCTTTCAGATTTCTTCAATGGTAATTCTAGATAGTTTTGTAATTTATATTCATTTAAATCAATTATATTACTATAAAAAGTTAATTTCCCAGAATTTGATTTAGAAATGTTCTTTAATTGTTCACTGATTTTGTTTCTATAATGTTCCTCTAATTTATATTTTAAAGTTTTATGTGATATGTCCAATGAAGATAAAGACAATTTCTGTTGTAGAGTATAAAGTTTTCTTTGCCAAGATATTCTAGACCCCAGTGTTTTATCTTCCTTAAATGCAGACACCACTAATTGGTCATTATGATCATTTTCTCTCTCTAAGTTTTTCAGTCTTAAATAAAATTTATACATATTTTCATAACACAAAAAAAATAGTGGGAACTGTCCCAACTCATATAGAACAGCAATATTAGATGATTTTCTATGAACACCCAAAATGTCTTTAAAAATCTGTGGTTGCATTTTTTCAAATGGGAAATGATCTGAGGATAATAAATCACATTTGTAGTCTGCTAGCCAAACTTCTGAACCATAAGTTAAGATTGGAGTAATCATAGATCTATAAAGTTTAAGCATTGTCTTGACAGAAAAATTTGTATTAGCTGGAAAATTGGTTTTAATAGCATAATAAGCTTTTCTAGCTCTTTCTGACAGTTGTTCTGCTGAGAATTTCATTTTTCCATCAGATTTAAACACTAGTCCCAAATTTCTGCATGTAACACTTTCCTTTCCGCGCGGTATCTCGAGAAGCCTTGATTTTTTGGCCGCATTACACAGCAACTCCTCATGATTTTTAGAAAGACGCCTATTGGTTTTGAGGTTAGAAGGTCAAAGGCCAAGGTAACAAATCGGTTTTTACACTTTTGTTTTCGCGCGATATTTCGAAAAGCCTTTGAGCTTTTGCAGTGAAATTCTATGGCGTAAGAAAGACTTCTACTTATTTTGAGAAAAAGGTCAAAGGTCAAGGTATTAATTTCATACATTTTGTATGTGTGTAAAACTTTAAATAAGCTTTTGCATATATAAAAAATTTCATACTACTAAGTATTACTGCTCTTCTTAAAGTGTCCACCCCTCTTCGCCTTCCCTAGGTCAGCTGGGGACAGATTCTTTTAATAAGCTTGTTACTTTTAACTTAGTTAAGTATATTATAGAAGTCTTTATTTCCACGTACATTTATACATTTACATGGAGTCCATTATTTATTTTCGCTAAATTGGTTTATTCTAGATCTGGAGTGTAAAGAGCTTAAGTAAACAACAAGAAAAAATTCCATCAACTAGACGTGAGGTTTATGTAATTACAGCTGTGCTTGAACGAACCTTTTGTTTTACTTGTTTTGTAAAAATAATGTGGATTGGATGTTAAAAAAAGATAAAATTTGAATTTTGTTGATAATCAATACGAATTTTACACAAAAAAGCTTCCCCCTATTATTCCGATATTCAAGTTTTGAAATAAAAGAAAAAATACTAATTTAATATCTTAAATTTTATTTTTATCTGTACCCGTGAATTCCACAAGGATTTCCTAATTAACTCTAAATTTTATTTTTATCTGAGTCTGAACGGGAATTCCACAAGGATTTTTGTAAAGTTCTTCTAGATAACATCATGTAATTTCTCTGGTCTCTGAAATGAACATTTTGTTGTCGAATGGAATCGATACAAACTCAAAGCTCTCAGTATCGCAAGGGTATATATACCGCCACGAAGTCATTGACTGCAGAATTCAAACAAATTCTCTTTTTAATACACATGAGATCAGAGACAAGGTGACTAGATTAAAGACGTACAAATACATTAAGCTAAACGAGAGTTTATCACCGTTTCAATCACCAGAGAATGGTCCATTTAGGTCTATATACATCATTAGATATTGAACAATTCATTAAAGCTGCACCAACTCAGTATAAGCGGCGACAAAAAAGCCTAATGATCATACCAATAAAAAAAATAATCATCGATTCTGATTCTTTTTTTTTGACCACAGAATTTCTGTTATTACGTAAGTCTGCATATCTAAGAAATCGTCCTATGTCTCAAATATATATATAAATTGAATTTTAAATATTCATGTGAAAATAGTACAATATCGTTTGTTAAAAGCCTGACTATATGGAATCGATCGATTTCATTGTCACCATACAGACATGCTAAGTCAAAGCTCAGAACAGCCAGTCAAGCGACGGGCGGCATCCACAGAGGCTCGCGGAAAACCAACTTCTAGCTGTGGGAGAATTCGGATTTCTTATTAATGTCATCTTTTTGATGTGAGCTGTAAAATTAATTCACAAGGGAGAAACAAATGAATTTTGAGATAACAAATGCTGACACAGGACATTCCAACGTCTCGTTCCCCAACGGCCAGACCGAAAACGCCCGCCTTGTCCGAGTTCGTCTGCGGACCATGTAGTTTCAGTCGGATTTATTCCAGAGGGACGTTCTACTGCCCTGTATGTAAGGAGCTCTTTTGCCACAATTGCGCTAAGCTCCATCGAATGAAAGAATGGTCTCAAAATCACGCCATAGTACTTCTAGACAAAGCTAATTCAAAGCAGTTAAAGGCTATCGCATCTCAAAAAATTTCAAAATCCGAACGAGAATTGCCACAGCGACCTCAGCGGTGGGGGAGGAGGGCACCACTTAACGAAGGGTTCGAATCCAAGTCAAAATATCTGAACGCCTTAGCCAGTAACCACGATCATGAGGTTGAGGACTTGGAGAATGAGTTGTATTGTCCGGAACATGACGTCATCTTCTGTCTGCGCTGTAAAAATCCCCACACCGATTGTAAAGGGACAGTTCCTATTGATTCCTTGGCGAAAAAGATTGATATAGCTCAGGTTATTTCAAACTACAAAAGGTGTGTCAAATTCGCAGATATCATGTTAGAAGACCGACTTGAACAGAAGAAACAGGTCGAATCACAAAGAAGCGAGATTATTCCAAACATCCAGTCGATGAAGAGTGAGTTTGGTAACATAATAAGTAAAAAGGCTGCAGTGATAGAAAATGAGGTGTCTACCAAAATAGAACAAAATATTAAGAAAATTCATCAACATATGGAAAAATGTAAGCGTGTGAAATTCATGGCCCAGTCTGACATAGACAGCCTACTCTCTGCCGTGGAGAAAGCAGTGCCGGGCTCCATTGTTAAAGTGTATCTCCGACTGAAAGTCAAATATTTAGTCTATGAGAAATATCTCCGGGAGTTATATAACGACTCTGAGTACGTATCCTACCAGTTTGTGCCAAATGAAGAGATAATGATTCTACCAAACATCATCTCGTCGATCGGAACTCTGAAGGAAACCAAGGGGTCATCAAGGTTACCTCCCTTTATGTCGGTGGACAATGTCAAACCCTTCAAAGAGAGGTCGCTCAATTATCGTAAAAACGGTGACATTCGGCTATTTGGACTGGGTGTTCTAGGAAAGGGTGGAATCACGTCCATGCGATGTACGGACAGCCATATAATGGCAGTGGCTCGGAGCACGTGTGAGTTTCGCGTGTTCACGTTACGTGGCTGGACATTTGCCCATTTAACGTTATCATCACTACCATGGGACTTTACGTTGATTTCTGAAAAAGAGGCTATTGTCAGTCTCCCTGGTGACAAGAAATTAGTGACCTTAACCATTGATTTCACACTACGTAAAATAACTCGAACAAGGGAGATTATCCTGGATGAGGCATGTTGGGGATTGACTGAATTTAAGGGAAAGTTGATTGGCACATTTTTGCCTTTTGAACTGGACACACATTTAAGGGTCATGACCTATGACGGGACCACGGAGAGAAAAATTGAAATCCAGGATTCTCCAGTGGTGTTTCGGGCGCCACAGTATGTTTTATACCATGAAGATAAAGTGTACATTTCGGACAGCTTTTCAAATGCACTGATCATCATTGACCTTGATGGACACGTGACGTTTGCCTTCAAAGCCGCCGAGTTCGAAAATCCGGCGGGAATGACCGTCGACGACCAAGGCAATGTTTACGTCTCTGGGAAGACGTCACATAACGTCTTCCAGATCTCAAGGGAGGGGGATGTGCGGGAAATTCTATCCAAGGAGGACTGCCCCTCCAGACCTTGTTGTATTGGTCTTCTAGGAGATGGATCTACTCTCCTTGTAGGATATTCCAACTCCAACGTGTTAAAATCATTCCAGTTTAAATAAAGCTTCTTTTTTTTTTTTACATTATAAATACAAGTATTTTGATACTTGTTTACTTATTTTTAATACCACTGACATTGTGATAATGTGATTAATAGATTATTTTATTTTTTTAAATAAAAAATTATCCGGATTGCGTTCATAGTTTTTATGCAATATCGCCGCTAACGTTGTATCTTTACAGTTTTTTTTTTAATTTAAGGAATGAAGCTTATTTCAACTTTTGTTAAACGATATAACATAACTTGGGGCAGTTTACGCTTTATAAAAAAGCGTAAACTGCCCCAAGTTATGTTATATCGTATAACAAAAGTTCGACAATGAGACAATTTTTCCTTTTTTTCCTTCAGAAAAAGGCTTCAAATATCACATATTTTAAAAGTTAACGTCAAACGGAGTAATACGGTTTTGACGTAACTCATTGTGACGTAGGCAAGTTATGTTATATTAAATGGATAAAACCGTTTAACCAATCATATGTCGTGTTACAACTGAAATTAAATTATTGAATGAAATATAACGTTTAAAATAATGTTCTTAACATTTTTAGGCAAGAGTTTTTCTTTTGAAAAAAAAACAATGACTTTCAGAGCATTGGCGAATTAGTCAGGAACTTAAAACAAGAGGCCCATAGACCACATCGCTCACCTGAGCACATGGGCTAGTTAAAAACACAAATCAGCTCAGTATTGAAAAGTTTACTTGTTGGGGGAGGGTGGGATTTGAATTTTTTATTACTTGAGAATGTCACTATAGCAATAAAGCATACATATATAATTTCGCCTTACATGTACGTGAGAAGAAGAGTTTTAAAGATTTTTCCTATATATTTCTATATAAAGATTTGATTGTCCATCATGTCCCCACCTTACCCCAAGGGGTCATGATATGAACAAACTTGAATTAACTCTAACTGAGGATGTTTTTATATAAATATCACCAATTCTTGAGAAAAAGATTTTTCCTAGTTATTCCTATGTAAAACTTTTATCAGCCATTGTGACCCCACTCACCCCCGAGGGTCATGATTTGAACAAACTTGAACTTACACTACCCTAGGATGTTTCCATATGAGTTTCATCTTTCCTGGTCCAATGGTTCTGGAGAAGAAGATTTTCTAAAAATATTCCCTATATATTCCTATGTAAAACTTTGATCAGCCATTGTGGCCCCGCCCTACCCCCGGGAGTCATGATTTGAACAAATTTGAATCTACACTACCTGAAGGTGTTTCCACATAAGTTACATCTTTCCTGGCACAGTGGTTCTTGAAAAGATAATTTTTAAAAGATGCCATTAATTTTTCATTAATTCATAATTATCTCCCCTTGAAAGAGGGCTTGGCCGTTCATTTGAACAAACTTGAATCCCTTTCACCCAAGGATACTTTGTGGCAAATTTGGTTGATATTTGCCCATTTGTTCTTGAGAGGAAGATGAACATGTGAAAAGTTAACGACGACTACAACAACGACAGACAACGGACACATTTTGATCAGAAAAGCTCAATTGAGCCTTCGGTTCAGGTGAGCTAAACATGAGTCAATTGTCGCAATAAATTATGTTACAAAACGATAAACCATCATGTTATTTTTTTTAACTAATTATATTTTTCCTCCAATATTTAGATTTAATTTCATATCTTGCTTTTCAATGTGAAAGAGTTACTAAACTGATGTATTTACTTTAATGGCATTTTTCGCGATATCATCTGATTTCTTTATTCTTGTGTTTGCAGTATATGTGCTATAATTAAAAAAGAAAGAATCAGTTCAAATAATAAATTGCTTTCTTTGGTTCTTGGTATGGGAATTAATATTACAATGATTAAAGAAAAAAGCCATAAACCTCGGAAGCGGAATTAAATATACTGTAAATAATTAAATGAATAGAATGCAGAAATATGAAATAGAAAAGACTGTACAAGTAGCTCTTTGAAATAACAATTTATCAACTTACACACTACAGTAAAACTTGTTTATAATGTTGTGGGGATTCAAAAATCTTATCTATTACGATGTAGATTTTGTAAAGAACCTTTTTGTATACTAGTATATTCAATTGATGTAATCTTTCCAATTTCTATGGAACCTGGATTAGACAAGTTTCTCCGCTCTGTTTATTCTGATTAATGTATATAAAAATAAAAAAAAAATAGTTCTTGTACTTTTTTCTTTTCAGTTGTTGGAAAGTATGTATTTAGTCTCTGTCTTAACTAAATAAAAAATTCATTTAGCACCTCAGAAGTACAAAGCCTTTGCAGAATTTAGTGCAATTGTTAATGATGGCTTCTATAGAGACAATTGTATTTGAAGTCTTGAAATTTGCATAAAACCGTTTTAATTATAGATAAACTGTCATTACTTTCGCTGATGACGCAAATTGGAGGGTCCGTGCGCATTCGGTAAACCTGAGGCACGAATCGGCTGAGGTTTGTCGAATGGATCTATGAAATGGGAGAGAATTTTCCTCCGGTAAAAAGAGAAATTTATTCAAATTATTTTGAAAAGCTGTCATTCATTGAATTTTGAATTATAAGGAAGCGCAGTTCTTCACAAACACTTCCATCTTCTCGATAGAGAACTTTTCATTACGTTTTGAAGCCAATGTACTATCAACTTTATATACATGTTTATTCTTTTATTATACCCGTACTTTCATTTGGGAATGTTCGGGTATATTGTTGTAATCTGGTCCATCCGTCCGGACAAGGTGCCCCCCCCTTCTCCTCCACCCCTTCACCTTTGTTTGCAGGGATTATGTATTGCTAAATAAGACTTCTCGAGAATTTTCCACTAATATGGAGACGCCACCACTTGCCGGTGGAGAGTTATACTATATAGGTACACGGGGCCATTAAGCATTGAGGGATCTTTTTCGTGCCAGCACCTACTGCGACACGATTCCTCGGTTTATACGGTCCCATCCGAAGGACCGGTCTCCACGTCCCACAGTGGAATTCTTACCCGCGATTTAAGGATCGACTCCTTAGTTCGCGACTCTAGAGCAGACGCTTTAACCACTGCGCCACTTTTTACTTCGAAGTTTCGGAAAGTGATCAGGTTCATGTATTGATCTGCTCACTCAGTGGTAAACTAAAACTTCTATGTGATGCCTGACACGGTAGCTATTCAATTAAGATAAATTCGTTCTTTGATCACGAATGACGTCAAATTTAAGTGCTATAGCGGTTTGTTCAAATTTATTTTACAACCTTATTATGGATTTGCAGTCCTCGGGGGGTGTAAACATTTTCCTCTTAAAATTCCCTTCAAGTTTGGATCCCTTTTGTCACCCACCCCGCCCAGGAAACCATTCTTCGAAATAAATTGAATCTGCAATACCTCGGATTTTACATCATTATCATGTTGCATCCGGAACACCTCGGGCCTTTCACAGAAAAACACTGTGAAAGGCCCAAGGTGTTTTGGATGTATCATGTTGTAAATTTTGAATTTAGTAGCGTATGTAAATTTACATGTTGTAAATTTTGCATTTTCCTCCCCTAGTAAATTCAAAATTTACAACATGATATCACTAGCATGTAGTCGCCTGCTTGGCGCAGTGGTAAGAGCGTCTGCTCTTGAGTCGCGATGTAAGGAGTCGATGCTTAGGTCGCGGGTTAGAATTCCACTGTGGTACGTGGAGACCGGTCCTTCGGATGAGACCGTAAAAACCGAGGTCCCGTGTCGCAGTAGATGCTGACACGAAAAAAAAACTCTCTCACTGCTCAGTGGCCTTGATTGCCTAGTATAGGACAAAATTTGTAGCTCTCCACCAGCAAGTGGGGGCGTCTCCATATGAGTGGAAAATTCTCGAGAGGGACGTTAAACAAAACAACAATCAATCACTAGCATGTCTATAATTGTTTTTTTTCTCTCTCTTTCTATACATTCGCATGTGGGATAGTTATAGAAAGGTTTAAACTTTATATTTCCATGTAAAACTTAGTCTTTCTTGTGCCACCATCCTACCTCTATATCCTTTATATTGATAAACTTGAATTTGCACTATTGGAGTACAGATTCATCGTAATGTCAATTACATGCCAATAATATGGTCCCGTTTGATCCTATGTTGTGGTTCCACTATTTTCCTACGGACAGTGATTTAAAGAAAATTGAACATGCACTTCTCGAGGATGACTACTTTAAAAAAAAATTGAAATACTTATTTGATCCGTTCTCTGAGCTTTTGTAGCATTAAAGAAAAATTAGTTTTTACTATGGACAAATTTCTCTCTCATTCGCCCATATTCTCCAAAAATAAAAATTAGTTTTATAATATAAAAATTTCTCCGGTCGCCACCACTTGTTCTCCTCCGCTTTCGCGAAAGCGAGGGAACATTAAATCTCATTCGTCTGTCCATCTGTCAGTCTGAAGTTCTGTCTGCCCGGTACAAAAACTTTAATCTTGAACATATCTTGAGAGTGAGAAGAGATTGGGCTTCAAATTACACAGGTATTACCTGTGACAAGACCTATGATTTTTGAACCCGTGACCTTGAAGAATTAACATGACATTAAATTGGCCATAACTTTTGAATGAGAAGAGATAGAGTAAAGGATATGGAAATAACGAACAGTATTCAATATCAAAGTCAATAAAACAATACAAAATAGGAGCAGAGCAAACAAGGACCTCTAAAACATCAGAGGTTGGATCAGGTGCCATGGAGGAGTGAGCACCCCCTGCTGACCGGTCACACCCGCCGTGTGCTCCTTGTTATAATCGGGAAATAACGGAAAAAATCCGTCTTCAATTCAGTGTATAAATAACGGACTAACAATTAGTATAAAAACGTCTGTTAGTATTTGACTCAATGATTAATTGTATTTGCTGACAAGGTCATTGTAACGACCTAAGAGCTTATGGAATTATGACTTTAAACGAGACTGCTGATATTCTTGTTTCATCAACTTATTTGTCAATAATTTACCTCGTTTTAGAAATTGTTCATACTAGAGCTATCATATTACTTAAGGGGATGTTTTACCTGTGACAAGACCTTTCTAAATATACTATGATTTTTGACCATATGACCTTGACCTTGAAGTTTGAACTATTTTTCAAAAACTTTAACCTTGGTCATGATTTTTGAATGAGAATACATATGGCTTTCATATTAAATCTGTGCATTGCTTGTGACAAGACCTTTCTAAATATACTATGATTTTTGATCTTGTGACCTTGTCCATGAAGTTTGACATACTAGTAATTTTCAAAAATGTTAAATTTCCTAGCATGCAATGATTTCTGACCTCTTGACCCTGTCCTTTACAATTGCGAAACTTTCAAGATAACTTCTGAATGACAAATGAAAGGGCTTTCGACTTTGACACAATATGTCATAAAAAAATTACATACCCCGGTATCACCCAAAAAGACACCGAAAGCGGGGGACCACAATTCTTTGAATTTGCTTGTCTGTTCTAGTTCTCAAATATCAGTTTGCATAAAATGATTGGTGTTTTTATAGATAACCGTATAGACATATGAATATAAGTTTGGTGGTCGTTCTTATATTGTTTTATTCAAATTGATACAGCTATAGGAGATAATTTATTTATAGTTATTATAAATCATTGATGCTGATGCCACATGACTTTCTATACCTTTAATCCTTCATTTACATTAATATTTTATACATATTTCGCAAATTCATGCTACATCTTTGTTTTTGAATTTATATATGATAACATGCTGTGATTTTCATTTTGTCTTACTTGATTTATTGTGAATCAATAATTCAAATCAAATTATAATTTTCTTATAATTTTTATTTTTATCCTGCTTCTCTCATTGCGTTTGGATTTTGCAGCTAGGAATTCAACAAATGTGAACAAGCAAGAGGGCATCGGATTGTTTGATAAGTTTCATTTGTTCATTAAACCATTCGGCTCGACGAGTATTGTCTTCGTTAGGTAGCTACTAGTAAATCATCGTATTGAACTAAAAAGAATGCAATATCATAATCGATATATATCGGATTACATCTAATTTAGTTTTAAGGAGACAATTTTATTTCTGAATATATATGCCACATTTCATCAATTTAGAATGCTATCAGAGGTTTACATGTGCATTTGTATAAATCCAATGTGGCCATTGAAGCTTAATGCCCAAGATTGTTTCTAAAAATCATGCAGAGGGGCGGGAGGCTGTGGTAAATCCCTCTCCAAAAAGAAAAGGATGTTGTTTTCCGTCTCATTACACAGCCTCTTTGCAATTATAGATTATGAATAAGTTCCTGACTACAAGATTAACACCTACAAAGATCAGAATGAAGTCATAACCTAAAAAATATACTTTTTCAATAAGAGATCTCGAGCTAGTCACAGTGCGGAACACATTGCGATACATGAAATAACTTACATGACAAAGTAATGCTAATAATGGAATTTGAAGCATATTTTTTTTGGATATACACATGTATAATTAACCTTCAATTTGTAAGAAAAAAATGGTAACTGAATACCCATTGCTGAAGTTTTTAACCACACCATTGCAATTACCAAGTTACTAATATACAATTATTGCTGTCTTTTGAGGTCAATACAATGATTTAGCCATCTGAGGAGTACAATATTCACCGAGCCCGAAGGGCGAGGTGAATATTGTACTTCGAAGATGGCTAAATCATTGTATTGACCGAAAAAACAGCAATAATCGTTTTATTATATGATTCACTCATAAAATGATACAGCTCATTACTTGTTTGCATTTAATGAAGTTCTAGCCAAATACAAGAGAGAAGCAGAATCAAAATGTAAATAAACCTTAGCAGTCGTTTCAATTTGAAATGGTTTTTTTTTATCAATTTTAGTTGCCATGAATAAAAATATAATGTCAGTCATTTTATACTAAGGATAGATTTTGAAAGGAAGGAATATTATCAGGGAAAACTGACAGCCAAAAAAAATTGTTGTTCAGTAAAAGTGTTGGAGGGGGGTCCCTCTTACCACCCTCACCCGAAAATATATATTCTATTATGTTTTGTTCACATGAAAAAAAAAGTCATAGTCACTCAAATAGCTTTCCAAAACAATTTGTATCAATTTGGAATTTCCCGGTCTATTTTTAGATCAATGTAGAGGAAATAAGTCCTTGTATTCACCTGGAACGTCACGTGCAGGTCAATACAACGTAGTATTTTTCTAACATAGTTGGATATCAGCCAATCAGAGAGATGGAAATTGTTCAATCATATAATAAAATAGCATTCTCGAACCAAAATGGGGAAACCTCGTCATTTAAAAAATTTTTTTTTGAAAGTATATATTCAAAGTAAATGTTTGTTCTAGGGAATATTTTTTCTCTTAACAAAGATATGGTGCTTTGACCCAGAAACACTTTTCTGAAAATAAATTAAAAAAAAATCATTATTTTAACGCCATGGACTATCGTATATAAGTGGGAATGGGACGTTAAACAACACACAATCAATCAATCAATCAATCCTTTATGAGTAGTGTGGTGATGAGCTTGTCATTCTTCACAATAAAACCGATATACCCTGGATTTTTACCACTTTGGTTCAAATAAGAGTTAACCCTTTTAACCATAAAAATAGTTTGGCCATAGAACAGTTTTTATTTTCTGAATACATACTTCACAAATTTAATTGCTACTTATGTTACCAAATTATGTACCTTGATTTAAACTATGCTACAACGAAAAGGGGACAACTTTCCTTTCAATGAACGTTTAGTAAAAAATTACGTTTGTAAAAAGAAAATCACCCCAAAGTACATGTACGTGTTTAGATTTTAATACATACTGCGAAACCATCAATTTTCGGGGGGTGGGGGGTGGGTGGGTGTTAATTTTCGTTGTTTTTAAGGCATGTAGAGACCAACAAATTTATCACCACCACGAAATATAAAATGTAATATGCATAACTACTAAACATTCTCCAGCCACGAAATCAGGTCCCCACAAACCAATATTTTTACATCATAAAAAATTCCTTAATTTCACTCCATCATGTAAAAATATGTTATACATAATTATTAAAGTACACTAGGCAAAATCATTAAATTTTCTATTTGAACATTCTTGACCATATCTATTATCTAGCAGCAGGTATAAAATATAAAATCTAATTGAAAAGGAACCAGATTCTACATATTAATTTTTTTTGTGGTGAAGAGATCAAAAAAATAATATCGAATGTAAAACTCAAAAGGTATGAAAAGAATAATTGAAATGAAGATTTCAATTCTGCTGCTTTGTCAGAAGTCGAAAGTTAATTAGAAACAAAGTCAATAAACCATTATTGATAACCCAAGGGAAGGAAGAAAAACTACTAAACAGTGGTTGATTCCGAAAATATCGAAATATTTTGTCTAAAAGCTGATATCAATTAAAGGTGAAATACTAATCAGCATTATGTACGTCAAATCAATCCAAAAGGTTTTCCTTGGCAACTCGGTTGGATACTGACACTGACGTAAATACCTATGCTGGCATTGCAAGTATTTTAATAATCATAACTAGTATTTGTTAAATAATAATAAAAAAAAATTAACGGAAAAACACGAGATATTTTGGAAGGAATTTGTTTCATCATCTCGGAACACGGGCATATAAAAATTCATACACAACTTCATAATATTGTTTAAGCATTAGAGATGTCAATACTGATTGTTATTCAATGTGAAATCTATTAAAATACCATGCAATAAATTCCGCCAGCCTCTTGATTACATTTACAAATGTAAATGCTTTTTATTGTTCTCGATGCATGGAACAAAATCAATCGTCCTTGCTAGGTATCATTGTACATTTACGGTGTCACCGGGACAGCCAAATCGTGTGTTTTAAATTTACTTTATTGATGTTTTTACTTAAATTAGAAAAAAGGGTCTATTTTTCACAAAGATAACGAAATTCACAGCAATTTAATCATTAAATATTTATTAAGGTGATTATTTCTATTCTTTATAGAAACTTTGCCCCC
>PRKT01000109.1:567897-589342 GCA_003671525.1 Saccostrea glomerata | reverse complement strand
TGCCCCCCCCCCCCCCCGCCCCCTTCAACATGGAGGAGGAGTCATCTTCTCAATATTTGTTTTCTACACGGTGACAGGTACGTATAGGGCAATGCATGTTTTTTTTTTAATTCATTGCCAAAAAAAAAAATTGTGGCCACAAAAACAGGAGACCACTGGGCCACAATGTTCACCCGAGAAACTACAGTCCTATTCTACAGAAGTTTAAGCAATTGTTTTGTTCCTGTGAAAACTAAAACCCCCATATTATGGCATACTCTAATTCTGAGGGGTATCTGATTCATCATAACATGAGGATTCTTGAATAACAATAGGACTAGAGGAAAATCCTTTTACTGCATTCATGCATTATGTTAAATTTATCCAGAATGAAATATTAAAAATGTTTTCTTAAATACTAGTACTCTAAGGTAAAATTTTTTCTATTCTGACTCCACCATTACAAAATAAACTAAGTCATCTTGGTCTAAACTGTTTGTAAAAGGCACATAAATTTCAACAATTGCTCATGACAATCATGCAAAAACAGTAAGCCAATCTTTGAAAAAAGAAGGTGTAATTTATTATTTTTAACATACGGCAAAATCTTGGTATCTCAAACTACATTGAACCTCCACCCCCACTCCCTCCTTTCAAATTCCATAATTTGGATGGTAAATGAGTTTTTTTTTTTACTTGTAAAGATTCTTTTGGGAATTCCCCTAGGAAACCTTTGCTACAGGTTTGGGCCACCAATAAAAGTAATGTTTAGGACTTCCAATTTTCTCCGATATATCCAAGGTGTTTGTGGTATTGACATTAAAGTAATCAAAATTGAACTGTATGACCAAATGTTTCAACCCTGAACACGAGACAAAATTTCAATAATAAAGCAGAGTCTAGTGCTTATTATAATCAACATACTCTAATGTGGTGTATGCTGAGAGTATCATACCAGACAGGAACCTTCTAAATGGAAATATAGTACAATCTATGAGATTTGTAAATAAAATGCTCAACATCTCCAGAAACATCTCTAAGCAATCTGAAGATCTCCCCTTCAATGGCTGAAATGATAAATAGTAAGATGTATTCAAACATTGTTCTTATTTCTTTTCTATTTCTTTGCATTTATCAGAAAGGTCAATTCATTACATATAATAAATATTTTTCATACATAACAATACTCTGAAAGTTGAAGAAATATACGATTTCCTCTAGAAAAAAAAGATAGAGGTTTGTCTACTTATCCAAACAATTTTCTTCCATAAAGAAGTAAAAATATGAAATACAGCACTTGATAGATTGACAAACCTACACTGCATAAGGGTGTATTGTACTGTACATATAGTGTAAACAGAACGTTAGTTTACATTATACATGTATTGGGTTATATCTAATAGATGAACAATTTTAAAACTTCTCATGCCCTATTTGTTCACATAAAGTTCTTTGTGTTGCATATCTTCAATGCTGATGGATCCTGGTATTAATATAAGGCCTCCAGATATAAATACTGTACTGTTGGTAGAGGATAATTTAATGATTAATTCCTCATAAGTCCACCAGTTCCTCCCTGGGTACCCCCTCCCCTCATAATTCCAACAGCTCCTCCCTTGGGATCCTCCCCTCATAATTCCACCAGTTCCTCCCTTTGGATCCTTCCCTCATAATTCCACCAGTTCCTCCCTGGGTATCCTCCTTTTGTGGCTGTTGTGAGTGCTGTAATCTATTTGGTCCACTCTACAGAACTCTCCCGTGTCCAAATTCTTAGCCATCAGCTGTTCTGGTGCCAAATTGGGGGTCACATGCTGAATATACACACTGGACACACAATAGTCCTGTAAATAAAAATCAAGAAATGTTAATCACTTCTCCAAACTGAGAAAAAACTACCAGGCATCATGGAATATATCCAAGGGACAAAAGTTCATAATACCATGTTCACCTAAAAAATACTTTGTCATTATAACTATATGGAGGCGGGGGGTATCATTTAGTGAGCTCATCGCTCACAGTACCTCTAGTTTTACATTAAATATGAAATTTTGTTACTTTAATGCCAACTTTTTAGTGAAATCATACTTGTATATTATTTCACACTGAAAGTAAACATTAAACTTTGATAGACTAAAACGTCTACCTTTCTGGAGGAGAGGAATAGCTTGGTGATGTGCTGGGCCCTGTTTGAGTCCTCCAGTAGTGGTATAAGGGATTCCCCCGTAAACTCGTGACACATACTGATGTTGAGGATCTCTAGCGAGGTGCAGTATTTACTGATGGACCTCAGACCCTCGTCTGTAAAGTCCTTCTTCCTCATCCCACTGAGGTCAATCTCCAGGAGGCTGGAACCTCGCTTCTCCATAATCTGAAATACAGTAAAACTCCTTTAGTACGAACACGGATATAGCGAATTCATGGATATAGCGAAGTTTTTCTGGGTCCCCGGCCGGATATAGTGAACTGATTTTGAGTCCCGTTGAAGTTAAATATAATGAAATTTACATCTTTTATATGGAACTTTCAAAGATCTCAAAATTTGATGAATTGAACTGACTTTATTTTTCTTTTAGCATTTGTTTATAAATTCAATTCATAATAAAACCTAAGTTATCGAAGGTTTATTTCGTAATATTTGTTATGAATTCGTTATATGGATATAACATATTATGGATATAGCGAATTAAATTCACAGGTCCCAAGGACTTCGCTATAACCGAGTTTTACTGTAGTTCATTATAAATAGCCTCACTGAAAATGTTTCTCTTTTATGTTCTATTAAGAAAATGAATATTTCATTAGAAATATCTTCCCAATTTTTGCG
This sequence comes from Saccostrea glomerata, assembly GCA_003671525.1. NCBI lineage: Eukaryota > Metazoa > Mollusca > Bivalvia > Ostreida > Ostreidae > Saccostrea > Saccostrea glomerata. Next base: position 586,539 of record PRKT01000109.1, on the reverse strand, counting down.
TTACTGAAGGAATTATTGTCCCAATTAATGACTAATCTGTAAGTAGAACTTTTAATTGCTCTTTAGGCAAATTGTAAATTTAGTAGTTTTTATTATAAACTTATAGAATCTCATTTTAGTGTTGCACAAAGATGCAAAGAGAGATAACTCTCCAAGCACAACACTATGAAATATTAATAAATAATTGTTTGATTTGGGCACAGCTAAATGAGTTTCTAGATTTTTGATTTATTTTCTGGCACAAGTAATGACACATGATGAATCTTTATTAAGGTGTGTGATTTACCTGAGTAAACGTGTCGTCGTCTAGACAAGGAATCCCACACAGTCGGACAGACTGGAGGTTTCTCAGTCTCTGTAAGGCTTCAATCAGAATCTCTTTATCCTCCAGCATGATTCCACACAGGGACAGGGTTGTCAAGGTAACGGGAAGAGTCCATAGGGACTGGTTGTCAGGACTATGACTCAGCTGTACACAGTAAGACAGGTCCAGATTCCTCAAATATGTACAACCTTGTGTTAACTACAGGAGAAAAAAGCATCTCAAAAACAGGATAATAAGGGGACTACATCTCAAAAACAGGATCATAAGGGGAATACATCTCAAAACCAATTTATTGAGAGCAGAATTTTTAACAGAATAAATATTTGCCCTAGTGATCAATAATGAGGTAACGAGGACAGGTTATTAAATATTTATATTACTGAATCAGATTATTTGGTTTCAAATCCTCTTGTGTAATATAAAATTTCTACCATGTAATATTTTGCTTTGAGTAAATTGAAGAAAGTTTACCTTTAACAGAGAATCACCAGTTATTCTGGGACATCCATAAAGACTTAATCTGGAAAACAAATCATTTGCCTTGTGACGTATAAATATGATGAAAATGACAATTAACTTGTCATGAAATAAAACAATCCTCCTACATGCATGATTTTCAATAAAAATAAAAGATGTAAATTTAAGAAATGTTATTGAGTTCAATTCACCCCCATTTCCTTTGATCCAACATCTAATGCATGCAAAATACCCATTACTAAATGCCTGTATATGCATAGTTAGATATTTTTACCTTGGTGTGTTGAAGTTTATATTACTTACTGCTAGTAAGCCTTTGAAATAAAAAATAAATCCAACAAAATAACCCTGATAAACATATAACTGACAAACAGCTATATGTCACTTAATTTATTAAAAGGGAATAAAATTGTGAGAGTAATGAAATACTTACACTTGAAGATTTGGGCATCGGGTGGCTAAGACACACAGACATGCATCACTGATTGTGTGGGGGGCAAAGTGTAGCTCCTTCTGTAACACAAAAATTGTAAAAATTAAAAACCTTAAATCAAACTTCAAGTAAGAATCAATTTTTAGTATAACATATGCAACAGTTTAATTTGTCATCAAAGGTAGTTTCATGGGCATTTAATTTCATTGTTTTGAAAGTAAACATATTCAATATATAGTCATATAAAATTTTGTGTGGGATTTAATCTTGTTAATTGTTAACAATGAATAAACACAATTTAACCCCCCACAAATATTTGTGCTTTTACAGTAGGTTCTTTGTGGTCTGCATTCCTGATAGGTAGGGATGTGCAATTTTATTGGTATACCGGTAATAACACAATTTTTTGTTGTGTGATACATATCATGATACGGAGACCTAAATACCGGTCTTTAGGTACATATTATAAGGTCCAGAAATTATTCATTTATTTGTTCAATCTTTCAAATTACAATTACAGAAAGTATATAAAATGTTGTAAAAAGTGAAAAGAATGGCATCTCACTGTCCAAACATAATTGGTTTTATATACATAAAAATTCTAAGAAAGTAAAATTTTGTTTTTCCAGCATAATAAAAAAAAAAAAGGACTTTTCATATAAAATCATTGTAAAAACTGCTTTTAAAAATATCATGATATTATTGTGATATTGTGGGAAAAATTTGTGATATATTGTGATACGCTATTTTTGGTGATACCCATCCCTACTGATAGGTCAGATGCAGCACTAGCAAGGTCACCTTGGGTAGGTATAAAGACAAGTATTTTCTGATGAACCAAAAGTGTGCAGTTTTAGTTTTGATACCATCAAATTGTATCATACACTTATCTCAAACACATATTTTTATATTATACTGATAGATTGACAGACATGATGATATAATGTAATTTCCCGACCATCCTCTTTGCTGTCTTGGAAGAGGGTTTTGAATGAAAAAATCAGCTTAATGCTGAAAATTTTATCAGAACTTTGACTGTTCTAGAAAACGTACCAGTGTTGGCCCCACAGTTTCTGCGATGTCGTGAAATAAGAGATCATCGTATTTGTGGTTACCCTGACCGGCCACACGGAGGACTTCTACCGTGGGGTTATTCTGTAAGACGGTGAGCACACCTGTAAAGGTAAATAAGATAATGTGACCACTGCTACATGACTGCTTCATGACTTCAACATTACAATGTAATAACTTAAACATTTACAAACTTGGAAATACCATACAATAGAATTTAAAAACACACACACACTTATACAAAATAAATTGGGTCTTTTTTTTTTTAAATATGTTCAGAATATTGAATTATAAATCTGTTTTTCAATTGGTGTTTTATGAAGATTTTCTTAAAAAATTATTTTTATTGATAATAACCCACCTTTTGAATTCATCTGTGTGCAGCCCTTTAGATCAAGTCTACGGAGGACTGGAGATTTAACATTTCCCAGGCCTTTTGGGGTCAAATGTATCAGGTTCCTTAACTCCAAGGTCTCCAGGGATTTCTGTTTATGTGTCACAGCTAAAATTCCAACATCTGAAACAAAGAGTCTACAGTCAAAACATGATAGGCATTGAAAATATCTAAATTGAATGACAGAAAAAAAGCAATTACTTTAAATTTACTTAGTTCAATGGAAATAATATTTTTCATGATCCTTCATGTCTGTTTATTCATGTAAAATCTAACACATGACAAACTAATTCTTGCAATTTTGAGGATTCGTGTGCCATTATATGATAACTGTATACACAAGTAGATTGCGCTAAATTTTGATTGCACTTATTCATATGCATCTGTTTACAGCATTCTTACTCATTTTTGATTATAAATTTAATTATTATTTCTTGATATGATAAATTTGATACCTGAGACATCACACTTCTCTATGATGAGCGTCTTTAACTGTCTGCGAGAATCAGCGAAGGCTTTCAGGAACTGGTCGTTCACTTGATCACAGTGGTAGAGCTGGAGGTGCTGAAGGGAGGAGACAAACAGCTGCTGTCTGACACACTCCATTACATTCGGGGTCAATAGGCTGTGTTCGCTGAGGCGTGTCAGCAGCAGCTCTTTGTAGATTCGGGGGAGTTTATCCTTGATGTGGGGTATCTCCTGGATACTGTTCATAATACAGTGAATACACGTGTCCTCCAGAGATTTCATTGTCTGATATGATTCCTATTGCTTCCTGAGATTGTCTAGTATATTGCCATTTCTTTAATAATGCTATGATGTATATTTTATATACTTTGTGAGGTTACATGACTGAAGTACTTGTAATTCTTGTGTTGAAAATATAGCTTGAATATCTGGTCCTTGGTTGTTTTCAATTCAGGAGACAGGTGATTTATACGAAGAACTTATTGGATATGTCCTGAAGCATCTTACATTGCCCATATACTATTAATCTGTTAAATACAAATGAAACAGGATAGTCAACGAGGAGGCATAAACCTTAACATATTTAATACGGTTAAAATTTCAAAAAAATACTACAAAGATACTTGTGATATATAGGCTTAATTTACATTCTCATAAAAATCTTTCCATTTTTGACAGTTGCTACAAAACTGTATGAAAACTTACTAAAACAAAATTTAGTCTCTAATGTAAACATTATTTAGAGTGTTGGAAGTTTACATTTCACGAAACAAATTACGTTTTTAAAATTGTAAAATCTTTAAAACTTTTCATTTTTAATTCACAGAAATATGAAAAGGGCTACTTACTATGGTCAATCCTGTTAAAAATAAGATTGTGTAAATTGAAAGTATTTATAGCCTAGCCAACTCCCGTTACTATTTATAGCTCCGAATGACTCCCGATCCCGATCTTTAGGTTAGCAGAATAAAGTACTGCAAATAAACTACCCTGAGTCACGACCAGTTTTCTTATATTAAACTACATATGCCTACCTAGTAATGTAGGTGTAACTTACCATGGATCAGCAAACAATCTAGACAAAGTCTAGGCCCCTAGCCTTGCCTAGCACGTTTTGTACTGCCATCGTAAAAAGAGTTGATTTTCACGATCCCCATAGTCATAACAACTTAATTACTTTCAGTCAAAAGTTCGTTTGGTGTAAAGCTCCAGCAATTGTCATATGATGTTTTCAAAAAATTCTAAATTTTGAACTCGATCTACTTTCTCTCGACGCATGTAAACATCAACGGTGCTACATCATCAAGTTATACGTCATCGATTTGAATTGGCAGTCATTCATGTAGTTTGGCAGGGGAAGTCTCAAAGTTTTGTTAAAACGAAAGTCGTATGAGATAAATAGAACATCTATAATTGTGTGATTTGATATTGGCTTTATCCAACTCGTTGAAATGGTGTATATTCGCTCGGCAAGCCTCGCGACTACTACTCTACAGTATCTCATGGTTATTATAGATATATCTACACAACTCTACAGTATCTCGTGGTATTTATAGAAATATCTACCACTACTCTACAGTATCTCATGGTAATTATAGATAAATATATCAATTCTATACAGTATCTCATGGTAATTATGGAAAGATATAAAATTACTCTAGAATATCTCATGGTGTTTATAGAAATATCTACCACTACTCTACAGTATCTCATGGTATTTATAGAGATATCTACCACTACTGTACAGTATCTCATGGTAAATATAGATATATCTACCACTACTCTACAGTATCTCATGGTAATTATAGATATATCTACACTACTCTACAGTATCTCATGGTATTAATAGAAATATCTACCACTACTCTACAGTATCTCATGGTAACTATAGATAAATATATCAATTCTATACAGTATTTCATGGTTTTTATAGAGATACTACCACTACTCTACAATATCTATTGGTAATTATAGAGATATCTACCATAACTCTACAGTATTTCATGGTAATTATAGAGATATCTACCACAACTCTACAGTATTTCATGGTAATTATAGAGATATCTACCACTACCCTACAGTATCTCATGGTAATTATAGAGATATTTACCACTACTATACAGTATCTCATGGTAATTATAGATATATCTACAACTACTCTACAGTATCTTATGGTAATTATAGAGATTTCTACCACTACTCTACCGTATCTCATGGTAATTATAGATAAATATATCACTTCTATATAGTATCTCATGGTAATTATAGATAGATATATAATTACTCTATAGTATCTCATGGTATTTATAGAAATATCTACCACTACTCTACATTATCTCATGGTAATTATAGAGATATCTACCACTATTTCACAGTATCTCATGGTAATTATAGATACATGTATATCTATCACTACTCTACAATATCTCATGGTATTTATACAGATATCTACCACTACTGTACAGTATCTCATGGTAAATATAGATATATCTACTACTACTCTACAGTATCTCATGGTTATTATAGATATATCTACACTACTCTACAGTATCTCGTGGTATTTATAGAAATATCTACCACTACTCTACAGTATCTCATGGTAATTATAGATAAATATATCACTTCTATACAGTATCTCATGGTTGTGAAATTAAATTATTAACACATAAAACATTGATGTACATTTAATTTATCACTTTCGTATTAAAGGACATCATGGTTGATTAAATGTTATCATATATGTGCAAATGACATTAAATTATATGTAAATTGATAGTAAGTTAAAATGACTTTAGAGGGGTGCATAGATAGTGAAAGCCAGTAAATGACTTAGTATCCAATTGTACCAATGCAAATAGGAAACTTCTCAATACTTTTATGGATAGATAGATAGATAGAAAAAATGTACAAATAGAATAGTTAGCGAAACTGTATATGATAAGTATATTTGGAGAAATTGTCACAATAAATAAACTTACAGCATCTGTTCAATAAGACTGTTCAGTAGGCAAAGTTTGTGGAACTGTTCATTAAATATACTTAAAGAAAATGTAAAATAATATACTTCGAGAACCTGCAATACATATACAGCTGTACTCATATTTCATTGTATCTCATGCTTATCCCTTTATGCCATTATATAATCAGAGAAATTGTACCGTTAGTATTGTTCGAAAAAAATGTACGATACGAATACATAAAGAAACTTAAGTAAAGAAAGAAAAATATATAATCAGTACATTCGAGAATCTTAAAAATAAGTATGGTTAAACTTGCGTGAATATTAGTAATCAAACTTTATTAAAGGGAGCGAGAGAAGGGAGAGATTTTATCAAAAAATGTACAAAAAAATATTTTAACATGTGTTTATATGATCCTTAAAACATGTATTTGAATATGCAAATAAAGGTATTTTGACAAGTAAAAATCAAGTAAGTATCATTAGACATATGTTGCACGAAAAAATGCATTTCTGAATGAAAATATCATACATGAATACATAAAATGCAAGTAGTATATAGATGACATTACAAAGAAAAAAAACTGTATTTTAAAGTTATATGCCCAGAATAAAACTTATTTACTGTGCAGATACTTAAGCCTTGTCTTAAGGTCAGGTATCTGTACCTTTTAATACAATGGTCATATTGACCTTCCGTTTGTTGCTGAAGGAGGACCTGAGAGTGTTGACCGCCACGGAGTGTCTGACCCCCACCATACTGTGGCCATCGATGGACAAAATGACCATCCCGGGCTGTGAAGCAGAACATGGTAATCATACTCATATAGATGTATCAGGGGCAATCAGAAGTTGGACGGTTATTCGCTATTCGCTATTCGCCATTCGAATGGCGAACCGCAGGCTGTCTGCCGTTCGCTATTCAAATTACCGTAAATGTCCTAATAATTTTTTTTTTTTAACTTTAAAAACGCATCATAATCCGTGTTTAAGAAGAAAACCAAAGACTTCACTTAAAGAAGAGGACTGAGGACCCCAAACCAATGCAGCTAGCCTGACCAAAATGATGACTATTTAGCTAGCCTGTCAAAATTGGATAAAAAAAAACTGTTGAATACAATAAAAAGTATTTGTACATCTTCAAATTTTTACAGGGGAGGGGTATGGGGGGACCCTCCTAATCTCAAAGGGAATTTATGTTACAAGACCGGGAACCCAATTAGCTAGCCTTAATACATGTATTTATTTTTTCTAAAGACATCTAATTTTTTTTTGTGTACGTATGTGTGGAAAAAATCCAGCAAGATGTGTTTTTTTTTTTTAAATTCATATTTGTTAATGGATTAAAAAATATTCTTAAAGAACAAAATTATAATCAACATATATTTAATATAAAGGTTACCCTTTTTAATCAATTTATTTAATTAAAAGAATTAGCTTATCTCATTAAAATAGAATGTGTTATCAAATATATAAATATAAAGCAAATGCTAATTTTATTGAACAGAAAAAAGGAGTAACAAAAAAATGTATGGAAATTAATATATTCTTCTGTGATATTGATATGTAAAACAGTATTTTAAATTTAAATTTACAATGCATCAATTCAAATAATTGCAGGTAGAATAAAATAAAATGTTAGGAGAAAATTTTATTTGTATACATTTTAAAACCGGTGATGAAAAATGAATATTAATTCAAATAAATGACAAAGAAATAATCAACCATTGAGTAGAAATCAATAAACTTTGAAATTCTGATTTTGTTTCTATATTTATACACAAGTGTGTATTTATTCATTTGTCGAAAAACAAATAATACATCTATCTATTCATATATCTCTTAAAGTCAATTTTAAAGAAATTCAGCTGTAAAATCTCAATTACAAATGCTCTGTCCCCAGGGGCTTTGTCCTTATTTCAAACTCTGTTTCTAATTTTTATAGATTCTATTTTGAACCCAGGGGTAGAGTTTTAATTATTCTTTTTACTTAGTTTTGCACTTAGAGTGTTTATATCTCTGAATGAATCGATAGGAGAAAAATAATGAAAAATAATCTGAAATCTAATGTGATGCTTAAGAGAAATTGTTAAATAAATTAACATTTTCCCTGTGTTACTGTTATTAACTTGTATTTTTAAAATTATTGATTAGAAACAAAATCAGAGTCATTTCCTTAATCACATCAGAAAAAGTGAAACTATAGTAAAAGTATAACATTACTTGGTTACTTAATTCTCCTTAAAAAATAATTATCTGATCTTATTAATTCAAACGATTTAATCTTGACATAAATAGGAAATTAAACATGTAAATCAGCACGCAAAAAATGTCACAGTTTAATAAAGCCCAATAGATGAACAGCAGCCTAGCATTGAGATGACACAAGTCAATATTGCTAATACTATCCCGCCAATCTGCACAATAATTGCTGAAAATTATAGCCCGTCTTCCGTTCAGTGTTTAGAAACTTGTTTTCTTCCAGCTAAAATTCAATCATTCTTCTAATAACTTGTCGTGTATTTTGAATAATTGATTAAATGCAGTGTTTAATTTTGAACAAATGACATTAAATTATCACCCAATGGATAGAGATTATTCGGGACGCTGATTTGATGACTTGAGCGGCCTACAGTTACCGTAAACATGGCGCCGCGGTACTGGTCATCTCCCCTTCACACTGTCACCTGCTCAATCCCAGACTTGTTAAAAGACGCCGGATTTTAATTCATCCAATTGTAAGGGAGATAAAAATTCATTTTCAGTATCCCTAATTATCAGAAATTGATCTGCTCCCATTACAAATCAATCACCACGGTAACTCGTTAGGGGCGTCATTACTTCTCTGTATGGTAATTACTGTTTAGGATAGGTTGTGTTTAAACTGGATCTTTATGAGGAGGGGTACAGGCCAAACCTTTCTCTGTGCCACACGTCTGGTCTTACAATTAATAGCCCTAATAAAATGGCAACACATTCAGCTCGTCACAAAGTGAACCTTTTCCATTAGCAGGCTTCAAACAGCTTAAGCTGACTGAGAAATAGCAGGGGCATTCAAAGAACCACCAATTTCATTCTGACTCTGTACCAACTCATGAATATGAATTTTGTTTTTATATGCTTTTTTCACTGATGTTCTTTCATGTTTTTTCACCCATCTGCGGGTTCATTACCAAACTGATCCTTAATTAAGGGTAAGAGAATCCCCCATCTTTTTACAAACATTTATGGAGTTATTTGAAAAAGTATCGTATGTCAGGGAAAAAAAATCAGATTCAATGCTGGTTACAGTGTCTATACGATGAAGTGTGATGTTACTACAGAACCTCAGACGAAGCAGTTCTCATGTGTTGTAAGTGTCCATTTTCCCAACATGATAATTTTTATAAAAGTTACATGTGCAGTTTTCTTTTAAAATTATTCTGCACAGTCTTCTATATCCTTTTTCCAAAGACTACAAATTTAAACCTTATGGACTAGGCAATATTTATCATTAGGGTGGTCCCGTGTTATAAAGTAGAACTCTCCCATAGCCTCTTAAAACTATACTCAAGAGTAGGAAAGACGAAGAGTTTGACATCTTTTTTTTCTCCAAGATTAGGAGTTCCCCTAGGTTCTACTATATTGTAAAATTGTTTTGGCTAAAAGTTGACAAGTAAACTGTGAACTGCTGTTTTAAATGGAAATTTGTTCAATAATATTGTGAATTCTAATTATTTATTTCAAACCATATAACTATATTTCCAGTCCTATTTAAGGACAAGTTCAAAACTAATTTCTTTCTGTTATGTTAACATATTTCTTGAAATGAGATTTCAGCAATGAAGGTCAGACCTGGGGGCCATAAAACTTAGACGAGCCCACTTTTGATCTCAGTCTCACTTTTACCAAAGGAATAAATAGTGGAAAAGTGAGACTGATATCAAATGTGAGCTCATCTAACTTTTATGGGCATCAGGCCAGGATATGCTCTCAACTTTTCTTTTTGTTTTTTTTTCAAAGAAAATGTAAAAACATTGTTTTCCTGCAAACAAAAGACAAGCTTAACTTTTGCTGTTGATTGATGCATGGTATACATATCTCAATGTACATGCCTAGAAGAATCACAATGACATTTTGCTTTCTTAAATAAATAAAAATAATTAGAAGATTTAAGATCATCTTCGGTAATGCTTTGCTATTCGTTTGCTATCAGTTACAGAAAAGGAATAATTCAACTTGACGATCTTGTTTAAAAAAAAAAGGTTTACATAAAATTGGTAGATTAAAAATTCATATCTGAGTTTACATTATGTTTAATCAAATCTTATGAGAAAGTAAACCGCTTTTGATAAAAATAATCTTATAATAAAGTATAAAATTATAATAAATTGCAGATATTCTTAATATAATTCAGGAATTTGATAACATGTACTAGTATATAATTATATGTTTTAAGGTAGAATTCTTCCATCAAGATGAAATATTCAATGTATGCTTGCTTATATCTTTTATATATTTAGATGTATCAAATCTATGTAACAATTGTGAATTAAAATATTGTGTGGCAATATGAAAACCATCTATCCTTCTGTATTCAATAATCCAGAAGTGATAAAAAGAATTAGATAGATTACAGATCAGTACGTACTGATCCTTGCTGACAAAGAAGGTATCAACATTGTCTTCTTTTGGAAGGCTCATTAAATAAATTGTATTTTAGAAGAACTTGGATTTAATTCTACAGTGGTAATCCAACTTATACTCATAGTTACCTATTTAAGGAAGAAATTCTTCAAAATCATCATTCAGTTTCTATATTTCCCGAACGATCAAAATGAATTTGAATTCCCATATCTATACTGGATTCGAAAACTTCATATAAATTCTTACAAAGATACATAGCGGGTTCCAGTAAATGTTCAACCAAGCCGCTTTCATTACTCCTCACTAAGATATTAACAGTATTGAAGGAGAAACTTTAAGAGTACTGAACAACAACATTTTCGAGAAGTGGTGTAAATCAGGTGTGGATACTTAAAAATTCCAAGGACCTTTTGGAAAATTTGAAAATACAAGATTTTACCAAAAGCAATAGCTTAAAAACTTACGAGTTTTCAACTTTATGCACAAACATTACACATGATAAATTAAAGTCCAGTCCAGCAACATTTTCAGTAAAAATGGAACTCGTAAATTGACTTACTTGGCATTAGTCATTTGCGAATTTTTGTTGTTAAAATACATTCTGTTTGTACACACGAGTACTCTGAAATTGACGTCAAAAAGATGCTTGATGTTCTGATTTACATTAGTGGTTTTTGGAGACCGGGTCTTCCAACAATCTGTTGGAATTCTCATAGGAACCAATTGCATCTGTTGTTTGCAGACCTATTTTTGTATTCATATGAAGCAGATTTTGTCCAAAATATACGTGAAAATAATAAAACACTTCTTTGGCCTTCAACTCGACATTTAAATATATCGACGTATTGTCATTTAACAATAGTCATTTTGTCATCAACGTATTTGTAATTATCTTGCATTGAATTTTCCGAAGTGTCCGCTCCTACAGCATGCTTTTTTATATCCAGTCTACATGGAAAACAATCAACTTAATTTTGAAAAAGCTAAATAGTTGTTTTGATGTTATTAATAATGTAAACGGTGATGATAACGCATTGCAATCGATCTAGAAAATACCTAAAAAATAGATCTATATATAAACAATACAATTACGTGAAAAATGGATAAAACACAGACACCTGGTGTTAAAATCCGTGTAGTATTAACTTATCAGTTAGTAGCATGCCACGCATTGAAAATTGATCGTACTAGGAGCATGTTCTTAAGTAGCAAATAAGTTAAACGTTGGGAGATAAAAACACCATAAGCAGTCGATAGTGGAATATTTTACATGAATAGTATAAGGAGAATAAACGATGGAAAAGCCGAAGTACGTAATCTCATTTTTATATTGCCTACTGATAAAATATCTTCGTTATATCTGACTTTTAATTTTAAGGCAACAGCAAGTATTTTCCTCGTGTCATGCAGAAGTTGTTGAATAATTTCTATGTCATCATACCTGGCTGAATTGTTTATATTTTTCAAAATTTAATCTTCAAATCTTTCGAGGACAAAAATATCATACACAAAAAAGAGTAATGTCTTTGAATAAACGTAAATGATCAAATGAATAGTTTTCACTAAGCGACATTTTTGTCTACCTAAAAAGATCAAGTGGTTTTTTTTATTATTAGATTTTAGAAATATAAATAACAAATGACATTTCAATAAAGTAAGAAATGCTTTCATTTCAAATTATTTGTTTAAAAAATAAATAAATTCATGTAAATAACAATATAATAAATAAATAAAATGTCGGCAAAATAAGCCGACAAAGACAGTAATCAGATGAAAAATTCATTTCTTTGTTGAGTATCATTTTTATCCGATATAAATCGAGCAATTTCTTATCTAGACACTACATATAATTACGGTGGAGTAAGCTTATTTACTTTTTCTCAAATTCGCGTGAAACCAAACAACAGCTTACAGAAATCCGCGGAAAAACCAATGTTTTCTCAGGTCTGTGGTGCCAGCGGTGATGTTTGGGTGGCCCCGCCCCTCGCTGGACATCGGCGTCTTCTGCTCCTGGGTACGGCCTCGTCATTATCTGACCTGACAGCAATGATATAGGGGTCTATCACCCATTATAGATACTTTATACGGGGGTCAGGTAATGGATCATCCTTAATAGGGACCCGACACATTCAAAGTCACTTTACATCGCACGAATTAATCAAGTTCTAAATAAACAGAATTTGTATTTACAGATAACCCGACACCCCCTCTTCATAACCCTGGGTCTCGTTCGGTCTTCTATTGTGTTTCATGCTGTCAACTTGTTTTTGATGTGCTTTCATAGGTTCACAACTAGTGGAGTGTTTCAAATTAGCCCAATGTTTGCCAACACGCAGTGCCTGGGATACACTCGGATGAATTTCAACTATTTGCATTGTGTGCTGGTAATTTATACCCCATTACACATCAATTTGTATATTCACCAATGATGCCAGCCTACTCCCGTGACGTCACTTCCGAGGGGAAGAAAGTTAACACCCCTTGCTCCAAATTGTATCAAGTTAGTTGATAACGTGAATTATTATTGTAAATATCGCAAAAGATAGTTTACCATCAATGGAAAACTCGTATGTAGTGATTGCAATACTATTAGGACAGTTTTAATCATTTCCTCGACCAAAATGCATCCCGTAGCACTGACAACAAGCACCAATTCGGCTTTCAGTAAGCTAAGTCCTTCAAACTCGGAAGCTAATTCAGGGACTCAGACTTCTAAATCATCACAAAACATGTCATCGACCCAGTCATCGCCGAAGTCATCCACAGTCACTTCAAGATCTCCACCTCCACCCCAGAAACATGTGCTAAAATTCAGTGTGGACTCAATGTTGTCTGAAAAATGTGTCCCCCCAAGGGAGGAGTGCAGGGAGAGGTCCCGCACCCCAGACTCTGTCTCCTCAGAGGAAGAATGTCCCCGGGAATCTACCCCTAAAATTAGCAATTCCATGACGCCCTTCTCAATGGAGGGAATTCTGAACAAACAGCATTCAATGCTTCGGTCCGACACTGTCCCATCAGCCATCATGTCGCATGTCGCCTCGGAACGCTGGAACAGTTTCTATGGAAATACCACATTTCCATGGCTCCCGGGCTCAATATCCCCACCAAAAGGTATTCTTCAAAATATTGCATGTGGACAAAATTATTATTAGCTTATTCTTTTTGCTTAGATGCCTAGTAATAGTAAATTTTATTTGAATTTTGCTTAAAGTGAAATCTGACTTGCGAAAAAAAAAAAATTAATACATGTATTTATTTTTTCTAAAGACATCTATTTTTTTTTGTGTACGTATGTGTGGAAAAAATCCAGCAAGATGTGTTTTTTTTTAATTCATTTGTTAATGGATTAAAAAATATTCTTAAAGAACAAAATTATAATCAACATATTGTCGGCTTATTTTGCCGACATTTTATTTATTTATTATATTGTTATTTACATGAATTTATTTATTTTTTAAACAAATAATTTGAAATGAAAGCATTTCTTACTTTATTGAAATGTCATTTGTTATTTATATTTCTAAAATCTAATAATAAAAAAAAACCACTTGATCTTTTTAGGTAGACAAAAATGTCGCTTAGTGAAAACTATTCATTTGAGCAAAAATATTCTCGTTGTTTTATTCTTGTTTTTAATTTTTGTTTATTTCAAATCAAATTAATTTCTGGGCGTGAAATCAAAATTAAATTAAACACAAACTTTATAAGATACTTCATGTAAATGTTACTTTTGATTATTTTAATAAAAATTCCTTAGGCTAGGATTTTACTCTTTCTCCAGTGGATTTTTTTTTTAAATATTAGTTATTTGCATTCCAATTATTTCTCCGATATTTAGGCGTCTTTAGCATCGAATGGATGCACACGTAATACAACCGTTGGAGGCTGACTTAAATAATAGAGATTATTATGTATAATTACGTTTATATCAGCATAAACGACGAGGCTGATCGGCCACATCCGTGTTGCCATCACATGTCGGAAGGAATTAATTCCCAATGTAAATGGCGCAGTTTAATTCAATTTAACGGCCTTAATCAAAAATTGATTCCATAAACATTGTTATTGGGGTAATTACTGTAGAGAAATAATTATGAACAATATATTACCGCCAAATAGAATCGCATGATCGCCATAACTCTGAAATTCTAGCTTCAGAAACTGGAAGTCATGCCGGAGGATAGGGTAAAATGAGGAACCACCCGACACCAATGTCCGGTAGATGTCGCAGCAGTTGGGAAGCGACACATTGTATCCTGGCTACTGTAATTGTAGCATTTGAAGCAAGTATCAAGTTCAAACACCGTCACACTGTAACGGTCATGACAGAATCGTCAGCACGATCTTTATTCCCGTAATATTTTGCAATTATTGAGATTTTATGGGCTCTGAAATGTTAAACATTGTGTATAAAATTCAATAATTTTGCAATTTGGTGCCTTTTTTCACAGGAAAGTTAATTGTGCATTCATGTTTCTTATTACTTGATAATTAATGCGGAAATTGGCCAAAGTTAAGACTGATTTGATAAAACGTAATTATTTAGAAATAAAACGTTTAGCGTAATTTAATTATTCGTCATTTATTTGCCATATTACAGGACTAATTATACAGACATCCTACAAACGTGTGTTTTATATAAATGATGGAGGAAAAGCATGCACATTCTGTTTATAACAACAAAAAGTGATACACATAATATGACTGCTACTGATAACAGATCCTGGGAGCATACATCCCCCCCCCCCCCCCAACCCGGGGTGGGGGTGGGGTTGTTTTTGCGTTGCATGTCAACTACATAAATAGAGGCCTCATATAAATTGGAAAGAATTGAATGAAAAAAACTTAAACACTGGGGTTAATTAAAACCAAAGATGTACATTAGTATAAAAAGGATTTGAAAAATTTCCTTTCGTGTGCATTAATTTTCATATATACATCCCTGTACATTTCCATGCAGACACACACAATGGATCGTGGAACTTCCAGGGGACGGGCGGTGGAGAAGTTCGCTGAGGTGTGTCGGGATGTCCTGACGGAGCCTGAGCGCCTGGGTCTCTATAAACTCCTCAGTGACTATCACCGGAGGCGAAGGGTAGAACGACTGGTCCCGGGACTGTTCAAGGTCATCAGGGAGGAAAATCGCATGGAGGTCATCCACGTCCTGCGTCAGCTGATTCCGTACACGCACCTGCCAGAATTCGACAGACAGACCCGACAGAGAAGGGCCAGGGGTCAACTCAAAACCTTCTTCTGGGACGACGAGGATGATGGAATAGGAACAACAGTCAGCTTCAGCAGTGGTGTGTAGTAGTTTATTTTGTTTGAGGGTGTGTGTGAGAGTTGGTGTGTGTGTACATATATTGTAGATTATAATAGCCTTGTTAGCTATAAAACCTTTCCCTGGCATTTTTTGCTCACACGACGATGATGTTTCACACCAATTGTTAGGCTTTTGTTTTTTGTTTTGCTGTATTTTCCGTCGATCTGATCAATACATTGCGTTCACAGCGGGTGTGATCAATAAATTGGTCAGCAGGGGATGCTTACTCCTCCCAGGCACCTGATTCCACCTGTGGAGTTTACGGGGGTCAGTGTTTTATTCCATGTTTACAGATTTGCATTGTGTGTAGATGTTTTAAGATCGATCAGTGTTCGTCATCTTTACGTTATTCATAAGAAATCTTCTTATCAACTTCTGGGTATTCAGGATTAATTGCGATGATAAATTTAACAGATACTGGTAGATTTTAGACAAAAATTTGCTTCTTAACCAGTTATAATAGCTTTATTGACTGTTGTCTCTGTCTGAGGATGATAGCAGAAATCATTCTGAAAATAATGAAGGTCTCCTTTTTAATTGGCAAATAAGAATTTAAGTTTAAATTTCGATTATCCATAAAATATATTCATAAAGCCCGGATATTAGGGAAATGACGA
This sequence comes from Saccostrea glomerata, assembly GCA_003671525.1. NCBI lineage: Eukaryota > Metazoa > Mollusca > Bivalvia > Ostreida > Ostreidae > Saccostrea > Saccostrea glomerata. The sequence continues at coordinate 569,846 of PRKT01000109.1, read as the reverse complement.
AGACAGTCTAATAACGTAGAATATACGTTTGAAAATTACTGGTAGAAATATAAATGGGAGCTTTTTCATTTTTTCTAATTTTGTTCGGAAAGGATTTTTTTCCTTCATCAATAAATAATTAATCACGCTGCCATCTTTGCCATTGTTTTGGCGTAGCTGGAGGGATGCAAATACAGTATTGATTACCTACCTTTGGTCAGGTAAGGGGACACACCGGGGGCATTAATCTTCAGGTAGGTGACATATGGACTTTGTCGATTAACAAAAAGATGTCAAATGATATCAATAGTGTATAATATCTTTACCAATAGATATTTACGTTCCAATCGTATTTTTTAAGGTCTAATATTCTCGGTTGTTTATGTATAACCTACTGTGGATGTAAAAAACCCAAACATTTCGAGTTTTTATGGGATATGTGAGTTATATGAATCAAACTTAAATAATCGTTATGCAAATGTTTTATCATTGATTTCAGTGGCAGCTTGTGTTACAACGTTGTGTTAATAAACTAGTTTAAGAGAGACATTTGAGCATTTTCTTTAACCCCCCCCCCCCCTCCGATAGGACTTGAAAGACTATATTATTATACTCCTCTCACCTCCCCAAAGTTTTATAAAGATCTATCTACTGTGTAGCCTACATGTACATGTCTGTATATTTCTACATCATAACTTGTATACCTAATTCCTTATTTAAAATATGTTGGTTGTATATTCATTCTTTTGTGCTCTGCTATGAGAAATAAATAATTCAGGAAAATTGGCGTGAATTCCGCTCGTTTCATAATAAAATCACCGCCCGATTCTAGCTCCACAGCCGATATATTCTACAAAAATGTAATTTCTCCAATGAGATAATTCATCTATTACGGAATGAAATATTTAATCACAAAATACCATAATAAGTTAAATATCAACGGCATTATGCCGTAACTTTTTTTTTTGTGACCACAGAATTAGTTGAAAATGTTAGTTGAATGATAAAAATTCTACCATTTCAAAAATAATATTATAATCCCCATCCCCATCCCCCATATTTCAAATGTTCATAATTAAAATATATATATAACGATAGTAGATAGTAAAAAAAAACAAAGATGTGTACATGTTTTTTGTTTATAGTTGTTTAAATAGTCTATGTTGAGACCACTAATATTTCTATTACCTCTTTACAGAGGAAGAGTCGGAGGGGGAGAAAAGTCAGAGAACCCAGGAAGATTCACGTGAAGTAACCCTACACAGGGACAGTCCATCACAGAATCTAGGGTTCAGTATCAGGGGCGGATCCGAGCATGGTCTAGGGGTGTATGTCAGCGAGGTTACACCCGAGTCCTTAGCGGGTGAGTTAATTTTGCAGTCCTCGAGTTAATATCACACAGTGCTGTTTTTGTGTTTGTTTTCGTTTTCACAGAAAATTAATTAGATCTAAAATTAACATTAAATTTTACATGAAATATACCAAAAAAAAAAAAACCCTGTTACACATGCACATATTAAATGCTTTTTGTCGTATGATAAAATGCACAAAGGTTCTAGAAATTAGTTTGAAGTAACTAGAGCCGAGCTCGTTGCAAAGCAACGAATAGGTCTTCCGTTGGAGCTACGGATAAGAAGACGTAACCTTGAGTCTAGGTCAAAAGCCACATTCTTAAGTTCTACAAGTGAAAATTTAAACCTTTTAAGAGAAGCAACTTGCAATGTTTAGCTAGGAAAAAGACTGTAAAGGAATATACATGTGTAAATGTGACCTTGAACTTTCCAAGTGACCTTGAACTCTCCAAATGACTTTGATCTAAGCAATGACTAGCTCTCGTTATAAAAATATTATCCATGTGTTACCGTCTGGAAAATTTCAAACATTTTATTTAGATATTCTTTCTGTCCATGCATCCAACCAAAAACATCTTATCCTTGGGGACTTTGAACTCGAGTCAAGGTCACGTCCCA
>PRKT01000109.1:534293-562876 GCA_003671525.1 Saccostrea glomerata | reverse complement strand
AAACGCTCAATATGACTTTTTTCAGTCCATACCGAGCGTTAACGTGCAGTACTTCCGGTGAAAGTTAACAACACAATGCAAATCTACATATGTTGCTCTATCTTCCTGAAAAGGTTTCATCTTCCTGTGATGAGCGGTTTTTTAGAAGAGCGACGGACAAACTGACCCTTAAAAATCACTAAACTGCGAAAATCTCCAAACCGGAAGTGACGTCATCAAAATGAAAAAAAGGGTATTGAGATTTTTTGATGTTCTATCAGACCTGAAAGTTTCATTAAAATCCAACGAGCCGTTTTCGAGAAATCGCGTGCACAAAATCGGTAAGAAAAAAAATAATAAGAAAAACAGTGGAAAAGAAACAAACGAATAACAAGAAGGTCTTCCGCTGAAGACGGAAGACCTTAATAATAATAATAAAAGTGAAAAAGAAACAATAGAATAATAGAAGGGTCTTCCGTTGGAGACGGAAGACCCTAATAATAAGAATAATCTTAATCATCAGAATCAGTAGAAGGTCTTCCGTTGGAAACGGAAGACCTTAATAATAAGAGAAATCATTAAGAACGCCATCATAAGTCACACAGTAGCCTCCTCTCTAAAAGACGTGCATCCAAAAAAATTCTTATACGAAAGAAATCAGACATTGAAAACATGTGTAGTCATAGAATAATTGTATATTTACACACATGTTATATTATTGTCTTTCACTAATTAACAATTTTCAATTGCAAATGAAAATTGATTGAACATTTAAATTCTTTAATTTCATTTAAGGTTTCAAAAAGGAAAATAAAGAGAGTAGGTTTTATAATCTAACTATTTTTATATGATCAGCTGGAGCTGGACTGGAGTTTGGTGACAAGATATTGTCAGTGAATGGCGTCAGTCTGAAGGACAAGTCCAGCAGTATAGTGGCGAGTCTTCTGACCCGCAGTCCGGAAATCAACATGGCGGTCAGGATGACAGGGCACCTGCCAAAATGGCGGCTAGTCAAGGAAAAGACAGCGTGGTAAAGATAAAATTCAAATGGTTCAGATTCTACACAACTAAAATCCCCCAAAACAATAAAAGTAAAAAATTTAATAAATATTAAGATTTAATGAAGCTTAAATAGGATTATCCAACTGCCAAAAGAAACAGAGAAAATATTTCAGGTTTGACCACGAGAAAAAAACGGTAATAAGTGGGGAGCTTGAGAAGTCCGGATCTTCACATTACATTAAGGGTCTGGACATGGATATTCCCGAACGAAGAGTGACATTAATCAATGACGGAGTCCTGGGGCTCAATATAAGGGGAGGGTCAGAGTTTGGACTGGGTATTTACGTGTCAAGGTAAGAGAAGGTCTACTAGTATATAATGGAATGACCTTTCCTTTAAGGTTCCTTGTTCTCCTGATATGCGAGATAATTCTATTATTCCTTTATAAAGTTGTCTAATTAAAATATCGTTTCTATAAAAATTTCCAGGTTTGATTTATTTGCAACTTAATTAAAATCAAAGATTCTTGTCGTTAACAGAGGGATGGTGAAACTTAAAAGATCAAATTTGTAAATATTCTTCTTTGTCTTCATTAAACAACGTAGGAATTTGAGCAAATTAGTGTTACTACTTTTAGCATTGACCCAGGGGGGCAAGCAGAACGCCAGGGGGTAAGGGTTGGAGACCAGATAGTGGAAGTTAATGGTGTTAAATTTGAAGACGTTACACACGCCAGAGCTGTAGACGTTCTGACAAATCAGGACCACATAATTATAACACTGAGAGTAAGTCCTCCATTTAAAGTTACTCACACTATATTATACTGTAAGCAAGTCCTCTACTGAAGCTACTCACACCACATAGCTCAATGTCTTCTTAAAGCGACTCACAAAAGTTACATCACCTAAAAGGAAAACAGACAAGGTTTTTACAGAAAATTACAGATTCACAGATACTAGTCTTATCCTTCAATTTAAGAAAAATATCCAAAAAACTGAATTTGATTTTAAACAGGATGTTGGTCGATACCCGGCTTTTAAAGAGGTGTATGGAAAATATTCTTGGATTCAAGGAAACCCTAAAGTCGGAAGTACGTTCTCACAATATATCATGGCACTGTATCAGTTGAACAGTTATTGTTGAGTTGTTAAATATAGTAATTGTTAATAAAGATATAAAAGAAAACTCTCAGATTTTTGTGTTTCTTTAAAATTTAACGTTGCTTGCTTTGTTTCAATTCCATATAGCACGCAAAAACAAAGCACTGCATGTAAAAGTTCCGGTGGAAGTTTTGTCTCATCGGTCACATGACCATGATTCTGACAGCGCATATAATGACGGACTTCCCTTGCAATCCGAAATTTATCTTCCAAGTTCCAGCCAAGGGTCAGGAAAAGGGAGAATAATAGTGGACGACAGCGATATGGACGATTTGGGGTCTGTCAACTTGGAAATGTGGAAACATGCAGAGGGATTCCAAAATCCCGCTTATAATTCAGACTTCCGGAAGAACGAATACAGTTCTACTGAGTCTGATTCAGATGACGGATCTGGAATAAAAGGAGAATACAATATGACGAATATTGATGCAAAAATGATGGAAGAATTTGAACTTGCGGTTATTGAGCAAAAGGAAGATTCAGCAATAAATATTGAAAACGAAACCGTGTTTGATCACACTCCAAAAGAAGCAGAAGACGAAGCGATTTATATTTCAAAGACTTCAAGACAGTACTCTTTGAGAAACGATACAAATGTAGAAGAAAAGACAGAGTGTTTGGAATCATCAGACGCTACAGACAGTTGTTCGTTAAGTTTGAGTTGTTCACCAGAAACCAGACGCTACACAGCTTGGTCTGACGAAGAAATATTCAAAAATCATGGAGAAGATGAAAGTGTTAGCCCGGCGTCCTCTCGACGAAGTGTGGACGCATATTCGGAACAAGAATTTGATTCAAGGATGCATACTCCAAATTTGATGGAATATCAAATGAACCGCCAATCATCTTCGCCGGCATCGAGTATTCGGTATGACCCTGGAAGAGATAGAGATCATCTTCAAGATGATATGGAGATTCAGGAATTGATGGAAAAGAGCAACGCTTCTCAAATTCAAAAAGAGGTGAATCCATATGCTTCCATCGAGAGACAACTTAGTACAGGATTTGTAGTAAGTGATGAAGAGATTGTAGTCATGCGAAGCTTCGACAGACAGATAGGTGATTCAGAGGGAATCTCTTCATTTCAAAGTGATACTGAACACTCAGTGCAGAATGACACGGACTCGGAGTCATCATCTGAAAAGATGAAACATGAAGTTGAAAAGAGAAACTTTCTTACGTACGAATCAACCAGCTTCAGTAATAGTAAGCCACAACTATTACCGATGGAATTGCAGGACCAGACCATGATTCCAGTTCATAATGATGACAACCGAAGTGAGGAGGACCACAAAGATTCAGGTTCTTCTCCGATGACGGAGATATCAGGAAACATAGGGATGCTGAAGACTCCGGTAAACGACAAAACTAAAGGCAAGTTCTGAATAGTAAAAGATAGAATAGTACCAGATTTGTTGTTTGAGAAAACTGGTTATAAAATTCTAAGTTTGTCTTTCTCAGACCTGGCTTCAAAGCGAAGAGCACGTGGGAACTGGAAGGTCCTAAGAGACAAAATTAAAGGAAGTTTACGCATCAAGCCACTTTCACGTAAGCTTAAAGCAAGCTCAGATATTGTGCAATTTTCCTTCTACACAGACACTTTAATAACATCACAATTATTCTGATATTTGTCATTGCAGGCAAAGGTCTAGAAGAAAGGTTAAGAGGTAAATATTGAAAAAAAATGAGAAATAGACACAAGTAAGCTGTACTTCGACTTTGGTCGATCAAAGAAATCAAAGCTTACTAGTAGTTTACATAGCTACGGTAAGTTCCAGTGTATCTTCTTTAAAAGGATACTTAGAGTAAAGGTATGCCGATTTAAGTCCTGTACTATTTTTAGAAATAGCTAAGGAACATGAACTGTCAGAAAGGCAAAGAGTGTCCTCAAACAAGTTCCAGAAAACCACGGTGTCTTCAAACAGTGTGAAGGCTCTAGAAGAGGCAGCCAAACGCTTCCTGGATAAAAAGGAACTGACAGACCTTCTAACGCAGATCAGAATGGTAAGAAGCAATACATATGCAGCAGTTCATAAATGAGTTGTCTCGCTTGTCATACAACGGCATACGTTACACGTCGATTCAGTGACCAAGTTGTCTCGCTTGCTATACGTACTGTATACAGGCTTATTTTCGCCCTTTCACACTTGCAAACAATTTTGCCCCGTTTTGAATTCGCCCAGCCATAGTTTTGTTTAAGAAATTATACTGTATTCTTTGTATTCGCCCCGTTTTAAATTCGCCCAAATGAGGGTAGGGCGAAAGGGGCGAAAATAAAACGGGGGCGAACATTTCCCTGTATACAGTATATTGTCTTCTGAAATATTCTAAACTTCCATGAAATGCTCTGATGAAATAGCTATGTAATATATTCTTAAATCTTTAAAAATGATAAACCTATTTTGTTATTACTCAGTATTCTTCATGTGAAAGATATAATTAATACAGAAGTGTGTGAAGAAGGTTGAACTTAAAGATTAGGAGGGGTTCATCACTCGAGAATTGATTCTGAAATAATCACTCAGTTTTAGTTGAGATATTACATCCTTAGGTGTGAAGAGACGTGAAATCAAAGATAAAAGCTTATTTAATTGGAATCTCATCTTTCTTTAATAACGGTTAAAAAGCTGCAGATGTTTAATTTGAAAAGACATTAAATGTATTATTTGTAGCAATCTAGTATTTCTTATTGAAATTTGAAAGATAAAGTGCAAGACACCATCAGAAAATAGAGGAAAATTAATGAACACATTTGTACTCTTCTGAGAGGGTCTCACCAAAAACGAGAGATGTAATTTAAAGTGAGTGAAAAGTTACAAGAGCCATTAATGTACTTTAATCTTTATTTTGACAAGCTTATAATCAGAAGAGGTTTATTTTATCCACAGTGTACCTAATGATAAATTTATAGCAACCCCGTGCCTTAATTTGTTTGTCTCTTTTACTATCAAAAGCTGTTCGTTACCCTTTTGGCTTCTGACAGCTGTTTTGGTTATGTAAGAATTAACGCTACGAATTTCCTCTCATCTCGATAAAAAGCATCTACAAAAGAATTAATAGTAGATTAAAGACAAAACCTAAATGAGAAGATGGTCTTCGATGACTGTATAATGGACTATTATAAATAAAAGGGCTAGGAAAAGTAATCTATAAGATCTATCTAATTAATGGTAAGTGGAGTTTACCCATCTCATTATATTCCACGGAATCTAGAGATGAAAAAGACCGTTTTTATGAGAAATATATAAATGTAGCCCTTCCCTCCCTCGTTCACACGTTCTAATACAATCATTAAGTGCTCCATATTATGTGGAATGTGATAAAAGAAGATTTACAAACAATGTTTTGTATCTTCCGGCTACGATATACACCGAGAACCACAGAGTACGATCGAGAAATATCACCAAATCGGTTATTGAGTGCAAAAAGAAAATGAATATTTCATTTAAATGTCAAATTCTTTGTAAGTACTGGTCGGCTTAATAGTAAATCTTTTTTTGATAAATCTTTTATGTTTTTTGTTAGTACCACGAAAGTCATGATCTGGACAGATTGCTGGAGGTTCTGCTAGCCATGTTAGATACCCCAGAGAAGATATTACTACTCAGAGAAATAAGGTACAATAACTAACGACTGAAGTTATCATTTAATACGAATAATTGATATTTGACAAATTAACTTTTTCATTGAAATTTTTAAACGTCTTTGGTGTTAATGTAGGCGAAGAAAATGTAGAAATATAGCATTTTTATTTCATTACATTGATAACGTAAATAAATAAATGTAAAAATAACATATTAATATAAATTACTTGATTAAAAATATCCCCTTTTCCTTTCACGCTGGCGATTAATTTTGACCTCTTTCAGACACGGTTTTAAAATGTTGAAAAGATACTGCTGTCTTACTATTTGCCCCGACTGAAATTCACCCACTTACAACAGGGTCGAAATAGACAAAAAATTGACGGGCGCTAAAATTTCCGTATATGCTTTTCTCCACGATACGCGAACATGAAATGTATAAAAATCTGTACTGGATCTTTCGTGTACCATATCATTTTCTTAATTTTGTTTCGTTTGCCATAATATTTTGTAATTATTTTATTGACTGGAAATGGATCGCGCTCATTTTTAAAACGAAAAATCCCTAGGTTTGCCGTTGTTTTTATATATCTATACATGTGTTAATTAGAATTGTTTGATTCTTTTTTATAGAAGTGTAATTTTCCCTGTGGACATCTACCGATTCGAGCTCTCTGTCAGCAGATATGAAAAGGAAGCTTACGAAAAACTGTCGACCAAACTCCATCTTTATCTGAACCATGGCAAGGAACGCAAGCCAAAGAAACACCTGCTCCACACCGAAACGGGTCAATATTTACTTCACTTAAGTCTTTATTTCCTCAGCATAATATTAGATAATTTAAAAGACAATTTAAAATCAATTTATACCCTCTTGATGAAACTAATTATATTTTATTGTAACTGTCACCGCAGTCACTCAGGTGACCTTTTTGCTATCTGATACTCGTTTTCTGGAAACTTTCAACCAATTTCGTTGTAAATGAAACATATGGAGATATCGAACAATATTCAAGATCAAAAGTCCATAAAACAAAATACAAAACAGGAGCAGGGCAAACACGGACCTTCAAAACATCAGAGATGGAATCAGCATCTTTGGGTTAGAGAACTTAATTGTGAATTCTATGGTCTCTGCTTAGTTGTGCTTGAAATGTATAGCCAAATTCAGTCTTAAACAAGATACCTATGAGCTTTAGTGGTCACCTGTTTATCAACCATTTTTAAAGCTTTGAAAAATTTTCGACTCAAGATACAAATATTCATGTTTAGTGAGACCTCTTAATCGATTTTGTCTCCGGGAAGTTCTGGACCCGGGGCCATATATTTCACTGAGCTCACTTTTGATCTCAGTTAACTTTCTTTACTTTTACATTTTCACAATAAAATTATTGTGTGACAGTGAGACTTGAATTAAAAGTGAGCTCTTCTAAGTTTTATTGCCCCCAAAGAACCAAAGGTTTTGGATATAAAATGCACTATGGACGATCTGCAGGGGATTCTCACCTCCTCCATGGTACCTGATCCCACTTTAAATATTTTGGAGGTCAGTGTTTGCTCTGCTCCAAAATTGATATAGTTTAATGGACTTTTGAGCTTGAATACATTTCGTTATCTCCATATATTTCTCATGGAACCAACTTTAAACCTTCTCTGTGGCTTTGCCCATAGACCCCGGGGGCATGAACCTATGAAATGAACAACTCTTTATCCTTTCGATTTTGCTCTTTTACTTAAAAATTGCAATATGTTAGCATAATAACAATGAGCCCTCAACGTTTTATCAAAATTAAATAATTAGGCTCCAGGGTCTCCAGAGTTAAATGTTCTCATCTTATGTCAGGCTTAGGTGGAGATCCATGAGGTTTGAAAATGAATTACGATTTTGAACAAGCAAATTGTTTCCTTGAAAATAATTTTTCTCCTTATCATATTACTTATGCTCTTTACAAAAAACTTTGAAATACACGACCCCCTTGATTTACATCCTGAAGAGGGGAATTTAAGAATAAAAACAACACTTTAATTTGTGGTGGTCAATGTTAATGGGCAAGCAATATTTTGTTGCTTCATTTGGACTTGATTTTTCGTTAATAACTCGTATATATATACATGTAGAAGACATCAAGAATAATAATTGACAAAATAATTGTTTGTGGATGTCAAATCGTGGATAAATGTATCCCACGAAATCTACGAACACTGGTCCTAAACTAACATGATGATTCCACAGTAATCACACCTCCGATATCCGATATTGAAATATTGCTGTGATGTCATTCCTTTGTTCTTGCTGTCTAAAAATTTACCTGTGGCAGTCCGATATTAGTGAGCAGTCTGATATTAATCGTAATATCAGACTGTTTCAGTACTGATATCCTTCAAAATTGGACTGCTACTGAACAAAAGAACTTAGTAGTGTGATAATTTAACAAACAGCAATTAAAATTTCTCACATAGAATGATGATTTTGAAACATTGATCTTACATAATTTCAAAATAAAAAAAAATTAAACTTTCAATTTCACCAAATTATACTGTAACAGGAAGAAGAACATGTGGCAGACGGGATAACTCAAATAACAAACAAACAAACAAAAAAATTACAATAACGGGTAAACTTCTAATTAAGTGATTAAAATTGGAGAAGTGTTTCAACCCCTTTCTCTGGTTTTTGAAAAAGAGTGGGCACACTAGAGAAGCACATAAACTTTCAAAGCCCCAAAAATATAATCATAATGAAACACAAACTTAACACACTATAAAGAGAAGCATTCAAACAGTTTGATTTCATTTTTCACATAGTAAGAAAAATGCCTAGATGCAAAATCAAGGTAACTAGGCCTATTTTGGGATAATTAATACTTAATTTGACAGATTCGCAACAAAATTTGAAAGAAATTGGAAGATTTTCAACGTTTCCCTAAAGAATCATGGATTATTGATTATGTTTGTTTTTCTGTAATGGAACATCAAAAACAAAGGTATATATAGATGCTTAACATAAAAAAAGTGAAATGGACTAATGTTCCTTTAGCATCTGCTTAATTTTTCTGTGGATGTTCTTCATATCGGTATTTTCCATACCATTCCAAATTCATAATTCACTAGATTGTCTGTATGATAATTCGTTGGACTGCTTTAATCTCCGTGTTTGGTTTAATGAAGAAAAATTTTGTCCCCACTATCCTTATCAAATTCTTTCAAATAAAGAATTGCTTCAGTGGTCATTAAAACCTTTGTCTTTTGTTCTGAAATCGGACTATCTCAGGTAAATTAAAAGCAATGGTTTAAGAACGATATATGCCTCATACAATTCTGAATTAAAAAATATCAGTTTTCGGCCCTAACGGACCTCAAACTGTCCGATATTTTTTAATACAGAACTGCATATATCCAATACCCACCTCTGATGTTTAAGAAATGTGTATTGTTTAATGGACTTTTGAGCTTGCATGGATACTTTTCATTATCTCCATATAAGTCACGGACGTATTTAAATATCCCTTTAGGCTTGGCTCATAGACGCAAGGAATACAAAAAATTTGAAATACATATATTCTAGGGTGATGAATACATGATCATGAAATTAAAAAAAACAAACACTTTAATTCGTGGGGGTCAATATTTGTGGACAAGCAATATTTTGTTGCTTCATGGGGACTTGATTTAAATTTCAGGAATAGGTATGTTGACAGGAATAGGTATGTTTGTGGGGATGTAAATTCATGGATAAGGGTTACCCACAAAATCCACAAACATTGGTCTTTAATTGATGATTCCATGGTTATCTTTAAAAATGATCTTTAATTGGTATTGGTATTATGCAAATAAACTTTTTCCAATATTACTTGTGTTATAAAAACTTTGTCGTTTATAAACATTCTGGAACTAGTTCGGGGCAAAGTTGGTCATGTAATAAAGTCCATTAAATCGTCAAAAATCTTTACTCATTGTCGTCCAGGAAACAAACAGTTTGTATGATTATACCCTTATATAATCTACCCTTAAACTTCAACCTAAATTTTCAAAATTTTTAATCCTTTGGCCAATAGTTTAAACCCTAAATATGAGCTAAGTTTATATATTCTAGGTTTAAACACGCTGAATCGAATCTTCAAAAAATTTCATTTGCCCATGGAATATAACAGGCACTGTGTATATATACCATCTACACGACCCGAGTCTCCCAGATCCAGAGATCGGGCTCAAAGTCAGGGTCAGTTTAGCATATATTGAAATTTATCATACAGTGTATCTTATCTTCTTTCCCCATGAACTTGAGACAAGCTACATGTTTATGATAATTGCTGATGATAACAGAGTCCTCGCCAAGGTAAATTATTTGTCACGGGAGACCAGGTCGACAGTTAAGGTGACCCAAGTGTTTTTCATTATAAGCAATTAAAATGTATAAATTTTATTCCAAATAATCATGTATTATCAATAAATATGTCTCTTTTGCAACAGATGCCATTCCGCAAATGGATTACGCAATAGGTATTCCATGTGTTGTGTAATTGTTGTATGACGTCACATTGATATTGTTATCATTATCACACGCACATGCCAGATATCGCACGCTGATTTGATATATATGAGAACATTAATACATTTTATCATTTTTTTTTTCAAATAAATAAAACCTAAAATTCGGTGCATTAAATGTTTTTTGACGCATTTATTATTTTATCCTAATATTTTGATGGCAGCTTTTGATAAGAAATTTCAGAAAAAGATACAAACTACATAATTATTATATTTTTTGCACTGTGATGCTAATGGCCATTTTATTTACAATTGAAACAATATAAAAAAAATAAAATATGTTTGAGATGCTTTACACAACATAAGAAGGTTATCCTTATCTGAACGAATGGAAAATGGAACGAAATAAAATATTTCTAACATAAAATTTTATTTATGCTTGAAACATTTATTTGATATAAAGAACCTTAAACTATTGCTGTATGAGTCGATTTTACTATAAATATATACAAAGGACTAAACATTCAAGCTCTCTTAGGAACTGTTGTGTTAGGTAAGAAAAATATTTGAAAACAAACGATTTCTATTGTTCTATAACATGCAATCAACAAAAAAAAATATTTTCTAGATGAGCATGGCCATTTCTATGTGAAGTCCGTGGAACAGTTCTCTAGGGAACAGGAACTGAAAAAGACGGTTGTAGAGGCCTTGTCTGGAGCCAAAGATAGAGATGTCAATGAAGATGTTGATAGGGATGTCAGTAGAGATAGAGATACTGATATCTTTAGGCAGGACTCCGGCCTGTGCAGCAGAACAGATTCCGTTCAAGAAGATACAAGGTGCAAAAAAGCAAAAGAAGACTCTTTAGATATAAGGAAATATTTCAGCAGTGTTATTCAATGATTTGAAGTCAAAATGCATAAATTATACTTCACGATATTGACTTGTGTTGCAAAAGCTAAAGGGAACATCCAAATAAGTGTTAAAAATTATAATAGTAAAATCAGTATTTTTTTTATCTTATCAACGTAAAACATTCTAATACATGTATATAATGACTTATTTCTTAGTTGCCCCCCCCCCCCCAAAAAAAATAAAGCACTTTGTTTTGGTCAATTCATAAATATACCAACTTCATTGGAAAGAATATCGACTTTGAATTTTGCGGTTACTAAGTGTGTGTTTTTCTCTGAAGTCAATATATTTATGGGTCTACTTCATAAAATCTCTATATTTGTATATTAATGCATGTGCATATATAGAATTTATCAACTGTCTTTTTTCCTAAAGTATTTTTGAAAAAATAATGCAACAAATAATGCACTCTTATCTTTAGAAGTGACGTAATCTCCTTGAAGTCTAGTGAGATATCTCCAAGAAAAATAACAGCTAATATTTCCAAGAACAAACAGAACCTAGGTAAATCTGGATACTTAAAAGAAACACAGTCTTTTATGATGTTAAAATATTGTGTATAAAAATAATTTGAATAAATATGATAGATCACCGACCTATCATAAATATATATTGTAGAACATTAAAAAAGAAATACTGAATTGTAAATCCATATAGTGCCTGTTGATTTCATTTTGTGAAAAACAGAAAAAAATAATATATACATGATTCATTTTTTGATGAAAGGCATATGAAATAAAGCCACGTGAAACTGTTGCAGGTCTTTGTGTGTCTGGAGGCATAGAGAGTAAAGCCCAGCCTGACATCAAGGTAGAACAGGTGTTAGAGGGAGGGGCGGCAGCGGACGAACCAGCAATACAGGTAAAATACCTTACAGGTGTATACATTAATTTTTATATTTTCTATAGCGTTCCTCACTAGACATTATTATATAACCAGAAACATTTTCCAAAATAACTCGGACAATGGTATACTTGAATGAAAATTCTCGTTTGATCAGGGTATTTTGGAATATTTTGAATTGATAACTCCTGATACATCTCTATATGAGTATGATTACCATGTTCTGCTTCACAGCCCGGAATGGTCATTTTGTCCATCGATGGCCACAGTATGGTGGGGGTCAGACACTCCGTGGCGGTCAACACTCTCAGGTCCTCCTTCAGCAACAAACGGAGGGTCAATATGACCATTGTATTAAAAGGTACAGATACTTGACCTTGAGACAAGGCTTAAGTAACCACAAAGTCGTTTTCTCCTCATGTAACTTTATAATACAGTTTTTTTCTTTGTAATGCCATCAATATCCTGCTTGCAATATATGTATTCATGATATTTTTATTCAGAAATGTATTTTTTGCGTGGGACATATGTCTAATGATACTTACTTGTTCTTTGTCAAATTACATTTATTTGCATTTTTAATTACATGTATATGGGATCATATAAAACATTTTTTTGTACATTTTTTGATAAAATTTCTCCCTTCCCCCCATTTCTTTACTAATGTCTGATTACTAATATTCACATTAGTTTAACCATACCTATTTTTAAGTTTCTCGAAGTGTATTGATTGTACTTCTTTTTCTTTCTATACTTATTGTTGTAAGTTTCTTTATGTATAATTCTTATTGATAATTTTTTTTTAACAATAATAACGGTACAATTTCTCTGAATATTTAATAGTAAAAAAGGGATAAGCTTGGGATAAAATGAAATATGAGTATATATATTGCAAGGTTCTCAAAGAATATTTATTTTATATTTTCTTTAAGTATATTTAATGAACAGTTCCACAACCTTTGCCCCTATTATACAGTCTTACTGAACAGTTTGTAAATACTGTATACAAGGTTATTTTAGTCCCGTGTTATTTTCGCCCTTTCACAATTGCAAACAACTTTGTCCCGTGTTAAATTCGCCCAGTCAAATATATTGTTTAAGAAATTATGCTGTATTCTTTGAATTCGCCCCGTTTTAAATTCGTCCAAATTAGGGTAGGGCGAAAGAGGCGAAAATAAAACGGGGGCGAAAATTTCCCTGTATACAGTAAACGTATTAAGACAATTTCTATACCTTTACTTATCATATACAGTTTCGCTAACTATTCTCTTTGTACATTTTTCTATCTATCTATCCATAAAACTATTGTGAAGTTTCCTCTTGCATTGGTAAAATGGATGCTAAGTCATTTACTGGTTTTCATCATCTATGCACCCCTCTAAAAATCATTTTAACTAACTACCAATTTACATATAATTTAATGTCATTTCTACATATTTGATTTTAATCAACCATGATGTCCTTTTATACGAAAGTGATAAAATTTGTTTGGTAGGATGAACTACTAGCATGTATAGTCTCAACAATAAAATTAAATGTATATCAATGTTTTATGTGTTAATAATATGGGTTATTGAAAAAATATAAATGTAGTTTAATAATGTTTGGCATGCCTGTGTTTACTTTCGTTCAGCTGAAAGTTAATTTTAACTTGAGAACAGTTTTTTTTTTCAATTTAAGAGCAGGTCGTATTCATTAGACCATATGCAAGATCTGAAAATTTTGATTTATAAGCAGTTAAAAGCCCCTCGCTAAGAATATTAATTTGCTAAAAGGCATTTGTCTTGCATTTGTTTCAGGTGATTTCGCTTGTCTTGCAATTTTCTATTTCTTTAGTGTTTTTCAGTTTAAATATTCATGATTTCGTAGATTTTTCTTTTGTTCTGGTACAATCACTTTGTAGAACCTTTTTTGATGTATTACTTATATATACTCTATGGCAAAAAATATGTATAAGTAGAAATAAAGATACAGTACAAACAAAGCAAAACTAAATGATCAATAATTCTCCTTGTTTTTTGTTGTTGTTGTTTTTTTGTGTGTGCTAAATTTGCATTATTTTCTCACCATTTTACGTTTTATTGTCTTTTATATTATAGTTCTACTTTTAATTAAATTTAATTGTGATTTGAACTTGTTCGGCATTTTATCCGCTATACTCATTTCCATTTCCCATGTTTGTTTCTCTTGTTCATCCCTAGATTTTGAGTCGCTCATGCTGTAAAGTGTGATAGCACCCGAGGAACTGCCTTCTATTTTTTGACCATCCACTATTTTCTACGAAGGTCAATGCAAACTCTGCAATGAGATATAGACACAATCTTTCTTCATTTCTGATTGGTGATAAGAATGGACTTCGTCCTTCAGTATTTTACTGAGGAATTCTTCGCATACAGCCAGGGTCCAGAATCATCTAAAGAACTAAACTGGGTTTTGCGAATTTTGGTTTGAGAAATATTTCATATTGTCATGAATTTTGAATGCTGAAGACATGCTCTTTGATTTAAGAAAGAAAAGGGTCAGCTGAATATAAAGAGAAACTCTACACCTCACTTCCTGTGAAGGAGAAGTGTACTTAATGTTATAGATTGTGAAGTTGAATGTTGCAGTATTGCCAGCTTATTTTAATTGTTCAGAAAAAATAGTAATACTCTACCTAATTTAAGATTGCAATTACTTATTAAGCCAACAATTTCAGGCATACTTAAAATCTTTTGCACTGATTCATAACAATCAAATATAATGGCCGACATCAATTCATTTTCAAAAACAACATGCTGAGACTTCAGTCACCTGCAAACAATTATAAAGAATTTACAGAAGAAGCAAAATGTTGTTGTGCAGGTTTATGACTGTAATAAAGAGACCAGAGAAAAAACCCCTTAATGAGATTATATTGGTAATTACCACCAGTGCGCGTGAGGGTTTATACCTACATTATACATACACAGAGCTGTCTAATGACTATAATTTACGTCTTACTCTATGAAGCATAATTTGGATAATTTTCTTAAGAGGCCGATAAATTGTACAGAAGCTCTTCATTTAAGCACCCTATTCAAAAGCGTCAGGAAAGAGTTGAGTTAGTAGGCATAGCGGTAATAGCACAATCGTCTTTTAAGTATAAGACTCCTCATGTAATTTGAAGATGGAGAAAAAATTGCGCCAAATTGCCGTTCCTTGATCACTTAAGCGCGCTGGTCTTACCGAACACTGGGACATGTGAGGGTGTTACTCATGCCAACTTCTTTGATTTAATACATAAAATTCCCAAGTACTTGAAAATGAGGAACTTTTTTTGTAACTTGAAAATGTGAAAAGAAGCCAAGTCTTACATATTCTTTATGAATCAAATGCACGTAATGAATCCTAATTTGCAAAGCTAATTATTAAATTGAAAAATACTAATAATAAAAAAAGTAAATGGGGGACCTTTTCCATCAAGTAATGTTTTTTATTTATGTTTTGAACTAAATGAACGAACGTTTTCATCGCATAAAAAATCAAACATGAATGCATTTTACAGTGTTTAATAACACAACTGATGTATTGCAGCACAGAGATCATTAGTAAAATAGGTTCATTGCATTAACTTATAACACACAACAAGACCATAATTGCCTGTATAAATCGAGGTCCCGTGTCGCAGTAGGTACTGGCACGGAAAAGATCCCTCCCTGCTCAATGGCCCTAGGTGCCGAGTGTAGGACAAAATATGCAGCTCTCTACCGGCAAGAAGTAGCGTCTCCATGTGAGTGAAAAATTTGCTAGAGGGACGTTAAACAATATGCAATCAATCAACCATAATTGCTCGAAAGGCCTAAAATTCGACATGTAAGGACGGAGAGGGATTGAAAAATAAATGCACCCAAAAGCATATTACGTTGTTCCATTCAAAATATAAAATAAGTTAGACTCCGTGCTCTTTGTTTTTAAAGAAATTGCAGTAATTTAAAAATCATGTGAATAACATAACCTTTAGTTAAAGGCATCTTTCTATAAAAAGTAAAATGTTTCTGACCTGTACTGAAGTGTAAAGAATTACCCTTATCCATAAGGATCTGAGTATTTTTATCATGAAGTAAAATATGTTACAAGAGAGAAACACATGGCTTATTACAATGAATTTTATTTTGAAAACAATGAATCATCTAAAACCAAAACATAACTGCACATTGCCGTCATGCTACATTTATTCTTTCAACGGCGCTGGGTTTGCCGACAAATTTCCGGGAATCTATATTGTCTCTAAGAAATAATTGCTATAAAAATTTAGTAATCTTAAGGAATAAAGATATGCGAACCCAAGTTTTGATATCCTTCATTTACGCCAATTTGAAGCATAGTGATCTGGTGTCTTGCAAATTATAAACGAATTCTGAACCACGGGGGACGTTTGGTATACACTCCAGAATATGATGTGGAAATTGTACAGTTGTTATCATTAATGGTCTCTTATCCTACATCTATATTTTTGGGTTAACTCCTATGGGAGTTTAACAGTTATAATATTATTTAACAGACCCCGGTGCGATTGTCGTGATAAACTAGTTGTACATTTTGAAAATTATATATTCTGTGTTTTGGAAGTGTATTGATAATTTTACTCTCTTAAACTGTCATTTAAACTAACTTACTCCGAGAAAATTATTGGGGGTTGTGGTGCTAATTAAGAATTTAAAGTAATCTAGGGAAGAGAGACGTCACAACAAAGCCTTTAAGATATCATTCTTGGTAATTAAAATTTTTCCTGCGAATTAAACATGCCTCCTGCACTAGCTACACGTTTTAAAAAAGATAATTAAGTTTTCCAAAAATATCTTCCATTCATTCTGACAAATATTTTAGCATAATGAACTGTTTTAATTTCCTTGGATATAACTCATTGCTAAGATTAAATGACTGACATGTTTATAATTTTTCTCGGCTTAAATGCACCGATGAAAATGTTCGAAAAATATTAACACATTTGAAACTCCAATTTAAGAGTGATTAACCCTTCTAGGGGCGTGTTCGGCTAATTTTCGTGTTGACGCTTAGTCTGGCTCTGTTGTAGCAAACAGATTTATTGAATTAGTTTCATTCATCCACATTGTAAGAAAGTCATTTCACAAACAGCAGGAATAAAATCTTCATTACTGCGAAGTCGATTTACTCAGCAGGACAATGCATTAAAACAGCTATTACAGGCCAACGATATTTTAATTTTTGAGAAAGTGATCTAAAATGTATCTCCCGTTAGATAAGTGATCTACCTCAGCGCTGGAATCTGGTATCATGAAATCTAAACATTAAATAAACATTTTAATTATCGAATTAATCGGCTTAGATTTTCATGAAAATGAGTCATGTATTCAAGTTAAAATTAAAGGATACATCATCATCAGAAGTCTTCGGCTAACTTTGAATATTTCCTTGAAGCAATGAAGCAATACCTCTTGCTTAAAATTTAAACACAAAATTGTGTCATTTTATCCGTACCTGAACCGATTCCAAAATCACAGAAGGTTAAGAGATCTGTTGTCTGAAACTTTCTACGTGCCATTACATACTATTTTCCTGTTTGATTCCATAAACATGAAAGACATCAAAGTATGATGGGATTCCAAAGTCCAGTGGTCAAATCAAAATCTAATGATCTACAACAAACCACGATTTTTTGACACAACAAAGACCTATGATGTGAGGAAAACAATAAACGTTTATGAAGTCGTACTTATGGCCAAACTGCTATGCCGCACCACGCCAACAATGTCTGCTTATTTTCGCCGAAGTGAAATTACCAAAATATAATTGTACATCTAGCTCTGAAAGGGAGCAAAGCTAATTTAATTATTGAAAAACGAAAAATCCATTCAAATCCATACAAATCAGGAGCAGCGCAAACACGGACGTATAAAACATTAAAGGTGGAATCAGGTGCCACGGAGGAGTGAGCATTCCCTGCTGACCAGACACAGAGCAGTTTGCACCTTGTTATAATCATTGGGAAATAATAGAAAAATCTGTCGACAATTCGGTTTGTAAATTATGGTTTAATAATTAGTACGGAAAACATCAGTCAGTATTTGACATAATGAAAAATTGAATTGGTTGACAATGTCATTGTATCGACCAAAGAACTTACGAAATGATGACTTTAAACGAGACTGCTGATATTCTTGTTTCATCAACTTGTTTGTCAATAATTTACCTCGTTTAAGAAATTGTTCATAAGTAGAGCATGCTCTTACGTATCGAATCAACTGAGATATGTAAAAAGCCGTAAACAGGTGATGAAGGCACATTGCTGAAAAAGTAAGGGAAGTTGACGATAGAAAAGTTAAAGTCATCACGTTTATCATAAAACTTGGATGTTAGATTACCATTAACGTTTTTTTCAATAAAATATCCAAGTATGAAACAGGTGTGTTAGACTCTGTGGTATCTTTTATCTGAAGCTCACCAGGATATATCGAATCGATATAGGAATGGAAATTACTATCATTAATGGACAATACGTCGTCGATATATCTAAATGTTGAGTTGAAGGCTACAACAAGTATTTTTTTCTTTTCACGCATTAGATTTTGCACAAATTTTGCTTCATATGAGAACAAAAATAGGTCTGCTAATAACGGAGCGCAATTGGTACCAAGAGGAATTCCAATAGATTGTTGGAAGACCTAGTCCCCAAAAACCATATAGAAATTGTCAATAAGAAACCCAAGCATCATTTTGATGTCAACTCCAGAATACTTGTGTGTGCAATCAGAATGTGTTTTAACAAAATAATTTTTCAAATAACCAATGACCAAGTAAGTAAATTAACGAGTTCCATTTTTATTGCAAAAGCAGCTGTCAATGATATCAAAAAGCCTGGCCTTTAATTTATCGTGGGGAATGGTTGTGTATAAAGTTGAAAAGATGTAAGTTTTTAAGTTGTTGATTTTGGTAAATCTTATTTTAAATTGTCCAAAGGTTCTTTGGAATTTTTGAGTATCCACATCTGATTCACACCACTTCTTGAATATATTGTTGCACAGTACTCTTGAAGTTTTTCCTTCACTACTGTCAATATCTTAGTGAGGAGTAAAGAAAGAGGCTTGGTTGAAAATTTACTGGAACCCGAAATGTATCTTTGTTTGTAAGGATTCTTATAAAGTTTCGGAATTGAATATATATATATGGTAGTTCAAAATCATTTTGGTTCTTCGGGATATTGTCAATGAGGACCCCAAGCTCCTTTTTTTCAAATATCACTTTTAGAGTAATTGCATGTAAAATCAGAGGGTTTTACTGAAGTAATTTTGTTGTTACCAATAACAAGTCCCGACAATACATCTTTTTAAGGACATTTTTTTCTGAATTTAAGGCATCAAGTACAGGTAGGGTAGATTGATTACCACCTTGTTCTGCTGGTATTTTAAAGGTATTTAACACTGAAATGTAATTTAAGAGTTTCTTCATTGCAAAGTGAGCAGTGAGTTTATGTTGAATTACAGGTGTAGAATTCCAAAACACGGTTATGATAATGAGACTTACAAACAAAGACAGTTTTCTTACAAGCCTAGTCTGCTGCAACCAGCTGTTTATGTAGTCACCTTTTTAAAAACAAAAGGATATAAGATGATTCACATTCTGCATTTTAATTTTCTAATACGAATTTTTAATATATTTCCAAAACACTATATCCATTCTGACAAAGTGTTCAAATCTTTCCCAATTTCATGTGCAATTCATTTTCATTATGACAAGGAGCACACGGCGGTTGTGACCAATCGGCATGCTCACTCCTCCATGGTACCTGATCCCACTTCTAATGTTTGGAGGTTCCCGGGGTTCCAGTTTGCTCTTCTCCTGGTTTGAACTGTTTGAATGAGCTTTTGAGCTTGAATACTGATCGTTATTTCCAAAAATTATTTCGTGATAAAACTAAAATTCAATTGGTATAAAAAGTTCACATTTTGTTTAAAAGAAAAAAAAACTAAAGAGAAAAAAAGGGAAATGAAGATCATCTGACACCCCCGTATTTTTCAAAATTCTATTTTAACAAAACACTTTCGTTTTATAAACTTTTTGAAAGTAAAATAGAATCACTACATGGATTCAGCATAATTGTTGAGGAGTGAGGTGAAAAATCCTTAACTCTTGACAAATACTATTTTACAATACATGTATCGCTTTACCAGTTATTCAAAACTTTTTAAAGACAGATTAAATTTGTTTATGAGCAATTTAATAATATTACTTATTTATTCAAGTTTTATAATTAACGTATGAAAAGCATCGAATTTCTTAACAAACAAAATAATAATCTTTTACTTGTTTGTTTGAAAATTTTCCTATCCTTTCCTTTGAGAAGCATTTCGTGCACAAAGTTAAGTGAGATCAATTCAGAATAGGTCCATTAATAACAATGGAATACTCTATTTCCATGTATTTGCATGACGGATCTCTTTTTCTGAGAATGATGACCGTTTTTCTCTATTATCTTACGGAGTGTAAAATAAAGCGACCCTTAATCCACGAAAGAATTAATTAGCCTCAATTTGTGCCGTTTAGGTTTGGAATAACAAAGTTCTATTTTGGCAATTTGTAATTGTGTGGATCGCAAAAGAAAGCTTATCCGAAGCACAAAAGCAATTTCAAAGACGGTTAGTTCAGTTATATTGGCAGTGGGTAGAACGGTTTGATTGCTATTAAATAGTTAATTTCCTATCAAAATATTACCAAGGAAGAAACTCGCCATTGGAAGATCTGTAATTTTATCATTAAACGACTTAGAGAAATAAAGGTAATTGCTCAATAAACGCCAGCCGTTTATTGAAATAAATCGTCTCGCGTGTTAGTAATTGTTCGGTCTCCAAAGCCGTAATCCGTCTCTTCCATACTTGAAACATCCAGACCATTTCTCATCCATATATGACGCTATTTGATATTGCAAGCCATTTTCAAGAGACAGACACATTGTGATATTGGATTATGAAAGTTTTTTTTCTGCATTTGACTCCTATGTATACTTTTGCATGCAAGAAGTATCACACCTTACAACAAAACCACTAACCTCAAAATTTTAAAGACGAAAGATTCTACAGAATTTAAAATTTAAACATTTTTCTCCTTTTTGTCCAAAAACTGAGAAAATCTGTTTTTAAGCATGAATAAATGTTTTATAGTTACCTCGCCTTTTTATACTGCTTTTGACGAAGGATACTTATTGGTGATACATGAATAACATAATATATCCGAAACTATTAAGAAGAACCTGTTTTGTATTTATTTTTTATATAAGACACAAGATAGGAAAAATAATTAAAAGTTCCCCCTGGTTAACTTTATTTTCCTTGAAGGAAATCTTTAAGATCAAAAATACAAGTCTGATAAAAGCATTAAGCATATTTGCAAGACTTTTGAAGTTTTCTTCAAAATCACCTGACCACTATCAACTAAATAAGAGTGAAACACTACAGTACAACAGGAATGAGAATAATTTGCTTAATTCAAAGGTTGTGCCCCTTTCATGAGTTTATATTAAAGATCTTTTGCCAAAAAATGAAGCAATTTTCTTCTCTAAAACTTCTGGATCAGAAATAATTAGACTAAATAAATGAAGGATTTTTATGAGTATTAAACAAAGATTCAAGTTGGTTCAGACCACGTGCTTTGCTTGGGGTTTATAATGGGACCACACACAGTACTTCATATGTTTCAGAAAATAATGTACAGTAATTTTTCTCAAATGTTTTTTTTTTAAAAGAACCATTTATTTGTTATAGAGTGTCCTTATATAGAGAAATAATTTATGCTTCTCGTAAATCTCTATATTTTGAAACGGGATGGGAAACTCTTGCTTGTAGACGGGAAAGGAGAAAATTATGTTTAATGTATAAAATAAAACATGGCCTCGCACCAGAATATTTACTAAATCTATTACCCCCTGAAGTCTCTCAAACTACCCATTATGATCTACGAAATAGTAATAATATTGTTATTCCCCAATGTAGAACAAATTTATTAAAAAACTCATTTTTTCCATCTACAATATCAGCATGGAATGCATTGCCTACCGAGACTAGAAACCTTGACACTATAAATGCTTTTAAAAAGAGACTCTCTAAAGGTGATCCTCCCCCAAAATATCTTTCTTATGGCGACAAAAAATGGAATTCAATTTTAACCAGAATGAGGCACAATGTAAGCCTCCTTAAAGCAGATCTTTTTAAGTTTAAACTTTCAGACAATACCAAGTGTTCTTGTGGATATATTAATGAAAACACTGAGCATTTCATCCTCTATTGTAAAAATTATACTGAAATAAGAAAAGAATTATTCCATACTATAAAAAATAACAAAGGAGAAATAGACCTTGATAAAATACTTTTTGGGGACCCAAACTTGGGTCAACAAAATAATATCAATATTGTTAAAGCCGTACATAAATATATTAAAAATTCGAAAAGATTTTTTGAACAGTAAGCGTAACTACATGTATTCTGTATCCTTTAAATCCCCTTCCTTCTTTCATCCTTCCTTGCACTCCTTTTCCCTACCTTTCTTATCTCTCTGCACCCTTTTCTTCCTTTTTTTGCATTGTAGATTTATTTGTTGTTCATCACGTGTATATAAATTTGTTTTTCTTTGTTGACATTTGTCCTCGCAAGGTGTACTAGATTAAACTATATTTCAGTTAATTTTTATGTTTCTGTACATTTTCTTTTTTCATTGGGTCAACAAAATAATATCAATATTGTTAAAGCTGTACATAAATATATTAAAAAATCAAAAAGATTTTATGAATAACCAGTGTAACCATTTTGTATCCTTAATTTATAATCCCCCCTTTATTTCTTCTCTCTATGCACTCCCATCCCCTTCTTTTCTTATCTCTCTGCACCACTTTCTTCTTCTTCCTCTTTTTTTTTTCCTTTTTTAATATATAATTGTATTTCTTGCTTGTACATCACGTGTATATATTCTTGTTATTTTTGTTTGTGTTGGAGAGGACAATCTAAGTTGGTATAACTTGTGTCCAATCCCATTGATTGTGTTCAATAAAATATGTTTAAATCAAATCAGAAATAATTCAGAGACAATTTTCAGAACGAAATAAAATGTATTGTATTCTATCACATGTATCAATAATTTCCTTGTACCATCAACATGTTTATCAATCGCTTGTCTCCATTAAGAGATTGTTCGTATATAGAGCATGCTCTTGTGTATCGAATAAAGTGAGAGATATTAATATACAGATTACAGAAATAATTACTTAAAAAGGGAAACTTTCGATAGAAAAATTGAAATGTTCACATTTTGATAAAGTTAGGATTTTATGATATAATAATAATTTTTTTTACCAAAAAATATTTAACATAAAACGTGTCAGACTTTGCAGTGTCTCAGTTCAAAGGGACTAAAATTGAAAATGAATATTGCTTTTTGACCAAATGTCGCCGATGTATCTTAACGTTGGACGTCTTTTCATGTAGAAAAATTTAGTTTATAGAAGGGTGAAACACTTCTGTTACCCTTCCTGATCCTGTAAAAAAAATGCTTTTACTACATCAAGACATATCACGTTATTTAGATGTCTATGATAATGACTGTGAGTTGAAAGTTAAGGTAGGATTCTTCTCTAGTTTCTGACTAGATGAAATATTCAAAATTTATTTGCTTATATGTCTTATATATTTAGGTGTGAGATATTTCAAAAACCATATTTAACTTGATTTTTAAACAAACTAGAACTAAGTTAGCTTTTAAAAGCTTCCAATCTAAGTACAGATTTGATAAAAAAAAAGAAGTAAAAAGTGTTTTTCATCTCTCGTATTAAACGATCAAAACTTTTTGTTTTTGTATCATTTTGTATCTTTATATGACAACTTAACCATATGTGAAAATAAAAGAAAATTAAATATAGGAAGCATATAAAAATAACTAATGTATCAAAAAAAATTAAGAAAAGTAGAGAAAATTCGGATTAGCCAATACTCGAGTATTCTTTTCAGTTAAATTATTTATGTCAATTTGGTAATATCATCTTATAGGCCCTATATAATAATATCTTTTTATACAAAAAGAAAAACATTCAATCATTTGAAATGCAAGTAGGGATCGCATAATAATACTTATTTACTCTTAATATCCAGGGAAAAAGTAATGACCCTGACCTGACCTTGCCTCTAATATAAAACGGCCAAATTTAATCTCACTTACAACATCACTTATCGATATTGTCTTCTTGATTCTGTGAAAATTTCATTAATTTTTAAACACAAGAAATATGAGAAGAATCCTACCTTTTAAGGTAGTCCGATCCTCAGATTTATAAAATTAGCAGTGAAGTATTCAAAAATACTCATAAAAGTATTTCCGAATCCACAAAGTTATGTAAATTTATCCACAGTATTTTTTTAAGGTTAAAGATTAAAGTTAATGATACTATATAGGGAAAAATGCCAAATCTCCAATATTTTTGCAGAAAATGCGAATTGGAATATCTGAAATGCATTTTCTAATTGCAAATTGGTCATCAAATATATTTTACGTTAAAAAACGATAGGTATCCAGGCATTTAGAGAAATTGTCATGATATTTAAACTTATTTGGTATTTTTTGTCTTCTATTTCCGTCATATATTTTATGATAAATAGTGTAAAAGGCTTCTGCTATCATTGCAAGATACGTACATGTACCACAAATCAATTCGTATTTAATATCATGCTAATAAGCATTGGTATCTAAGGCTGGATTCAAGAAAATCTTATTTCTCTAAAACTGTATTAATTTTTGTTTTCCTTTTATAGGGTACAAATGTCAAGTTTTATAAAACATTTTTTAAGACTTCCAAAAACCTTGAATCCTATAAAGATGATTAAAATGAAAATTGTTGCATGAAAAAAAATTCATTTTCAAGCTTCATTTCGATTCATTTCAAATTAAATATTAATTTTTGGAGTTATCCTTCCTGGCTGAGGATCGGGTATCCTTAAACAGAATTTATTTTGTTTTCTCGAAAAAACTTGTCTTTTTTTCTATAACACTTTAAAGGCTATCTTGCATTTTCACGCTAAAAAATAGAGACACTTCAGAAAACCTGGCACAGCCAGTATCTTCCTATAACCAGCTTTAGTAATATGCAAGTTATGAAATTTTACCCAGTGAACTTACTGTAAGTTTTATCGTATCATACTTTAATTGCTCACAAGATCTCCAATGTCAGATTTCGTTAGTTTTGGTTACAAGAATGGAATAAATGTCTATAATTACATGTGATTAACATGTTTAACAATATATCATGAGTAAAAATTCTAAACAACCCTGCATGTTTAAAGACCAATTAAGTGATTGTTCAAAATTCTCACAAAAAGTGCAATCAAAATAACTACTTTAATATAAAATTCACAAAAATCAGTCATTGAACGACAGAAAATATGTAGCTCGTCGCTGCATGTTAGCGCAGTTAGAGCATTTGTTGAGTCCTCGGGTGTGCACATTGTGAATATCCACAGTCGATAATTAAAACAGATATCTCAGTATGGAAGTTCTCACATTGAAGTATAAAAGTTCTTAAATGCATAACTTATATTTGTATAAGACTTTTTTTTATAGTACAGCAGGCTTGGGTTCATACTAAATATAATGGTAATGCATTGCAAAAGCATTACTTGAACTCAAAGTAATGTAGTAATGTGTAACGTCAAAAAATGTACATTTCTTGTAATGGTAATGTAATGAATTACTTTCTTAAAGATAATGCTGGCATCAATATCCATATGTATCCTTAGAATTATGAAATTTTCAATTTTTTCTTAAGAACCATTGGGTCAATTCTCACTAAAATTGATTCGAATCATCTTTGGATAACGAGACATTTTAAAAGGAAGGGCCAAAACTCCTTACAAGGGAAGAAAATTTAAAAAAAAAGAGCAAAAATAGGGTTGGATCATTATGATAAAAAAAGCAGAAATAGGGTGGGTTCATTATGATTTTTCACAGTCAGATACTGGGGTACACAAGAAATTAATTGAATAGCTAAAACATTGAAATATTCCCTGGTCACAAACAAGTTACAAAAAGATATTTATAATAAATTATAATATATCAATATTGAGGTAATGAGGTCTTTTTTTCCATCAAATGTTGTATTAGTAGTTATGAAAATAGAAAACTCACGAGGAATACAGATTCATATGAAGCGTTGGAGACTCTTACCTTAATAAATGTATTGATAACATATATATTTTCCTTCGTAACGCGATTAGGTTATAACTTTGTAATAAGTTGGTCAAGTACCACTTCATTTTTTCTTTCTACAGAGAATGAGTGTTTGAAACGTTTTAAACAATTATTCATGATTATATAATTTACTGCCAATTAATTATGCATAATCGCAGTACTTAGATTATCTTTGAATAACATTGTTTGAGGCCATCCTGTTTGCTAATCCGAACCCGATAGGGAAGTAGAGACATGGAGTCAATTTGGCGACCTCGATCCCGACTAGGCGGAAGCTGTATATGTCAAGCTCATCAACGGACAAACAGAACTCGCCTTGGGAGAAAAATTAATCACTGGATCTTTTATATCAGAGAAAACAAAGACGTGGGTGAAAATCATATTGCACTTTATTATAATTGTATGTTAATTATAGGTAACTAAATGTCGAAATTGTATAATATGTTAATATTAAGTTGTTAAAGAATATAAATCATAAAAAAAATCCACATTATATAACAGATAGTTTAACAAGTTATTATCATATCATGCATACCAGACGTTGTAAAGATGAAGTTATTATGAGGTCATATAAAAGACATTACAAAAAATGCATAATGATAAATTTAAAGCCCGAGGAAAGCACTCACAATTAATATCATAGTTACATATAATTTGATCAGGAACACATAACTTGCTTTTAGTACAAGTGATCAATCAATAAAACAATAAAAGTATCAAGACGAAATGAAACATCTCAAGAAGATTCTCCAGAATCAATTATATATTTTGCTAGACTGATTAATGTCTCAAAGTAATCAGTTTAAGGAGGGATACTTGTCTGCTTTCTGTCTAGATGAAATATTCAAAGTTTATTTGCTTATATCTCATACATATTTAGATGTTAGATATTTCAAAGATAATTTTGTCTTTCCTCGTCACAATTGAACAATTTTAAACATAAATGGTAAACTAAGTTTGAAGTATAGCAAACACTACATTTTTGGCGGAATGGCGGCATGTGAAAATATCTTCTTTTTGCGTCTCAAAATTATTTTAGAATAATGAATTTAGTTATTGTTTTTAAACAATTAAGGACTTGAAAAACTTTTCAAAAATTAATGATAAAGGACTTAAGTTTTGAAATATATCAAATAATTTAACACTCTTCCATTATTTGTACAGATTTGAGCCAGAAATCCGTAAAAAGTGTTTTCTCTCTTAGTGTACGATCAAAACCTTTTGTTTTTGTAAAATTTTGTAATGTTATATTACAACTTTACCACATGTGAAAATAATAAATATTCAAATATTGGAAGCATATAAATTCAACAAATAGTGTATTTCACTAAAATCAAAGAAAATAGATATAATCGAATTAGTCAATATCCATTTAAGTTTTCAACTATTTTTGTCAATTTGGTAATATCATCTTATAGACCATACATTGTTGTAACTGGATGTAGGCACTGGATGATTGACAGCAGTATTTTTTTAAATAATCAGGGAACTTGATTTTGCCTCTAATTTAAAACGATCAAATCTAATCAGTGATACCTTCACTTAGTGATACTTTCTTCTTGATTCTGTGAAAATTTCGTTTAATTTAAATGCAATAAATATGAAAGAATTTCTCCTTAATGGTGACTAAAAGGTGAAAGGTGATTATCCATAGCCCTTTTGGAATATCCTTTATAAATATGTTGATAATAAAAAAAATAATAAAAATAATAACAACTAGGAGACTTATTGTTCACAGAACAATAAGAGGTCTTTCCACCTTCTTTGAATTTTTCAATTTTGTTTTATATCTGACTCCTTAAAATTAAACTCCATGAAAAAGTAAACAAAATTGTCTTAAAGCATAGAAAAAATGAAAAATAATAAAAAAGAAATGACCTTGACCTTTGACCTTGAAAAAATCTTCAAGGTCAAAGGTCAAGGGTCACGATGCAATTGACCCTATGCTTCTACGACTTATAGTTTTCAAGTTATAAGGTTTTATATAAAGTACAAAGAAGTTAAAGGGCAATAACTCATATATGGGGTCATCAGATCCTTTCGCATTTATATAGTGAAGTTAGGCCTAGAGACCCTTAACACATTAGTGAAGGTTTGGTGTCTCTACGGTCTATAGTTTGGGAGGAGTAGCGATAACAAGGTTTTTCGCAAAAGGGGTGATAACTTTTAAAAGGGTTAATCTTAGGGGACAAGAATGAAATCTTTGAAATAGTTTTAAGAGTACATATCAATGATGCATAGACATTAAGTATATGTTGAAAGAGAAAAGAGATATAAAAAGAGCTAAATTTCTCATTTTTGGAATGACCTTGACCTTTGACCTTTACATGAATTTTAAGGTCAAAGGTCATTAAATCTTACGCAGTTGGTCCCATGTCTCTACGACTTGTTG
>PRKT01000109.1:512323-533391 GCA_003671525.1 Saccostrea glomerata | reverse complement strand
AAGTGTTTACTAAATAAGTCGAAGAGATTAGTGAAGGTTTCATTTCTCTACGGTTTATGGTTTTGAAGGAGTAGCGATAACAAGCTTTTTTGCAAAAGGGGTAATAACTCCGAAAGGGGTTCAAGTTCATTTACGCAGGGTCAACTGCAAAAATCTTTTACAAAGTACATTCTTATGGAATAAAAATCTTTTCGATAAATCTTGAAACAAAAAATCACACGGCGGAAAAATAATAAAAAATAAGGAAAAGAAGAAACAGAAGAAAATCAATAGGTCTTTCCACAGAAAGGTGGAAAGACCTAATAAGGAAAAGAAGAAACAGAAGGAAATCAATAGGTCTTTCCACAGAAAGGTGGAAAGACCTAATAATAATACAATGATAATATCATCAAAACATATATTGTCTGGTCCAGCAAATCCTCTTACATAATCCTTACGCCTTATCATAATTTTAACTTCTGGTCAGGAGAAACCAGACAAATTGTACTACAGCGTAATCTAGAAGTGATTTAAATCAGAAGTATATCCTCAAAAACTTCAAAGAACTTTTAAAATTGTCAATTTTTTCAAAAATAATAAATATCAAAACGTACTATTATTCTACATTTTATACAAGTACTCCTAACATCATTATCATTAACAAGTACTTCTGTAAAAACTGATTGATTGACTGTATATTGTTTGATGTCCCATTCGAGAATTTTTCACTCATATAGTGACGTTTGTAAAAACTGAGCTCGGAAATTTTCTTATCTTGTTATTGGTCATAAACATAGTACCGTATATCAGGTTTTTTCCGCGTCATGTTTTTTCCGCGAATCATAACCTAAATCAGTATATAAAATTTACGCGAATCAAATTTTCACTATTCTAAACTCCATGTGATTATATTATTTATTATTGTTTAAGCCTATGAAGGAAATAGATGAAAGATGTAAAGTCAATAAGCTTGAGTTACTACATACGGGTGAGAAATAGATCGATCGACCTCAGCCTCGTCAATTTTCGGAAGACCTGTTCAGCTGATTACACACCCGTGTAATTCTACAGATATTATTTTTTAAAGATTTAAACAATCATGGGTCATTTATTGTTCAAAACTGACTAGCAGCTCAGGAATAATTAGTTTAATAGCTTCTCGCAAGGAACGTGACCCAGATAATTAGCTAGCTTGTCAATTAGTAAACATACAATAAGGGCTTATACCTGTTACCGGTATCTTGTGCTTGTCCTCTGATCCCGCTATTTCTACCCTCTTCGATATAAGCATTTAGAAATAGTTCTACTACAAGAAGAAAACTTTATATTAAATTTACGCTGTTTTATTTTCCGCGATTCAGAACTCGTCGCGAACAAAGCGGAAATTGAATACACGCGGAAAAATCCTGATATACGGTATTTTACTGTTAAAGTTAACTATGAATGTACACATAAGTGCCCTGAAGCTTATATCGACAGGATGCTGAAGTTCCTCTTTAAAAACATTTATTTTGTAACCGGAGATTAATTTTACCAACAAACTGCTGGAATCCCTATCTGCACTTATTGTGCTCCTTTATTAGCCGACCTGTTTTTATATTCCTAGAAGCAGAATTTATCGGAAAAAAAATACGTAGACGGCTTTTCATCAATAGAAAATTCATAGCTTTATATTCATATATTAACTCAATATACCAAGTGAAGTTGAAATAAAGACACCATAGTGTCTAATACATCGTAGTCATATTTATATATTTTATTGACTATATAAGATTAAAAAGCAATCTAAAATAAATTGTAATCACTGTTGATTTTACCAGAATATTGTTATTGAAAATTTTCTAAAAGTGTATTTTGGAGTTTTTGACAATCCCTATTCTAAATACTTCTTTCTTTGTTGTAACAAACTTTTTGTAATGAGTAATTTTTTTTTTGTTTAAAATAAAGAATTATAAGTAAAAGAAAGATTTTGTAAAAAAAAAAATCTTCGTTTGAATGGATTTTATAAGTTTAACTTGGTTTGTCATATATTGCATGAAAACCCCTTATACAATGTTGTTGAAATAAAGAGATTTACAAACTATATATCAAAGATGTTGTTGAGACTTTGTCAACTGGAATCATAGCATATGGTTTTGTTTACATTTTCTTTCTTATGTCGTGTACTCTCAGCGATAGAGAAAATAAAGGATAAAAAGAGTACTGTACAACAACATATTTGAATAAAAGAGTAATGAAACATATGGGGATAAATCAGATGGGGATATTTCTGAAAAACTTTTAGAAAATGTGAGTTCACTAAATTTACCAGATTCAATAGCATAAAAAACATTTTAAAAAACCCAAACCTCTTATACACAACCATTCCACATAATAAATTAAATTAGTGGGGTTTCTTTTGACATCATAGATAACTGCTTATTCAAAAATGGGACTCGAACACTTTATTACCTTGTCTCTGGTTATTTGCAAAATTTTCAATTAAAAACATTATTATGATACACATAATACTCGTGCCATGAAACTTTTAAAAACTCTTAAGTTTAATCAGAGCATCTTACAGTCTGTCTTAATTTCAGTGTTACCAATTTCACTCTGGTACAAGCTTACCTAATTTTGCACTTTTATGAAGCAGAATTTATTAAAAAACCTGAAAAAATGAAAACAAACGTTGAAGCCTTCGACTCGATTTTTAGCAACTGACAATAGTTACTTTCATTTATATGTTGATCCTAATGAAATTGAAATAAAAAATACTAGTACCATAGTAAGACACACTCTTTCATAGTAACTTAAAAATAAAGTTTTAACTTTTCTGAGTCATGCAAGAGCATGTTCGAGATACAAATAATTTCTAAACAGGCAAAACAAGGTATTTCATTACAAAGGACAAAAATTTTGTTTAAAGTCATTAATTTGCAAATTTCATTGCTGTTAAAAATACGCGCTTTACTGTTGCACCTGAATATCTACATTTTAAATGTAATTTTTAACTTTTGATAATGAAATGCTTCAAAATAAAAATACTTTATTATAGAAAAAATCATTCAGGTTTAGTTTAATTTTTTACAGCAATGAAAAAAGGGTGAAAATTGAAAATTGGGAATAAATATATATGGATATACCTTTGTTAGATAATCAAATATGTTTCAATGTATTTAGAAAAAAATGCAAAATTTTAGCAAGAAAAAGAGCAAATATTGTGTGTTTAAATCTATTTTACTCAAAGAAATAGTAGTATGATGAAAAAATAGTGTTTAGGCCTATACGAATTTTATTCCACGCTGATCTCATATTTTGAATACTTTGTATCCCACTTTTTACATGATTATCCATGTAGTTTGTTAAAAAAAAAGGAATTTACAATTCATCGTGGCCTTGTTACAAATATTTTAAATGTATCTATTGCCCTGTTCAGTTAAAAAAAAAGAATTTATAATTCATCATGGGCTTGTTACAAATATTTTTAAATGTATCTATTGTCCTGTTTAGTACGTACCGTTATATTTTAAAAATTTTTCCAGAAAAGCCATATACATTATGGACACAATAACTTTAACACTATAATATTCAATGTTTTAAATACGAATTACAAAAAAAAAATGTTTGAAGAATTTTCAACTAAAGGGTAGCTTCTGACGTCTGTCTTGTTATGTGTGTAGTCACAACATATTTCTATATATAAATCATTCTTCAGAAATAAAATTAGATGTGTGACCAATAGGGCCACTTTTAAAAAATAATCAGTATCATAATTTGTGTACAATAATTAAGTCAGTAACTTTTCTGCTTCTGAAAAAAATAATGGGAAGATAATCTGAAGTCTCAGAGAGGAGATAAAATATAGATAATATTTTTTTTTCTTCTTGTGGGACATATTACTAATCAATTTAGAATACTCAGTTTATGGACTTGGAATATTTTTCTAGATATTTAGTCAAATAACTACCTTACATATATGGGATTCCAAAACTTCATAAGAATCCTAACAACAAAAGATACATTGCGGGTTCAAGTAAATGTTCAACTAAACCTCTTTCGTTACTCCTCACTAGGATATTGGCAGTAGTGATGGAAAAAACATCAAGAGTATTGTTTAACTATATATTCAAGAATTGGTGTGAATCAGATGTGGATACTCAAAAATTCCAAAGAACTTTTGGACAATTTGAAATCACAAGATTTTACCAAAATCAACAGCTTAAAAACTAACGACTTTTTAACTTTATACACAACCATTCCCCACGATAAATAAAAATCCAGGCTTTTTGATATCATTGACAGCTGCTTTTTTAAAAAAAAATGGAACTCGTAAATTTACTTACCTGGTCATTGGTCATTTGCAAAATTATTTTGTTAAAAAAGATTCTGATTGCACACACAAGTACTCTGAAGTTGACATCAAGAAGATGGTTGAGTTTCTGATTGACAATATCTATGTGGTTTTCGAGACCAGGTCTTCCAACAATCTATTGGAATTCCCATTGGAACCGATTGCGCTCCGTTATTAGCAGACCTATTTTTGTATTTATATGAAGCAGAATTTATGCAAAATCTTATGCGTGAAAAGAAGAAAACACTTGCTGTGTCCTTCAACTCGACCTTCAGATATATCGATGACGTATTGTCAATGAACAATGATAATTTCTATTCCTATGTCGATACGATATATCCATTAGAGCTTGAGATAAAAGATACGACAGGGTCTGACACATCTGTTTCATACTTGGATATTTTACTTGAAAAAGACGTTAATGGTAACCTAACAACCAAGTTATATGATAAACGTGACGACTTTAACTTTTCTATCGTCAACTTCCCTTACTTATGCAGCAATATACCTTCATCATCTGCACGTGTATATATCTCAGTTGATTCGATATGCAAGAGCATGCTCTACGTATTAACAATTTCGAACAGTATTCAAGATCAAAAGTCCATGAAACAATATA
The DNA here is from genome assembly GCA_003671525.1 of Saccostrea glomerata. Taxonomy (NCBI): domain Eukaryota; kingdom Metazoa; phylum Mollusca; class Bivalvia; order Ostreida; family Ostreidae; genus Saccostrea; species Saccostrea glomerata. Next base: position 528,460 of record PRKT01000109.1, on the reverse strand, counting down.
ACATAGGAGTAGATAAAACACGGACCTCCAAAACATCAGAGGTGCGATCAGGTGCCATGGAGGAGTGAGCATCCCCTACCGACCGGTCATCCCCGCTGTGTGCATGCTCCTTGTCATAATCGGAAAATAACAGAAAAATCCGTTTTCAATTCAGTTTATAAATAATGGACTAACAATTGGCATGAAAGACGTCAGTCAGCATTTGCCTCAATGATAAATTGTATTTGCTGACAAGGTCATTGTATCGACCATAGAACTTACGATATGATGATTTGAAATGAGACTGTTGATATTCTTGTTTCATCAACTTTTCTGTCAATAATTTACCTCGTTTCAGAAATTGTTCGTACGTAGAGCATGCTCTTGTGTAAGGAATCAACTGAGAAATATAAACTCCGTAAGCTGACAATTGTAAAGTTAAAGTCATCATGTTTATCATAGAGCTTGGTTGTTGAATTACTAATAATGTCTTTTTCAAGTAAAATATCCAAGTATGAAACAGATTTGACAGTATCTTTAAATTTATCTCAAACTTAATTACTGAGATGTATCGTATCGACATAAGAATGGAAATTACCATTGTTAATTAACAATACGAAGTCAATATGTATAAATGTCAAGTTGCAGGCCCCAACAAGTGTTTTCTTCTTTTCACGTATTTTATGTTTTTGAATTTTGGATAAATTTTGCTTCATATGAAAACAAAAATAGGTATGCTAATAATGGGACGCAACTGGTACCATTGGAACTTCCAACAGATTGTTGGAAGATCTGGTCTACAAAAAACCACATAGATATTGTCTATCAGAAACTCAAGCATCTTTTTGATGTCAACTTCAGAGTACTTGTGTGTACAATCAGAATGTTTTAACAAAATAATTTTGCAAATGACCAATGACAAGGTAAGTAAATTTACGAGTTTTATCTTTATTGAAAAAGAAGCTCTCAATGATATAAAAAATCCCGGACTTTAATTTATCGTAAGGAATGGTTGTGTATAAAGTTTAAATGCCGTATGTTCTTAAGCTGTTGATTTGGTAAATCTTGTGATTTCAAAATTGTCCGAAAGTTCCTTGAAATTTTAAAGTATCCACATCTAATTTTGTAGATTTACACCGCTTCTTGAATATATTGTGCACAATACTCTTGAAGTTTCACCACTGTTAATATCTTAGTGAGGAGTAAAGAAAGAGGCTTGGTTGCGCATTTATTTGAACCCACTGTATATCTTGAGTGAATACTTTTTGACTGCTTCACAGAAATGGACTGAAATTTCAGAGAATTTGTCAAAAGGACGTAGATGTTATACAACGAAAATCCATCCATCGCATTTCATTTTGCTTAATTATTTTTTTAATAATCTGCAAGTCCGTATCCATTTGCGGGATATACAGATAGGTCCTTCAGATGAGAAGGTCGTATTAAAATAAAGAATTCACTGCTTAAAGCTAAGTGCAGTTCAAAGTTCGCAGTCTTCTACAGAAAAATGGTGGTTCACCCCATATTTGTGAAAAAAATCCACCAGAGAAACAAAACTTCCATTGCCGTTATACATGTATTTAAAAACTCTTTATACACATTAGCTGTAGACCAATTTAATTTTAAAGAATAAGAAAGTATTCAATTTCAAAGGATGCAGCATTGCTAAAGAACATAAAGATATGACAGGTTCCTCTTATTAGGTTTCGATGCTTAATTTTCTGTTGATCATCATAGAAATACTTACAGTATTACCAGTAATGTTGTGCTCTTTAAATGAACGAAAACAAGTCATATGTATTTTGATATTATGATAACAAACGTAGAATATCACATTTATTTTTCTATAAATATAATTATATAGATCAGAAAAATTGCTCATGTCTTTAAGAGTTATCAGCGAATGAAATTGGCATATCATATGACACATACTTCATGAAATGAGCGAGGAGTTACAGCTATAAAGCATTGACAGGTAAAGGAAGATTCCTGTAATTTTTGGTAAATATGATATCATGAGTGAAGTTTCAAATTTATCTTGAGGGGTGACATATTATAAATAGCGGTGCCGAAATGTATCTAAATCACAGGGATGGCAGGCCCACGCTTGGCAAAAAGTTTATCAGATATATCATTTAGTATCTTTAATTGCCGTATCAACGAAAAGTAATTCGTAAGTTTACTCGTCAAAGATTTTGTGAGATATGGCCAATCATACTGTGCGTCTGACAGCATCCGCCGATTTCAGTTTTTTGGACTTGTAGATATTCAGTACCATTTTGCAGCACAGCCCAAAGGATATAACAAGTAAAACTCTTTCAATTCTGTATTTTTCCAATTTGCGGATAATTGCACATGTTAGTGTCAATTTAAAGTTTATCAAGCGCCATTAGGACAACAAATTCAGGAAATCAGGGTGATAGAAATGTTTAAGACTTAGCGATTAGTTCTTATCACTTATTCCGTTTGTGATTAATTTACGACAAAACGGCGCCGTCAGATTGGCGGCCAGGTTCCACCATCATAGACTTATAAAAAGACGAATCTCTCGGGGAGAATGTTATTCATTCGATCGGATATCATTATATACATTATCTTCTAAAGCACGCTGAGACATATCGCACGTTAATATCGTCATCTCATTTCCCGCCAGAGGCTGACTAGAATACAAAAAAGGTAACGGTATAATAGATAATTCCGAAAAAAAGATTTAAGACAACATTAAACTAAACTTAAATCATGAAAACCTCTGTGCTACTAAAAGTTTTGAAGAAAGTGTTAATAAATAAAACTAAAAAAGGGTTTTTCTTAAATTTCGATAAATTTCCATAACTTTTAACCGAGATATTGCAAGTCTTTCAAACCATTACTTGAAAGAAACACAAGGATATAAATTTGCAAATTGCAGAATAAATTGTGTGAAGAGAAAATGTTGAGTCTATCTCAAACAATTTACAAGAATATTAACCAATGAAATATAAGGACTCATGACGAACATACATACACTAGGCAAAATTGATAACGCACCACATGTTTATTCTTATTTGTGAATTAAACATTTACCGGATTAGTACTAGTATATATAATATGCCATTGTTTCCAAAACAATAGGATTGACAAATGTCTTGGTATCATGAAGAAACCCTTGAATGACCTTTTTGTCCGAAAACCGATTTCCAGATGTGCACTGCGCACCGTTTTTGCCCAGATTTGAAAAATCTAGCTCACTAAAGGTGGACTGTGGGGTTGCCTCAGAAGAAGTCCCCAAGTTTTAAATCAAATATCAAACAGCCATTAAATATCATATCACCTAGTACTCATCTAGTGCCTTAGTGTCCGTACAAAATCCACTCAACTTCCGGTTGACCTAGTTTTGTGGAACGAATTTCAGCTAACTTAATGTCGTGGCTATCTGTAGTAAACATATTTATGTTTGTTAATCTATTTGCAACAATTTTTCATGAGAGTTATTCATAATCTTTTTATTGTTTTCATTTTTTACAGATTTCTCTAAAGGAACACCATGCAGACGCAATTCTGTCTGCTTTAGCACGCTCCTATAGCGTCAAACGCCGCATACGGTGTAATTTTTTTTTAGGTTTTAATAAGTACAAATGTTAAGAACACATGAAAAAAGAAAATAGAAAATTTATTTTTCCAAAATGGAAAAGACACATTTTCATTTTTCTCTATGAATTGGTTACGCTTCAGTAAACATTGTAATTATTTATAAAGTTTGACATTTAAATGCCTTATTTTTTTATTAAAATAACAAAATATGATATTTTATCAAATACATCATAAACAAGTTTTTAAAAGTAAAATATTAATTTTCTTAGGTGGTGCGTTAGCAATTTTGTATAGTGTTTATTTATATTGGAGTTGAGCCCAGTAATTAAGCTCAAAAGTCCATTTAACAATACAAAATAAGAGCAGAGCAAACCCAGACCTCCAAAATATCAGAGGTGGGATCAGATGCCATGGAGTAATGAGAATGTAAAGAGTCATATTCTAATTTCCCGATTATTGATAGATGGTAAAGCTTCTCTCTTTTAATAATATCTAAATATGCGATGAATGTTACACGCATTTACCACGGTAGTAGTACTTTTCAAGTAGAGGAAGGTTTATTGTATCGTTAATCCTGAGGAAGGTGGAGGGGTTGATATGAAAGATTGGGTCAAATTTAGCATAAAATAAAAAAAGCCTTACAATTGGAATAAAACACGTCAGCCAAAATACGACCCATTAATTGATGGGTTATTTTTGCTTGTGTATGTGGTATGTATGTGTACATGTATGTGGTCATTATTACGAACCATAAATTTTACTACTTAAATTAGAAATGAATTATCTAATAAAAAAAGTGTAAAGTATAATAACAACCATTTCACCTCGAAATGTTATTTGAAAAAAGTATTACTTGATTTATATTGTCTAGACCGAGATGCAACAAGTATCATTTTAATTCATATTAATTATTACAATAATAATAATAATGATTTACTTTTGTACCATCATTTCATAAAAGAGAATCACACATGTACATAAAGTAATCAAAAAGGGTCTTTGCATAATAGTAATATCGATTCTCTTAGGCTCAGTGAATTTAGAACACTTGAACTTAAATTTCAGGGATTTCTTAATGATATTATCATCAGCATTTATTTTAAGGCCCCTCTTAACGATCCTACATTTCAAAAATACATTATCACTGCATTCATATCAAAGACGTTATGTTTATAATAAAGAGCCAAAGTTTTCTGATAATATGAACAAGCTTTGATGCTATAGACGATGTTTTCTTTCTTAGAACTTCTCCAAAAATCATAAAATTTAATTTGTTTTTGAAAGGTTGCTAATAGATTTTAGTAACAAACAAGAGAACAACACTTAATGTATCAGAAACTATGGAGGGAAGCCAAGTTTGAAAATAAAACATCGTTAAAATATTAAGTTCCTTTGTCTGCAGCAGATTTCTTTAGATTTACAGTGCCTTGCATCAAATAAAGGCAGTGACATTGACTCTTACAAAGATTTTAAAAATGCATATATAGAAGTTTCTGAACCTAATTTACTTTATCGCTTTCATTGTCATTAAAGATTTTCTTTAGTGTGTTTTAACATAAAACCATTCCGTAGCATTTATGTCGTGTAGAGACAGTGAGTTAGAACAATGGGAAGTTAACATCCGTAAGGATACCTTAAACAATAAAGAAAGATCCCCCGGGAAAGTTGAAGCTCTCAAAAGTTTAAATACATTAGCAGTTTCTTCAGCCACTATAATATACTTGTAAGAAAATTATTCAGATTTGATGCATAACTTCTCCGATGGGTGACAGTTTTTTTCTCTAGTCTTTGTTTTGATGAAAATAATGATGTGAATACCGTCTCATTGTTTACAATATACATTTCACTGCGGAATCTGGTGAATCAGTAAACAGCTTCCTCACTGTAACACGTTCAAACGTTTCCTGATTTTGTTGCTAATTATGCCTTTTCGTCTTTATATTACTCATTGATTGCCGACAGTGAGTTTATTTTCAAAAACTACTTATCGTGTGGTGTTTTTTGTTTGTCCATTAATGCGGTAGAGGTAATTACCGTCTGCTATGAGATTCCGCAGTCAGCACAGATGGCGGGAAAGCGCGCGTGTGTGGTGAGAGAAAACGACTAATAACGCACTTTATTTATTTTCTCCTGAAAATCAAAACGTCAACATTTTAAGTATATTTTTGCTATGTGAATTTTATTGCTCCTTAAATCTGAGCAATTTTATGAACTTCTGTCTTTCAGCATGGCGCATGGCATGTTTAGTGTAGACAAAACGAACGCTTCGAAATCGCTGTCTTTATTTCTCTTCCTGATAAACCAGACAAAAACTGCACAGGTATAAACGTCTTCATTAGGAAACGTTTTGTTTGCAACCGTTCAATAAACTTCTAATTGATTAAAAACACAACACATTCCTTTATTTTTAACCTTTCTGAAAGTGTTCCTATCTGGAGAGTTTTATCATTTGAGGATTTCTTTTCAGCACCGTAAATTTTCTTGACGAGTTTGTGCGCTGCAATAACAGAGGTGCGATTATTGCATGATTGTTGTACTTTAGTATATTGTTGGAATGTTTGTCTGTTTATTTAGGAAACAGTCATGAATCTATGAATAATTGTCACCATATCTGACACTATCAAACATTAATTAACAAAATGTTAGAAAAGAAATTGTTATAAATTTTTACTGTTTACTTAAAATTTTAATAAAGTTTTGTTTATAAAAGAGATTCTAAGCAAGTGAAAGTAGGAAAAATAGAGAAACATCGGTGGGATATCAATGAATCTTTTGGCGTAGGAGGTAGATATGGTTTGTACTATGGAATTTCTTGCACTGTTGAAAAGAAGGTTGTTTGTATTGTTTGGAAGGAGAAAGAGATGTTGGGAAAAAGTCCAGTGGAATATGAATCGGTTAGCAAACTGACATTTAATAGCAGCGTATATTAATCTCTCAAAGACTTTACAAAATTAACGGAGACGTGATGGAGTATTTGCTGGAATTGGAATGTATGATACGACAAGTTGTCTAGATAGCTGTTGACAGCAACAGCCACATAATAATTAGATGGTTATCTTGTTTCTAATTGTTCAGAAAACATCTCAGCAGTGAATGTGAGTGCTTCTTACATTTAGTACTGACTTAGGCGATAGCATCATTTGTGTAGTATTAAAACAATGTGCAAGGAGCTAGAAAAACTCGTCCGAAGAGGTCGTAGGTAGTTTACGAGACCTCATAACTGCTCACGCCATTTGTTGGATAGCTAGAGAAGCTTGTATACTGGTTGTTATGCCTTTAATAAATTCCAGCGAAGAAGCTGTAGAGGGCTGCTCTTGTCTTGTTGGACAGGGAAGGCTGATGAGTTATTACAGAGAGATTAGTCATACAATTAGAGCTTCATTTGTACATCAACATCTCACTTATATGACATAACGATACAAAACCGTCCGCTCCTGTCATGGTGTACATAGTACTGTACTGAGGGACCAGGTACACTAACATCAACACTTGTTCTCACTTATGTTTCCTACCGAAAATGGTTCCTTCCACCATTTTCCCATCTTTTGTGTGCTTTACATGGAGTCTTACCCCAGTATTGTACAATTGTACTAGTACTCTATTATGCGAAAACTAATGTTAACCATTTAAAGTTTCACCAAAGGTCAATTTGTCCAAAAATTTTATTTTTACAATAGCTCCAAAACTGTGTGGTTTAGAAAGTTAAAACTTACAGTTTGTAGTGAGAATTTTGTTTATATCTTATGATTGGTGATCAGCAAAATTACTTAGTTAAAATGAACTCTAATTATACACATGAGTACTCTGAAGTGAATATTTGAGGATGCTGGAGTCCCTCATTAACAGTATTTCATTAGATATCAGAGACCAAGTTTTCAATTATACTGTTGGAATTACGATTGGCATTAATTGTGCTCCTTGACTAGCAGACCTGTTCTTATATTCCTATGAAGCAGAATTTATTAAAAAAAATGTTTGCACGAGAACAAGACAACACCACCTGTGGCTTTCAATTCGACGTTCAAATAAATTTATTTTGACGATGTTTTATCAATTAAGAATCATATAGATATTTTCATTTATATGTCGACTTGCTTTATCTCAGTGAACTCAAATTAAAAGACACAGTAGAGTCTACAAAATCTTGATATTTGGATGTTTTACTGACTAAGTATAGGCGTAAAAGGCGACTTCACAACTAAATTTAATGACAAACGACTTATCTGTCCTATCGTCAACTTTCCTTATTTCATGTAGTAATATTCAACTATCACCTGCTGCTTATAGTGTTTATGTCTTCAAACTTATTCTCTACTGAGGAGCTCGCTATGAGTACAATTAATTTTTAAAAGGAGGCAAGCTACTCAGTGATAGGTTGATGTAGTAGAGATTTCAACAACTTCCTTTAATGTCAGCATTTGGTAAATATTATTGTTATGTATATGCATCCAGTCTGACTTACCTGGGTAATCTGGTTTGAAAATGATGAAATTAAATGTTGAATGACATCTAAAAACGTTTGTACAATTTTTGGATTTTTTGGCAAGTACGGTACGTTGTTGAGTTGAAATTACTTAATCGTATAAATTATAAAACAATTTTTACTGAATTTCTGTTTAGGCGGGTATTACCAGTAGACTGGGGATGCATATTCTTATACTCATATACAAAAAATAGGTCTGTTTATAGCAGGCACAATTTAAACCTATGGATATTAAGAGAGATTCTTGGAAGACCTGATCTCCTAAAACAACATAGATATTGTCAATAAGCATCTTTAATTGTAAACTTTAGAGTACTTGTATGTACAATCAGAAAGTCTTTAAAGCAAATGATTTTGTAAATGATCATTGACAAGATAAGTACACTCATGAGTTCAATTCTTATTGAAAATGAAGCTGTCTATGATGTCAAAAAGACTAATAATTTATCATGGAGAATGGATGTATAAAGTGTTGAAAAGTTAATATTGATTTTGGTCAAATTTTGTTTTTTAAGGTTCCTTGGAGTTTTTAAGTATCTATATCTGATTTTCATAACTTTTCGAAAATACATTGTACAGTACTCATGAAGGTTCTCCTTCGCCGATGTAAATATCTTTCTCTCTCTATTCTCAACGAGATCTTCATTGTATTATTGATAAAGTATATAGCGTAAATATTTTCATGCAGAAGGCTCTTGATAAGAAATACATTTATTTCTCTAATTAATGCTAGCAAAAAGGAACGATACCAGTTTAATGGCTCAAATGCATATAAATATAGGTTTTAATCCATAAAACCAAAAAATACTTTCTTTTTGTATGATTTTAGAAAAGCTGGCACTTATGGAAATCTATAGCTGCAGGAGTCATTTTCTTGCAAATAATGATATTTTATTTAGATTGACACGAATAGTTGGTGTACAAATCAGTCTATATAAAGTGTACTTTCTTAAGAATATTAATTTTGCAGGCAATGTGACTTCTTTTAATATCCCCTTGCCCCCAAATACACCAATATGCCTTAAAAAAATAATAAAGTGTTCATTTCATATAAACTGCAGCCAAAATAAATATTTTATATAATATGTTGAACTGGAATTTGAAACATTTAGTTTTGCACTTGTTGTGCTTTTATGCATTCTTTACATGTAAATTGTGCAATCTGAGATGGTCATTACCATTCTAATCCGAAGAGTATTGTCGCCTTGTGTTGGCTATTGTTAATAGTCTGACACACTACTCAGGTTGATGAGTGTCGAGTATACATCACGATTGATATACAAATTAACGAATTCATCAGGCTTACAAAATTCTGGTTCACACGTTCATTGCAGACAAATTAAACCAAAGGAACAAGTTAAGGGTGTAAGCTGTCAAGCGAGAACGTAGCACCAGCGCCGCAGTGTCCATGGGGGCGGGGCTTCCGCGCCTTTACGACGTCACATGATATCCCTCCGCGTCTTTGAACATCGACTAATAACCTGGACCCATTAATTGGGGTCCTTCGTTGTCAAATTAGTCCCTTTTATTTAATGACATTTTATGTACCATTTTATTAGCTGTAAAGTCTTGGATGTTGAATTCACAAACATGTGTTGTCACTTTATGTGTGTGAATTATGTTGTTCTTGCAGTCTATGCGATAGAGGAAATTGAAACAACATTTATACTTTATAATGCTCTTGCCTCATAACAATATTACTGGCATTAAATATCCATTGCCCACCATAATGACTAACACACTAAATTCCGATGGTTAACAAAGCAATCTTAAAATCTCTTTAGTACTGAACAACAGCAACATGCACTCTTATTAAAGCATAATTGAATGGGCATCACTTAATGGCTATTTTAAAATGCTTTAATACCTCAATCCACAACTTGCAAAAAAGGGGCGACCCAAAGGCCAAAAGGGAAAGAACTTTTCTCTCTTCAATATCCACCTCCTAGACATGTTAGCATCTGCAATAAATTCAAATTCTTTCAATGAGTTGTTAACCCAAGTTGAGCAATCAAAATGTTACTTTTAGAATTTCATGGTTTTCCCCTGAAAGATGCTGACTAAGGGACAAAACTCATAAAAAATGGTTATTCATCCATTAAATGATTTAAGGGACCTTATTGGTGAAAAAAATCTACAGTCAACGAGGATTATATATTTTATCTGCAACGTGGCAACTATACTTAAACTGTCGATTTTTTAAAGACATCTTTTTAGCTCCCTTTTTCAAATTCTTCAAAATCATATGTCAGTTTTGAATACTTTTAATATTCCTGACAAGCAGAATAAATATGAATAACTATATCTATGTTGAATTCCAAAATTTCATAAAAATACTTTCAAACAAAGATACATAGCGGGTTCCAGTAAATGTTCTACAAAGCCTTTCTTCACTCTACATATAGTAGTGAAGGGGAAACTTCAGGAGTAATGAGCAAAAATATATTCGAGAAAAGGTGTAAATCAGGTGTGGATACTTACAAAGTCCAAGGAACATTTGGAAAATTTGAAATCACAAAATTTTAAACCTGAAAGAAGAAAGCACTTGCTGTGGCCTTCAACTCGACATTTAGATTTTTCAATTAACTATAAAATCTCGCAGTTGATTCGATATGCAAGAGCATGCTCTACATTTGAACAATCTCTTAAACGAGGTTAGTTGTTAACAAACAAGTTGCTAAAACAAGATTTCAGCAGTCTCGTTTAAAGTAATCATTTCGTAAGTTCTATGGTCAGTAAATACAATTTATCATTAAGGGCAATTTGTTTTACTTTTGAAGGACTGTTTTTAAAATGTTTATTTGTTCCACAAACCGGTTCTAAACTAGTTTCAACCCAGAACCGGTTTTCCATTTGTTTTTGCTGTAACTGAAACAAGTTCGTTAAACCAATCAAACCACCTCCAATGGTGGTTGTGGTTATTCGGTTTACAAAAGAGTAGGAAATCTTCCAGAGTGGCGGGAATGAACGATGGAACCTATTTGAATAAAAGAGATAATTCTAAATATTCGAAAATTGTTTTTTCGAGGACAAAATTTTCCTTGGTCTTAAACGCAACATTCTGATACAAGTTTTATATAAGGCGTAAGGTAAAAGAAAATGCTTTTCGTTGTAATCAAAAATTGGTGTTTGCTGATGATAATGAGTAGAAAATGTAAAATTTCTTTTTCAAGAATGAGTTTTGAATCAAATGGTAAATTATTGAACATACTGTAAAGGTGGTTTGAATATTGGAAATCTCAAGAGTAATTGAAAATACCCCCTTTTTTATTTTTCAAACGTGTTAAAAATGTATCTTGTGATTTTGATCATTTTATGAATCTTCGTGGCATCATAAAGGGCAGTAATATTTGATTTTAAATACGATAAACGATGATCAGATGCACTATGTTTGGACTCTTTTATTGAGAAAAATGTATCGAATTGACAGTCATATGCATACTTTGTTTAGTAGCATAATTGGGTTATTCTCTTCATATTAAGGTATGAACTGTTCATTTGTGAACTGGTTTGATTTTAACCAGTTTGAAAAATAGTTTTAAACTTCAAACTAAAACCTTAACCAGTTTAGGTGCATCAAATTCGACGTAAGTCAAATGCTGACTGACGTTTTTCATATGTTCTTGTTAGGCCATTATATATTCACACTGGATTGTCGACGGATTTTTTGGTTACTTTCCGATTATGACAAGAAGCACACGGCGGATGTGACCGGTTGGCAGGGGATGCCCACTCCTCCATGGCACCTGATCCCATCTGTGATGTATTTTTAGGTCCGTGTTTGCTCTGCTTCTATTTTGTATTGTCTAATGGACATTTGAGCTTGACTACTCCTCGTTATCTCCACATGTTCCATTTGATAGTTATGTAGTATTATTCAGAAAAAATCGCAAAAAATAAGTTATTGCTGTCTTTGATCTTTAGTACATACCTGTAGGCTGGATGTGCTGAGTACAGATCTAAATTTGCAGCCATTCGCCGACAGGTGGCATCTCAATATGACTGAAAATATCTCGATGAGATGTCAAGCAAACAAACAATATGCATTGTTGTATTAATCAGTAATCGGGAATGCTCATTATTTTGGACAATTTGATTCGGGAGTATTAAAGCCCGAGTTAACTAAACTCGACTGTACTATATTATGTTCTATGTTTCTGTTCTACATCTTTATGACTTTGACTCAAGGTCATATGTCAAGCATCAGAATCATATCTTAAGCATTTACATTTACAGGTTCTATAATAATTTTAAACTACTTATACATGTATACCCTTTTCAGTTCTTTGCAGAAATATCATATGTAGTTGCAATGACAAAGATAGAAGTAAAGGATTTTGTACTTGCAGCAAGGGATCTAGGGAAAAAATCAAAACGTCTATTTTGAGCCTGAAATATTGCTTGAAGTATATTTTGAAGTATATTAAAGTTGTGCATGGGTGACTGCCCAAACGATTCAGGATATTAAAGAATGTACTTTGATTCAAGATTGAAATTTTTGTAGGAATTATAAATAAAGAAAATATTATAAACACGTACTTAAATATTTGAGTGAATTGAATTGTTTTTAAATGTGTCAATATACACTGTACATGTATGTGATATTTAAGATGAACAATCAAAGCTTGATAAATCTATGCCGAGATTTGTACTTCACAGAAACTAATGATATATGAAATGTATGAGGCTTCAAACACAAGAAGACTCTTCTAAGTATTGTAATATCTATAAACTTTAACATGCAGATTGGAGATTATCCAGTTTCGGTCTTCATGTGTTTTTTTTTTTATAAGATATAGGGCATCAAATACTTTTAGATAAAACAATTATCATAAAATGCATGGACGTAGTTTGCTTTAATGTTTTCAGACTTATTGTAACCGGGACCTTGGAAGCGGGGTTTTTATGTCATAGAGTTTAACTGGCCGGAAGTCATTTTGTCGTCTGCAGTTTGTACGATAGTCACCATTAATCACCGATATGTTGCTACGTCCTACACCGAATGCTGTGAAATAAAAATTTTATTTATTCGTCGTCGTTTACTTAATTGATAATAATTCCTCTATCGCTAAGGCGAATAGTTCTATTCTACAAGGTTAAACGGCCTGATATAATCCTTAATCTTTATACCTTTTTATGTATTGCTGGCTATTAAAAATATGTTTTATAATACAGCATTTAGGAATTTATTGGTATTTTCAAAATAGCCGACTGCAATAGCAGACAATGGATGAATAATTATCCTTTTATGCGACACTTTCAATAAGAATGCAAATACCATGGATTTAGAGACTAGGCCAAGAAGTAGAAAAATATGAATTATCGCTCATCATACCGTATATCCCAAATTCCAATATGTTTCCATCTAAATCAAACAATGATTTCTTGCATGTGGGAATTGTTTATCTAAACACTATATTTTCTACCTTTGAATATGGACTACTTAAGTTGATATTTTGGTTTATTATTAAACTTCTATTTAATAATAATTTGATCATAGTGTTTTTGGATAGATACTTATCGACGTCACAAGAATTATACCGACAGCAGTTATTTTCAGTTTAATTCTTTTTCATTCTGTTTATGTGTATTTTTGAAAATTCATAAATTAATTGTATTTTATTAATGGCAATATTTAAAAAAATGATTAATGCCGCTTAAAACCACCATATCAACATAGAAGTCCTCTTTATATCATCTAATTTCTGCAGATTTATTAAGTTGTCCTGTTTAGGGATAATACTCTAAGTCATTGACTCTTTTCGAATATACTTGCACTGTGGACATGTAGACGACGTATATGGTATATGAGGAAACATGTGTTTTAAGGGTAACGACGTTAAACCACAGTATTTCTCTTTTTGCACGCGCGTGGTAAAGTATCTATTTATCCAAAAGGCACGCGAACCCATGAGGGTTCATTTGTCGGTACTGGCCCAGAAAATGAAGACTGCATTTCTTGATAAACAGAATTGTTCTCTATAAAGTGTGGGTGTTATGTAGAAATGCTTCAATGCTGCTCCAGGTCACCCGGATTGAACTGTTTAATTTCCAGATTCTAAGACGGAAGAAGAATAAGCAACAAGAACTGGCTGAACTCTTCGGTTCCGGTTTCGCAAGGAGGTGGAAATGACAATGCAAGCTACAAACCACGCAACAGATGAGCATCAAGGAATATTGTAATTACACGGCTAATTAAGAAAGTTGACATCTGCTTGAATCGCTGTATCTTATCTAAGATAACCTCATTCTTGGAAAGCAAATTATGTACACATTATAAGAACGATGAATTAATAGTACATAAGATGTTTATTCATATATATCTCTAAAAATGCTATCAAGAAAAAAATATTTAAAGTTGCATAAATGTTAAATTTATATCTGATTATGTGTAAATGATACTGTGAAATTTTCTTGAAGCACTTCACAGATAGACTTAGCATTTAAGTAATGAAAATCTCAAGTTTAATTAATTTTGTATCTTTTTAATTTAATCAATATTTTATTATGTAAGTAAGATTACATACTTGCATGGCCTATATAAGTCCCCTCCAAGGTCAAGGTTACAAATGTTAAGAATTGACAATGATTTACAATGATGAAAAAATTCCTTATAAGTTACATTAATTTCTTTTGTTATCTAAGGTGGGAAAAAAGAAAAGAAAAAAATGAATTAGATTATACAGAAGCATTATTACTAAGTACGTATTCATGGTATACTCGCTATACAATATAATGACAAGAAAATAAAAACAACAAAACAGAATAAGTAAACAAATAACGTGCAAAGAACAAATATGTAAAGAAAAATACAAACAGAATGAATTAGTGACATTAAAAAATAAATAAATTTTGATCAAGCAATAACACTGAGTAAAGAAAAAAATTGATAAAGTGCAAAGACAAATTTCCATGGAAAAATACTACATATACATGGAACATGGAAATGCTAAGACTTGAAGTAAATAGATTTATAAGAAATATCTGGATTTATTTATTTATTTATTTTTTACTTAATTACAAAATTGTATCTTTTTATATTATAGTATTGTAGTATTCACATGCATGTACATGTAGCCCTATATATTGAAATCTATAATTAAATCATAAAATATCATATTTAAATATTATGCATTTATTTTCTCTCAATTTTTTTCTATTTCAAATAATGCTACCTACACTAAAATTTTTAAACCCCGATTATGGAAATTTTTATTAGGTAAGAAATACATTTTACATTAAAAAATAATATAGGTTTACATAAATTAACGAACAAATAAAAAAATGAAATAAAATGAATAATTTATACTTAAAATGAATAAAATATCATTAACATGTCTGTAAACTCATGATAACAAATCTTTATTTTAGATAAATATTTTCGAAAACTAATAGTATAAAGATTTTAAGAAATGTTCATATCAAACCCTTATGTGTATTTTTTATGTTAAACAAATAACGTATTAAAGAATTCTGTTTTAGAATTATCTAAATCTTTATGAATTGAACATATCTTATTGACAAAGTCAAAAGGATCGTAAAAGTTTAGTAACTTAGATAGTCCTCTCCTAATACAACATTTTGTGAAATTGCCAAAGTAAAACAAACATATATACATATGGTCTACTACATACATTGTATACTAGCAATAGAAAGGAATTAATTCTTTAAATATACAAATATTAGAGATGGTGAGGAAAAAAAAGTAAACTTATTTTGAAAAAACAACCACATTCATTTAAAAAAGTTTGAATAGTCTTGAAAAGTTCAGCATTTTTTTCAAAAGTTAGAGAACCATCGCCCCATAGCATTAAATGTACATCTATAATATGTAAATAATTTAATGACATTAGCTTATTCATTAAGGAATTTCTTGCTTTTACATAATATTTACAAACAAAAAACAGATGATATGTATCTTCTAGTAGTCCACAAGAACAATTAGGACTGGTTATTAGGTTACAGCGATATAAATCAGACTTTAAAATACAACTGTGTCTTAATCTTGTATGAATTATGTTCAAAAACCTTTTTCCATAAGAAAAATATTTCTGAGGTTTTACATTATTATTTTGCAGATAGTTTTTGAAAATTTTAATAGAAGT
>PRKT01000109.1:478767-511451 GCA_003671525.1 Saccostrea glomerata | reverse complement strand
AACATTTTCTATCTTCGTCCTCTGCCAGCCCTGATTAATTATGGCCATTAACACTTTGAGCAGCTTGACCATTGATAATCGATGATTACCAGACTAAAAAGCCTCATTATTTACGATAATGTATGCTCCCAGGATCTGTTATCAGTAGCAGTCATATTATGTGTATCACTTTTTGTTGTTATAAACAGAATGTGCATGCTTTTCCTCCATCATTTATATAAAACACACGTTTGTAGGATGTCTGTATAATTAGTCCTGTAATATGGCAAATAAATGACGAATAATTAAATTACGCTAAACGTTTTATTTCTAAATAATTACGTTTTATCAAATCAGTCTTAACTTTGGCCAATTTCCGCATTAATTATCAAGTAATAAGAAACATGAATGCACAATTAACTTTCCTGTGAAAAAAGGCACCAAATTGCAAAATTATTGAATTTTATACACAATGTTTAACATTTCAGAGCCCATAAAATCTCAATAATTGCAAAATATTACGGGAATAAAGATCGTGCTGACGATTCTGTCATGACCGTTACAGTGTGACGGTGTTTGAACTTGATACTTGCTTCAAATGCTACAATTACAGTAGCCAGGATACAATGTGTCGCTTCCCAATTGCTGCGACATCTACCGGACATTGGTGTCGGGTGGTTCCTCATTTTACCCTATCCTCCGGCATGACTTCCAGTTTCTGAAGCTAGAATTTCAGAGTTATGGCGATCATGCGATTCTATTTGGCGGTAATATATTGTTCATAATTATTTCTCTACAGTAATTACCCCAATAACAATGTTTATGGAATCAATTTTTGATTAAGGCCGTTAAATTGAATTAAACTGCGCCATTTACATTGGGAATTAATTCCTTCCGACATGTGATGGCAACACGGATGTGGCCGATCAGCCTCGTCGTTTATGCTGATATAAACGTAATTATACATAATAATCTCTATTATTTAAGTCAGCCTCCAACGGTTGTATTACGTGTGCATCCATTCGATGCTAAAGACGCCTAAATATCGGAGAAATAATTGGAATGCAAATAACTAATATTTAAAAAAAAAATCCACTGGAGAAAGAGTAAAATCCTAGCCTAAGGAATTTTTATTAAAATAATCAAAAGTAACATTTACATGAAGTATCTTATAAAGTTTGTGTTTAATTTAATTTTGATTTCACGCCCAGAAATTAATTTGATTTGAAATAAACAAAAATTAAAAACAAGAATAAAACAACGAGAATATTTTTGATCAAATGAATAGTTTTCACTAAGCGACATTTTTGTCTACCTAAAAAGATCAAGTGGTTTTTTTTATTATTAGATTTTAGAAATATAAATAACAAATGACATTTCAATAAAGTAAGAAATGCTTTCATTTCAAATTATTTGTTTAAAAAATAAATAAATTCATGTAAATAACAATATAATAAATAAATAAAATGTCGGCAAAATAAGCCGACAAAGACAGTAATCAGATGAAAAATTCATTTCTTTGTTGAGTATCATTTTTATCCGATATAAATCGAGCAATTTCTTATCTAGACACTACATATAATTACGGTGGAGTAAGCTTATTTACTTTTTCTCAAATTCGCGTGAAACCAAACAACAGCTTACAGAAATCCGCGGAAAAACCAATGTTTTCTCAGGTCTGTGGTGCCAGCGGTGATGTTTGGGTGGCCCCGCCCCTCGCTGGACATCGGCGTCTTCTGCTCCTGGGTACGGCCTCGTCATTATCTGACCTGACAGCAATGATATAGGGGTCTATCACCCATTATAGATACTTTATACGGGGGTCAGGTAATGGATCATCCTTAATAGGGACCCGACACATTCAAAGTCACTTTACATCGCACGAATTAATCAAGTTCTAAATAAACAGAATTTGTATTTACAGATAACCCGACACCCCCTCTTCATAACCCTGGGTCTCGTTCGGTCTTCTATTGTGTTTCATGCTGTCAACTTGTTTTTGATGTGCTTTCATAGGTTCACAACTAGTGGAGTGTTTCAAATTAGCCCAATGTTTGCCAACACGCAGTGCCTGGGATACACTCGGATGAATTTCAACTATTTGCATTGTGTGCTGGTAATTTATACCCCATTACACATCAATTTGTATATTCACCAATGATGCCAGCCTACTCCCGTGACGTCACTTCCGAAGGGAAGAAAGTTAACACCCCTTGCTCCAAATTGTATCAAGTTAGTTGATAACGTGAATTATTATTGTAAATATCGCAAAAGATAGTTTACCATCAATGGAAAACTCGTATGTAGTGATTGCAATACTATTAGGACAGTTTTAATCATTTCCTCGACCAAAATGCATCCCGTAGCACTGACAACAAGCACCAATTCGGCTTTCAGTAAGCTAAGTCCTTCAAACTCGGAAGCTAATTCAGAGACTCAGACTTCTAAATCATCACAAAACATGTCATCGACCCAGTCATCGCCGAAGTCATCCACAGTCACTTCAAGATCTCCACCTCCACCCCAGAAACATGTGCTAAAATTCAGTGTGGACTCAATGTTGTCTGAAAAATGTGTCCCCCCAAGGGAGGAGTGCAGGGAGAGGTCCCGCACCCCAGACTCTGTCTCCTCAGAGGAAGAATGTCCCCGGGAATCTACCCCTAAAATTAGCAATTCCATGACGCCCTTCTCAATGGAGGGAATTCTGAACAAACAGCATTCAATGCTTCGGTCCGACACTGTCCCATCAGCCATCATGTCGCATGTCGCCTCGGAACGCTGGAACAGTTTCTATGGAAATACCACATTTCCATGGCTCCCGGGCTCAATATCCCCACCAAAAGGTATTCTTCAAAATATTGCATGTGGACAAAATTATTATTAGCTTATTCTTTTTGCTTAGATGCCTAGTAATAGTAAATTTTATTTGAATTTTGCTTAAAGTGAAATCTGACTTGCGAAAAAAAAAATTAATACATGTATTTATTTTTTCTAAAGACATCTAATTTTTTTTTGTGTACGTATGTGTGGAAAAAATCCAGCAAGATGTGTTTTTTTTTTTTAAATTCATATTTGTTAATGGATTAAAAAATATTCTTAAAGAACAAAATTATAATCAACATATATTTAATATAAAGGTTACCCTTTTTAATCAATTTATTTAATTAAAAGAATTAGCTTATCTCATTAAAATAGAATGTGTTATCAAATATATAAATATAAAGCAAATGCTAATTTTATTGAACAGAAAAAAGGAGTAACAAAAAAATGTATGGAAATTAATATATTCTTCTGTGATATTGATATGTAAAACAGTATTTTAAATTTAAATTTACAATGCATCAATTCAAATAATTGCAGGTAGAATAAAATAAAATGTTAGGAGAAAATTTTATTTGTATACATTTTAAAACCGGTGATGAAAAATGAATATTAATTCAAATAAATGACAAAGAAATAATCAACCATTGAGTAGAAATCAATAAACTTTGAAATTCTGATTTTGTTTCTATATTTATACACAAGTGTGTATTTATTCATTTGTCGAAAAACAAATAATACATCTATCTATTCATATATCTCTTAAAGTCAATTTTAAAGAAATTCAGCTGTAAAATCTCAATTACAAATGCTCTGTCCCCAGGGGCTTTGTCCTTATTTCAAACTCTGTTTCTAATTTTTATAGATTCTATTTTGAACCCAGGGGTAGAGTTTTAATTATTCTTTTTACTTAGTTTTGCACTTAGAGTGTTTATATCTCTGAATGAATCGATAGGAGAAAAATAATGAAAAATAATCTGAAATCTAATGTGATGCTTAAGAGAAATTGTTAAATAAATTAACATTTTCCCTGTGTTACTGTTATTAACTTGTATTTTTAAAATTATTGATTAGAAACAAAATCAGAGTCATTTCCTTAATCACATCAGAAAAAGTGAAACTATAGTAAAAGTATAACATTACTTGGTTACTTAATTCTCCTTAAAAAATAATTATCTGATCTTATTAATTCAAACGATTTAATCTTGACATAAATAGGAAATTAAACATGTAAATCAGCACGCAAAAAATGTCACAGTTTAATAAAGCCCAATAGATGAACAGCAGCCTAGCATTGAGATGACACAAGTCAATATTGCTAATACTATCGAGAACTCTTTTGTGCACAATTGAAACTGAAGAAGCTAAATAAAGAAAAGAGCAAACGGGGTTAATTTGGCGTAACTAGAGATAATTCGGGAGACGTTCGAACTCCATCACGTTTTCTAAGCGGACGTTCGACAACTAAGATAAACGTTTGTCGATAAAAGTTTTGGCTGGACAAAAAATACGTCGATTTCATTTTGAGCGCCATACATCGCCCCAGCAGCCCGCCTTAAAGTACAGCCAGTAAACCACATCTCTATCGCACTCAGTGGCGCGGATCATTCGTAATTGACGCTTATCGCTGACGCCTTTCAACTACGATTTCTAATTAAGTGTTTGGGTAATTAATTTCAATAAAATTATTGAAACATTTTGACTAAGTGGAGCGATATGGTCAGTCTAATAAGCGGCTGTTAGTGTCAGAGGCTTTAGACAGGGAATCCGTATCCTCCGGCCACGTAACGCTGTCCAGATGACCGTCAGCGGAGAGAGGGGGAGATAAGGCCGTGATTCTGTGTACAACACCCGATATCTGTACCGATAAGCCCAGATTAGATTTAATTGTCTGGTCCCTGACCATGGCTCATAATGCGCGCCATCAGCATCCGAATTCATCCCCCATAATCTCTTTGTCTCTCAATAAAACGTCACTTATAATTTAACTTATCACTCTTTTATATTTGACATCCATTAATTGAATCCAAGAACTATAAAGCTAAACATAATTATTCTAAATTCGGAAGTGTTTTATAATTTCATCAGGTAACTCGTATCCTCTCATAAAACTGAAAGAAGAGAAGCACATGAAGTTCAGGCATAGAATGCGTACCCTCGCCAGGAAATATAGCTTTAATTAAAAAGCAAGTTGCAAGATATTTGAAATAAGACAAGATATATTTTTTGAAATATACACATTTCTTAAATATTGAAATTTTAGTTTCAGATCCAGCAAGCCCCCCAAGAATAAATCCTCAGAAATGCACCTTACGAAAACACAAAACAAACAGAAAACCAAGAACACCATTCACGACATCACAGCTTTTAGCTCTGGAGCGAAAATTTCGTCAAAAACAGTATCTCTCAATAGCAGAGAGAGCAGAGTTTTCAGCTTCTCTCAATCTCACAGAGACTCAAGTCAAAATTTGGTTCCAAAACAGGAGAGCCAAAGCCAAGCGTCTTCATGAAGCAGAGCTGGAGAAATTAAAAATGGCGAGTAAGCCCATGCTTCCGCCAGCCATTGGTGTGACATTTCCCGCCGCCGCGGCATTATATGCTGGACAGTATGCCCGACCCCAGAGTTTTGCCCATTCATTCCTCACCCCATTTAGTTATGCACTGACCCCGGGCAACATGGGGATGTCATTTCCTCATTGAGAAATTTTACTTTAGAGTAAATTTGTGGACCATTTTGAATGAGGGGTCAATATGTTTTACAATATTGTCTCCGTCAGTGTGTGCCAAAGGTGAAATAGTTCCGTGTTTGTGACTAAGTGCTATATGAGTGGATATAGTGCTAGCGTACGTGACTTATCCTAGCTGGACACATCTGAGACAGAACTATAGTGCTCAAAGGTAGCGACTATCTGAACTGTTACCAGTCCCACGGATTAGGTGACATTCAAACTGATCAAAAGGAAAACACTTCTTTTTTTGTAAGGCATTATGTAAGATTGAGCACTGGGTGATCTTTGAAAAGAACATGTTAATTTTTATTTTATAGAATTTCAAATTAAAAGCCAAATCGAATTTGTAAAACTACTGTCATTATGTTTTATTCATAAATCACCAATTCATATTTTTCACTAGGAAGATAAAAAGCTGATAAGTCTATGAAGCTAGTCGTTTTAAGTTCAGTTGGCATTCTTATGCTAAAATGTGGCCTTGCAAGCAAGGGTCTAAAAACAGGAGTAGATTTAGCCCCTTTATCCTGAGGTATCCATATGAATTTCACACCGCTATAAAACGGTTCGCTTCCTACACGTTTGCTTGTATGGCTTTTTAATTCACTTCTGACCCGCAATCAAAATCAAATTAAAAATGCGCCTTGAGTAAGAATATAACAAAATTATTTGCATACGCATCCGATACCAAGAAAAATAACACTTAATCGATAATCACAGCGCTTAAACCCATAAGGAAAAAAAAGCCCGTCAAAACTTATTCATATTTGATATCACTAGCCGTTCTCTTTGTCCGAAGGTCGAGTTTTGAATTATTAAAGATCATATTTTTCTTTTGAAAGGCGAGAAGCAGTTATAAATAAACTAGAATCTCCATGTCATTTTAGATGTTTATCATTTATATCACCCCTTTTTGTCGGTTTTCAGCTTTGATTCTCCCTCAATGATGAAATTAATTTGAATAAAGAACGCTCCCTCATATAAACTGGGTAAGGTACATAGAAAAATACACCGTGTACGAGGTCCAATTCCTCATGTCAAAAAGCATTCCAACGCAAGACACAAATATCTTAAAAATAATAAATATTTAGGAAAGATTAATAGGAAACTAATGACTAAATCGAGAACATGATAAGAAGTAGAATTTTATTAATTTATATTTCTGTCTGTGCGATGAATATCTCCCCCTTCTGCCAGTGAGATACGCAATATGATTAATACGATTTCAAGTGAAGAGATATTTAACCTTGAAACAGTCGGAAACTAAAGACTTATTTACACAAACGTTCATTTAATGTCAAATTGCAAAATCAAAAATACATTTAAAATTTGTGTAGGAAAAGGATACCACCAACTTTCATTTTCTTATCTTTAAAATGATAATGAATTGGCAAATGAGAAATTTAGTATTCTTTTTTTTTCAAAGTAAAAAAATATATATATATATTATAAATATTAATTTCATTGCTTCGTTTTGAAATTTTATTCAGTAGAATTTCATGATTTTTTATCACCATCTTATGTGGACTTCCAGCTTGGAATAAATTCACAAACACATTGATAATGAAATATCACTAAATGTCTGGAAACAAAAAAATACTTTGATTATCATATACATTGATTATTGGCAATGTCCTAAAAATATGTGTACTTTTGATTAGTTGAAATTATTTATTTTATTTAGGTTTGGTTTACTCAGTATTTTAAGACTACAAAAACAAAAAAATAATATCACAATTTCTAACCGAAAATTTTTTAATATCACTAAGCTAATTACTTTAAATTTTATTTTAAAAAAATAGATGATATGATCAGTAGCATATAAACCTATTAGAAATACTCATTTGTGTCAATATATACAGTGTTCTTTTTGAATGAAATGAAAATTAAATATTACAATAAGATGATTAAATTCCCACTGAAGTTTTCTTATGAAGGGAGTTAAATTAATATGATGCTAAAAATAAATACTTTTTCAAGAAGCTTATCTTTAAAACAAAAAAATAAAACATTTCGCGTGAATAAAAGAAAGGCTTCTTAAGATAAAAGATGGTTTGGAAAAAGATGGAGGAACTGCTAAAATAATTGAAAAAATTGAATTTTTTTTTGGCTCGACATAAAGTGTGTTTACCCTGATTTAAATGCTGATCAGCATCCCACTGCGTACTAATGTAGGGCTCAACGAAGGTATTAGATAAGAGGAGTATATAATATCAGTACCTATACCAAGACCCACCGCAGATATTTCTCAGAGATTGTCAGAAAGCTTCCAAAATAATACAAATCCAACCAACTTCACTGAATTTTAAGTTAAAAATACAAATTTACGAAAGATATAAAGTGTACTGTTTAACCAAAAACAGCTGATTAGATTTCTAACATACAAAACAGAAATAACAGCGAATAAATAAATTATTACAATAAAACTGATTTCGTAGATTTTTGATTGAAAAAAAGTTTTTATAAAGATCCATTTCTTTCAACAAAAAAATATATGTTCAACTCAGTGCTGTGGGGGAAAATAAAGCATCAATATAAAGAAGGCACACAATATAGAAGATGAACATCAAACGCAATCTCTATGTGAAAGGGTGCGTTCGATATAACAAATATCAATTTCAACCCATTCATGTTTAACGTAGGGGAAAATATGTAACTTTTTCAATAAAGATCAAATTATCATAAATTCACTTAATACGCACTAAGTGTGTGATGATCGCTGGCTAATTTCCCCTTTCAACGGCAAATGGTGTAATTTATGAACAAGAGGTGTCGTTTTCTCTCGTTAAAAGATAACATCATTTAATAACACTATCGAACCTTTTTTGCACCCAGGGCATGTACTATTGAATTTAGTCAGAAAAATCTACTTGTCGAGTTAATCAAGGTTTATATATTAACTTTTTTGCAATTTGATAAAAGAATAAATAGTTCCGTTTTGTTTAGGAACAATTCTATTTGGTTTGCAGATTGCCAGAAAAAAGAACATATTTGATAACGATTTGCCGTCATAAATCAATCTTAGTTCCGGTTAGTCTAATTACCACAGAAAGTCATGAATAAACGGCATAGAGATCCCGCCATCATGGTGAGGGGTTCAGGGTGACAATAGAAATTGAGTAACACATAAACGACAATTAATTGAACGACTGCCGATATCAGTTTTTAATTAAGTTTGCGCACGTTCATAGGATTTAATGAGTAACTGAGGAAAAGGATAGCCTCTCCGTCAAATACTACAAAACGGCACCCAATGACTTAAAAATAATAATGATTAAAAACATTAAAAATCTTACCATGCAAGATGATTTATATTATCGTTTGAATTAGTCTATTTTGCAGAAATAATTTAATTTTATTACGAGGCATTTCTTACTGAGACCCCAGACATTAGCAATTGAAGCAAAGATATTTTTAAGTTTGAAAAAAAAACACGAATAACTCAAGCACACCCAAGTTTGCATGTTAAAAAATGATTAAGAGCCTTATTGAAAATTCATACAAATCGGACATCAAATTATGCATCTGAGTGGCTTTTAGATTTAGCTCCGGGCCTTTGGGAAAGCCTTTTGTGGTGTATATCTATTCACTATCTAGATAACATTAAAATTCTAACTCATAAATTGATTTGAAACTTTCCCCGGATTAATTCTTTGACATTTATTTTCCTTTGAAGTTGAAGGTTTGGTGTTTAAACAACACCTTCCTCACTAATGGATCAGTGTTCAAATCAGAAACTACAATACCAAGCGCCATTATATGATAAAATATCGTTTAAAGGTGTTGTGCCTTTCAGGGCCTACTGGATTTTTATGGCCCAAAATTTGAGGTGATAGGTGGACTGAAAAAGGTTCTAATTTACTGTGAATTTATGTGTGAGACGGTGATGATTAAAATTGGAGTTTATTACAGATGGACCTGGGGAAAAAGTCTGTCATTTTGTCGTAAAAATTTAACGTTTTATTTTGTGGCTAATTACACCAGGTCGTGTTATTTGAAACTTGATTGTTATGTTTTTATCGCCAAATGATAGCTCACACTGAAAGCGGACTCTTCAGGTTGAATGCAATAGAGTCCGTATACAAGTTTTCTTATTTTTACTGATTTAAATGGAGCCGAAGCTGTGCTAGCGCCCGTTATTTCTCTCCCTAATATATAGACAGCTAAAATGAGTTCAGAAGCTGTTCTTTATGAAGTCAAAAACTCATTATCAAACATTAAAGTTAATATACATTTCCTCTAGTCGATAAGAATAGGGAAGGCTTTTATCAGTTCTAACATCAAAGAGGGCCATCCATGGTGTACCGCAGTGGGACGGGATAAATTCTGTCCAAACGCAGCAACCAAATTACTGACAAATTTTCATTTTACTACTATAAATCACATGCAATGAAGGCAAATTCTGCCACATTTTATGAACACATTTTATTATTACTGTTACCTGCAGCGCCATCACAGGAAACAGTTCTGTTTTGTGTCATGCGCAAATGCAGAATGATAGATTATGATCTTCCTGCTGCGAGAGTTCCGATAAAGTTAAATGTTCCACAGCTAAACCCAGTAAGACGATTCCAAATTATAACCGTCACTGCTAATACCTAAATTTTATTTGTTGATTCAGACGCTTTGAACATGTAAGAAATTTGCAGAGTCTCTGTACCAAAGAAATCATGGCTTCCGACATTAAATGTTAACATCTCAATTGCTCCGCGCTGCAAAACCATCATTTAATGCTGTCTAGGAGACGGCAAAGCAATAATCCTTGTAGATAAGTCTTTACATATATTTTATATCTTGTAATAGAAGGGAAAAATGAAAGAGAATCCTTATTCTAGTTCAAATGATGATTAATTCATGACATTACTCTCAAATACCAACAACCAACAAAGACCGCAGCAGCGAAAACATGAAAGAGAAAGATATTTCTAACAACAAGGCATAAAATGTTTATTTTTGTTTCTTTTTTCTGTTTTTATCTTGAATTCCTCTAAGCAAACACTAAAAGCCCAAAACAAATGGATTTGTTGAAAGTGACAGCTATAGTTTAATTTAAAATTCTCTGCTGAATTCCGAGTTTTAGGCAACCATTAACGAGCAAAATGTTTTCATGGCAATAATACATGCATACAAAGGACAGTGATTAATAATCACATTTGTCTTATCTAATTTAAAGAAGGTATAAAAAATACTTTTACACTTTTTACGTCATTTTAAATGATCAACGAGGCCAAGCATTTGTACAAAATTTATCAACAGAAGGCATTTTTTGTATATTTTCCATATCTTTGTTTATATTCAAGTTTTCTGCATTGGTTTACAAATTATCTTTTATTTTCTTTTAATAATTATTGAAGATACACCGAGCTTGGACTATGCATCGTGATTTTAGTTTTGTCATTATTTTGGTATGTGTAAGAAAAAAAATAACTTCTGAAATTTGATGTTATAAAGAACTACATGTAGTTGATCCAAGGACATTTTTATTTTAAATATTTTCTTTTTAATTTTATCTTCTATTGACACCAAAATAAAAAAAGTTAAAGTGGTTAAATATTATGTTTAAAAACTTTTTTAGATAAATGAACTTTTGTTTAGGTTTCATGAGCGCATAAATGTAAAATAACTATAGAATAAGATAATAAACAGTAATAATATCTATGAATTTCCTTTCACTTAATTTAGTTTTCACATTAACTTGAGTTATCTTTTTCCTCATTACTCCCCATCAGATCATTGCGAGCCTCGTTATCATTTTATCTCGGTCATCAGACGCTGTGGTCATTTTTCTTCTCCTTTTGTCACTCTAAGTGTTTCGCTACAAATCCATAGAGCTTGCTCATTTTTCAGGCTTGATTGACATTTATTTAAGATCATTTGCAGCATGCAAACTGATAATTTACACTCTTAAGTCCAATTAAAGACGCTAAATTATCTTTAACCGTCTGCCTTTTCTTCGTAAACTACAGCGATGGAGCGAACTTCGATAACTGCTTATTAAAAACTCAATCAGCCAGTTAACTGTTTAATAGGCATTCAGTGCGCACCAGCTCCCGCATCGCGCGCAGTTAATAACTATTTAGGAAAATGATGTGGACCAAATAAAAGATATAACAAGTAGAGCTTTTTAAAAAAGCTTCCCGTCTTTAGCAACAATCTTAAACAGTAAAGTGATCTACACCTATAAGGCCGTATAATTCTTTTGAATTTCTTGAATTTGTATTTCTATATTTGCTTTTTACGGGCATAAGCCCTACCACGGTTGTCGCTCGGTCATCTCCGTAAACTTTAACTGGCAAACCTCGGCTGATTCCATTCTCTCTTCAAACAAGAAAGGGGAAAAGAATAATAACAAATTGTAAAGCCTGCAAGCAATAAAAATCAAATTTAATTTATAATGAAATCAAAGAGACCTTTTTATTTATTGCTATAAAAAATATCATGTTATTGAAAAATAATTACTGCTGATTTTGTTGTTCGTTTTGTCATTTTTTTTTAAGATTGAAAATCTTGCAAAATTGTTAAGTCGTACGAAAATTAGATCATCAGAAAGTTATCTCCCTTGCCTTGAATAGCTTTTCAACCAATGAAATAATTGAAAATTTTCTCATCATGCAATTTCTACCAATCACAAAAGAGAGGAAGTGCATAGTCCGAAGACTGTAAAAAACTTCAACTATACAATACCGTCTTCCAAGGAAGACGGTAATGAAAAGAAATGAAAATTTATTTATAGAGATAACTTGGGTCTTTTTGATTACCGACAAAAGGCTAATATCATCATTTCATATGGATCTGCCATGAGTAAGAAAATCTTTTTCTTATTACCTTCTTTTTCAAATTACTTATCAGAAGTGAATTATGTTCACAGAATCATGATTGGATAGAATAGCAATCCCATTTTAGTATCATATGGAATATCTACATATTAGCTACAATCAAACCCAAAATTAAAAACATATCGTATAACATCACAATGAACCAAAAATAAAATATCACACTCGTATCACAATCAACCAGTTAAGCCTTATTATTTAAAAGGTGTAAAAACAATTAGGGATCGATAAAAAAACCAAACTATTAACACTATAAACGTATAAGGAGAGCATGAAAACGGAACCGTTGACATTTTAGAGGTGGGATCAGGTGCCTGGGAGGAGTAAACACCCTCTGTTGACCGGTCACACGCACTGTGAGTCCTATGTGTTGATAAGGTAGATAAGGTAAATAAGGTAGATAAAACATTCCGTGGACAAATTAAGTTTTAAAACAACAACTGGAACGAAACACTACACAGTGCAGACAAGGTCATTATAACGACCGTATAATTTACAGAATCCCCTGTAACATCAACTAATTAATCAGTAGCATTCCTCGCTTTAAAAATTGATCGTATACTCAGAGCAAGCTCTAGTAGAGAATAGTTGAGAGACATAAACACCATAAGAAGGTGATAGTGGAATATTACTACATATGGAAAGATGACCATTGAAAACCTTTAGTCGATTATCATGTACAATTTAGATGTTAGTTGGGCTGTATAGTTTATATTCTGTAAAGCATCCTAGTATGAAATATATACATAGAAGTTGCAAAAAGACCACTCACTGCCAAAAGACCGTTACTAGCGAGTACAGGTCTTAAGCAACTCCTCACATGGAACTGGTGGCGTCTCAGTATGAGTGAAAAATTCTCGAAAGGATGTTAAACAAATAAATTAAAATTATACCGTACAATTAAGTAACAAAGCTTACCAATAACATATATAAAACACAGTTAACCTCACTATGATTGAATAAAAATTGATTTATGAACTATTTACTTCTTATGAACAATATGGATAAATGTGATTTAAATTTACGATTTTTAGTTTGAATTGATAAGTAAATATATACACTCATTTAAACATTTTATTCATTTTCAACATAACAGTTATATACATTGCATCATTCATTGAAAAATAAGGTTGTATGTGCAATGTTCATCCTAAACCTTTGCAGGGTAAATGTGGGTGGAATTTTGGCCGAATGACACTTACAGTATCCCTTAAATAAATAGCCCCGAGGATGTTGTCATTGTCTTTGATACAACCTTTTCCTGTATGCACATAGCACTGTCGGGTTTGTAGTACATTGTCTGGTAATCGTTGTATTTGCACTGATAAGTCGCAATTACCCGCCAATCTGCACAATAATTGCTGAAAATTATAGCCCGTCTTCCGTTCAGTGTTTAGAAACTTGTTTTCTTCCAGCTAAAATTCAATCATTCTTCTATTAACTTGTCGTGTATTTTGAATAATTGATTAAATGCAGTGTTTAATTTTGAACAAATGACATTAAATTATCACCCAATGGATAGAGATTATTCGGGACGCTGATTTGATGACTTGAGCGGCCTACAGTTACCGTAAACATGGCGCCGCGGTACTGGTCATCTCCCCTTCACACTGTCACCTGCTCAATCCCAGACTTGTTAAAAGACGCCGGATTTTAATTCATCCAATTGTAAGGGAGATAAAAATTCATTTTCAGTATCCCTAATTATCAGAAATTGATCTGCTCCCATTACAAATCAATCACCACGGTAACTCGTTAGGGGCGTCATTACTTCTCTGTATGGTAATTACTGTTTAGGATAGGTTGTGTTTAAACTGGATCTTTATGAGGAGGGGTACAGGCCAAACCTTTCTCTGTGCCACACGTCTGGTCTTACAATTAATAGCCCTAATAAAATGGCAACACATTCAGCTCGTCACAAAGTGAACCTTTTCCATTAGCAGGCTTCAAACAGCTTAAGCTGACTGAGAAATAGCAGGGGCATTCAAAGAACCACCAATTTCATTCTGACTCTGTACCAACTCATGAATATGAATTTTGTTTTTATATGCTTTTTTCACTGATGTTCTTTCATGTTTTTTCACCCATCTGCGGGTTCATTACCAGACTGATCCTTAATTAAGGGTAAGAGAATCCCCCATCTTTTTACAAACATTTATGGAGTTATTTGAAAAAGTATCGTATGTCAGGGAAAAAAAATCAGATTCAATGCTGGTTACAGTGTCTATACGATGAAGTGTGATGTTACTACAGAACCTCAGACGAAGCAGTTCTCATGTGTTGTAAGTGTCCATTTTCCCAACATGATAATTTTTATCAAAGTTACATGTGCAGTTTTCTTTTAAAATTATTCTGCACAGTCTTCTATATCCTTTTTCCAAAGACTACAAATTTAAACCTTATGGACTAGGCAATATTTATCATTAGGGTGGTCCCGTGTTATAAAGTAGAATTCTCCCATAGCCTCTTAAAACTATACTCAAGAGTAGGAAAGACGAAGAGTTTGACATCTTTTTTTTTCTCCAAGATTAGGAGTTCCCCTAGGTTCTACTATATTGTAAAATTGTTTTGGCTAAAAGTTGACAAGTAAACTGTGAACTGCTGTTTTAAATGGAAATTTGTTCAATAATAAAGTGAATTCTAATTATTTATTTCAAACCATATAACTATATTTCCAGTCCTATTTAAGGACAAGTTCAAAACTAATTTCTTTCTGTTATGTTAACATATTTCTTGAAATGAGATTTCAGCAATGAAGGTCAGACCTGGGGGCCATAAAAGTTAGACGAGCCCACTTTTGATCTCAGTCTCACTTTTACCAAAGGAATAAATAGTGGAAAAGTGAGACTGATATCAAATGTGAGCTCATCTAACTTTTATGGGCATCAGGCCAGGATATGCTCTCAATTTTTCTTTTTGTTTTTTTTTTTTCAAAGAAAATGCAAAAACATTGTTGTCCTGCAAACAAGAGACAAGCTTAACTTTTGCTGTTGATTGATGCATGGTATACATATCTCAATGTACATGCCTAGAAGAATCACAATGACATTTTGCTTTCTTAAATAAATAAAAATAATTAGAAGATTTAAGATCATCTTCGGTAATGCTTTGCTATTCGTTTGCTATCAGTTACAGAAAAGGAATAATTCAACTTGACGATCTTGTTTAAAAAAAAAAGGTTTACATAAAATTGGTAGATTAAAAATTCATATCTGAGTTTACATTATGTTTAATCAAATCTTATGAGAAAGTAAACCGCTTTTGATAAAAATAATCTTATAATAAAGTATAAAATTATAATAAATTGCAGATATTCTTAATATAATTCAGGAATTTGATAACATGTACTAGTATATAATTATATGTTTTAAGGTAGAATTCTTCCATCAAGATGAAATATTCAATGTATGCTTGCTTATATCTTTTATATATTTAGATGTATCAAATCTATGTAACAATTGTGAATTAAAATATTGTGTGGCAATATGAAAACCATCTATCCTTCTGTATTCAATAATCCAGAAGTGATAAAAAGAATTAGATAGATTACAGATCAGTACGTACTGATCCTTGCTGACAAAGAAGGTATCAACATTGTCTTCTTTTGGAAGGCTCATTAAATAAATTGTATTTTAGAAGAACTTGGATTTAATTCTACAGTGGTAATCCAACTTATACTCATAGTAACCTATTTAAGGAAGAAATTCTTCAAAATCATCATTCAGTTTCTATATTTCCCGAACGACCAAAATGAATTTGAATTCCCATATCTATACTGGATTCGAAAACTTCATATAAATTCTTACAAAGATACATAGCGGGTTCCAGTAAATGTTCAACCAAGCCGCTTTCATTACTCCTCACTAAGATATTAACAGTATTGAAGGAGAAACTTTAAGAGTACTGAACAACAACATTTTCGAGAAGTGGTGTAAATCAGGTGTGGATACTTAAAAATTCCAAGGACCTTTTGGAAAATTTGAAAATACAAGATTTTACCAAAAGCAATAGCTTAAAAACTTACGAGTTTTCAACTTTATGCACAAACATTACACATGATAAATTAAAGTCCAGTCCAGAACATTTTCAGTAAAAATGGAACTCGTAAATTGACTTACTTGGCATTAGTCATTTGCGAATTTTTGTTGTTAAAATACATTCTGTTTGTACACACGAGTACTCTGAAGTTGACGTCAAAAAGATGCTTGATGTTCTGATTTACATTAGTGGTTTTTGGAGACCGGGTCTTCCAACAATCTGTTGGAATTCTCATAGGAACCAATTGCATCTGTTGTTTGCAGACCTATTTTTGTATTCATATGAAGCAGATTTTGTCCAAAATATACGTGAAAATAATAAAACACTTCTTTGGCCTTCAACTCGACATTTAAATATATCGACGTATTGTCATTTAACAATAGTCATTTTGTCATCAACGTATTTGTAATTATCTTGCATTGAATTTTCCGAAGTGTCCGCTCCTACAGCATGCTTTTTTATATCCAGTCTACATGGAAAACAATCAACTTAATTTTGAAAAAGCTAAATAGTTGTTTTGATGTTATTAATAATGTAAACGGTGATGATAACGCATTGCAATCGATCTAGAAAATACCTAAAAAATAGATCTATATATAAACAATACAATTACGTGAAAAATGGATAAAACACAGACACCTGGTGTTAAAATCCGTGTAGTATTAACTTATCAGTT
Organism: Saccostrea glomerata; assembly: GCA_003671525.1. Taxonomy (NCBI): domain Eukaryota; kingdom Metazoa; phylum Mollusca; class Bivalvia; order Ostreida; family Ostreidae; genus Saccostrea; species Saccostrea glomerata. The sequence continues at coordinate 494,379 of PRKT01000109.1, read as the reverse complement.
AGTAGCATGCCACGCATTGAAAATTGATCGTACTAGGAGCATGTTCTTAAGTAGCAAATAAGTTAAACGTTGGGAGATAAAAACACCATAAGCAGTCGATAGTGGAATATTTTACATGAATAGTATAAGGAGAATAAACGATGGAAAAGCCGAAGTACGTAATCTCATTTTTATATTGCCTACTGATAAAATATCTTCGTTATATCTGACTTTTAATTTTAAGGCAACAGCAAGTATTTTCCTCGTGTCATGCAGAAGTTGTTGAATAATTTCTATGTCATCATACCTGGCTGAATTGTTTATATTTTTCAAAATTTAATCTTCAAATCTTTCGAGGACAAAAATATCATACACAAAAAAGAGTAATGTCTTTGAATAAACGTAAATTTGTAAAGTCTAAAGACCTGGTCAAGTTTAAAAAAAAGAATTTTTCCGTGCTTCATGCATGTAAAGAAACAGAAACGCAGTTTTTTCAAGCCTTTTTATGAAGCAAACCCTTTTCAATGCAGCAACCCTTTTAAAGATTTGAAAACAGGATTATCAAGTTTATTCCTTTTTTCTACAAAGAATTGAAAACACTGTTGACAAAATAGAGATCGCTTGTAATCTTTATTTCTCGACAAAGAGGCTTTCGAGTGATTTTAAGATGAGCATTAGTATAATAGCATGCATCAGATATATCTAATTGAAGACTTTAAGAGAAGATATTTGAAATGAGAAATGTGCAAAAGACGATAATGTCTTTTTGAGTGCACAATTAAAGGAGAATAATAATTTTGTGTTCGGAAAATTACACAATATTGCCATTTCTTGGGCCGCACGAGTCAATTTCATCTAAATTAGATTATACACAAAATGTCACAGTTAAGCCGTAATTTGAGGGAACGGGCATATAGCCTCTTCTATAAGGCGACCAAAGATGACGTCTTGGAAAGTAAAATGCCTGTTTTGCGTGCGTAACAACCGGTTTTGTGATATTTGATGAATTACTCCATCACGGTAATAACCTTATTATGACTTCAGACAAATTTGATTACTCTTGAGGAGAAAACATTTTGTTTCTGTAGAGTGTGTAATATCTTAATACCGTCTGTATAAAGAACTCAGAATGTTGTTCCTTATCCAACATAGACAGGTACATGAATCTTGTTGCAATAGTCCATATACAATGACTTAACCTTGCTATTAGAGTACCCTTTTAAGTACACAAGTGGTAAATATCCCTTTGGGAGTTATTATTTGATGTTGAAAATATTGCAATCCTTAGAAATGGAATTTCGTTAAATGATTTAAGTAATGAAAATTATAGAGATTTTCTGCTTTTTGGTAACCGGCAGGTATAGATCATATGATTAATGACTCTTAACCTGTCCCTTACCGGTGCCCAAGGAATACTAGTATCTGCTGTGATATAATAAATGTCCATCACTGATCTAATATTTCTAGGCTAGACAATAGAATTCTCACAATGTCTAATTGCTTACTTTAATGATAGCCATATTTCATTTTATTAGATATATGCAAGTGAAATGAATCCCATATTTTGTGAACCTAAAAAAAAATTAAGTAGTAGTCTCCACCAGGTATCATTGAGTTCATGCCTTGTATACTTAAACATGTAAACATGGTTAAGAGACTTTATTCAACATCTTTATCTAATGTCAGTTGCTTTAAGATCCTAAATTATAGTCGCTTTATTTTAATATTTTTTAGAAAAAAAAATTAACATTGATTGATTTTTTTATAATAGAAAATTTAATGAAATTGTTAGTTCTTTTGTATAGATAATCCAAGCTTCAATGCCCTAGTTAAGATAAACTTTGATATTTGATTTAAAATCCCAGAAGGCACATTTGAGTTTCGAATTTAGAGATACGTAGGTGAAAACAGATATTTTTCTGGGTTTTTTTTTTAAATGTTCGTTAATATTTCTATCATTATGACGGCGAATTTCTTGTTAATAGATGTGTCCTCAACAAAAAATTATATTTTTCAATTAAATTTGTAATTGTCATATACAAATTTAAATATTCAAATTTTTGTATAATGAGAGCAGATGAAAATACACTTCAGTATTTATGAAGATGAAGATTCTGACCAAATCCAAGATCATTAATGAAAAAAAAAGCTTCCAAAGAAATAAGCAGTAAGTTTTAAGATATTTTTAAAAAATGATATAGTAATTGTCATTTGAAATAACTGTAAAAGTTAATGAACTAACGACATGGCCTTTCAAATTATTAAATATAACAAACTCGACACTAGATTGCAATTTGATATTAGCAATATTCATGTTTTATTAACAATTTTTAAATAATGTACTGAAATATACAATAATATCCATAAATCCGTGTATGCACCAATACTAGGAACTCTTTGCGATTGTGACCGGTGTCAGGTGTCGTATGCTGCTCCTTGGCGCCTTATCCCATGTCTACAGTTTTCAGGGATTCATCTGTTTTGTGGTTTTGTGCGGTTGTCGATTTTTTTAATGTGCAATTGATCTTCAAATATTGCTGCAGGCAAAGATGTTCTTAAGTTCTCTAGACGGGAAATGCTACTACTTCTAGATATATCTCTTGTTTTGTCCCTGTTAAATAACGAATATATAAACTATTTTCAAAGCTCAAGGAAACATGCTACAAATAATTAAAATCGATGCATAGTTTGAACTTATTTTGGTACTAAATAATGCATATAAAATATCTTACATATAATTGTTTGTAGCCCCTGTCTTTATGAATGTAAAGGGTGAATTAAAAAAAAAGCATACAACACAATAGTGTATATTAACATTTACAACAATTTTTCAGAATCTACAAGAGGCAATGTTATAATTGTATTTTTCATGAATTGTCAGAATCTATTTATAGAAGACCGACAGAAGAAAGAATATATCGATCATTTACTTTTAAGGTGAGATTTGCAATATTATTCATGATATTTCTTTTAAAAGTGGCCTTTTTAAAGTGTCCATAAAGAAATAGAAATAGTTGACATGCAAATTCTGTACTTCTCAATCAATATTAATCTATTACTTGCTGATAAAAGCAATATTTTTAAACGAGACAAATATGAGTGATGAAGTATAAAAATTTACAGCATTTTCAAATGACATTTCTTAAAAAGTAAACAATTTATTTCTTCCTTAAAACACCATTGTTATAATACAATATTCTGTAGTTAAGATATAAATCGAGGCTCTTATTGATCATTTTAATTAAAATATCTTCAAATCTAATTTTTTTGCAAGAATTATTTTTGTTTTAATATACATGTAATCAAAAACGTCAACAGAGTGTGTTAATATGTCAAAACTCTAATATCGATAAAGATATACCCCATTTATCAAATCATGTCTGAAAAATAGTAAACTAAATGCTGTTATGATCAAACGGTTTTGATAATGCGTTCCAAATAGTCGCCGAGATAACAATTCTGATGGGAATATTTGCTTTGCTTAGAGCTAGGTCTCCCACTGACTAATTAAGATGATTACATAATGAGCCAGTGAATAGACATTGATAGGCATGTGAGTGGCGTTACTTATTTCTTTTATCGTCGACACCTACCTTTGATTTGTATTTGCATATTAATTCTTAAGGGTATTTTTGTAATTACAGGTACTTAGTCAATATTCATCTACTCAGAATCTAGTTCTTATGAAGTGTACCAGAGTTTACTTTTCATATTTGTTTAAGAAAAAAAGGAAAATGTAAAGATAAAAAACATGACAAGTGCTTGCAATATTAACGAAACCGACGGATCCTTGTTTCCAACACAAATTTGCTTAATATGAGCAATACATTGTCAATTTTATTTAATAAAATCACATCGGTATATGGTGTGTCATATGATACAAACACCCTTAAGATAAATTTAGGACCCTTAAGTAAGTCATATCAATTAAACAAATTATCAAAACAAATTATTCTAATAGATCACTAAGATATTGTGAACATGGGCTCCAATTATAGTTTAAGATTCACGGAACAAAAGCAGAGAAAGTTGTTTCTTGCCATGTAGAAAATTCTACCCTGATTTCACCCCCGATAGAATTATTTTGACACCTGGTAAAGATTGGCCATCAGGAATTGATATAGGCCCAATTTACTAATGGCTGATATTAAAGATTGCTATCATTCCTCTAGAACATAGTGGACTTTTATTTTCAATGAGGCACTGCATTAAAATTTCTGCTATTTTTCTTAACACAGTTCAAATTATTTTTGTGTGAACAGTTTACCTGGGGAAGTATAATCTTCTCAGTTATTATTATCATCATGTGGTAGATTTTAATATATATATTTATTTTGTTAAATCTTGGTATTCAATATGGCTGATTATTGTAATAAATTTCGTCCATCAACTATTGAATATAGTCGCGATTTTTTTCATTTCGTTACGTTAAGATTTTTTCAAATACATGTAAGAATATCACTAAAATTACAAACTGTTCTTGAAGATAACTTCCTGTAAGAATATTCTGTGTTCTTTTTTGATTTCATGTGATGAAAAATGTATTTGAGAGAAAAATATAATCCCATCAATAAAAATATTAATTAAAAAAAAAATCTTAACTTTTTAAATCGAATCTAATATAACAACATGTATACTCTATCGGATGAGCTGTGCAAAAATGTTGACAATTGTTAAGAGGAAAAATGACATATTCTTACATAGATTGATTGATTGATTGTATGTTGTTTAACGTCCCTCTCGAGATTTTTCACTCATATGGAGACGCCACCACTTGCCAGTGGAGGGCTACAAATTTTGTCCTATGCTCGGCACTCAGGGCCTTTGAGCAGTGAGGGATCTTTTTCGTGCCAGCACCTACTGCGACACGGGGCCTCGGTTTATACGGTCTCATCCGAAGGACCGGTCTCCACGTCCCGCAGTGGGATTCGAACCCGAGACGTAAGGATTGACTCCTTACTTCGCGACTCTAGAGCAGACGCTCTAACCACTGCGCCACGCCGGCGACTTCTTACATAGAAGAATTAGTTTAAAATATATCTATTCATAGAAATGGATTGAACAGCAGGTATTAATGCCTATGATCGTTTATAGGTCAAGGTACAATTACAGGTACATGTAAACATTGAAAAAAATGTACTTAGAAGAATCGTATGATAGAGAGATTTGTAATAAAACAAAAAAAATCAACTCCGTCGGTCTTTTAATTTGTAAGTGTTTATTTCTAAAGTTGTTACCGAAATCTAAAAAAATTGGAAAGAGTATCATTTAATAATGCACCTTACAAATAATTAAATAATTTAATAATTTAATAAACCGAACAATTTAAAATCCTTAAAATAATCATAATCATAATTTTCATAACTCTAAATTTGACGTAATCCTGTGGCCTGAAGAGATAAGCATGATAAAAACGATTTTAATGAATATATTGTTTTTTTTTAATCTAAGTATATCAACAGTAAACTGTTGATGTTTTAATAATAATAATAATATTAATACATTTTATTAAAAAGAACCCTCAGGATGCATTTACTACATGTATCATATCAGTATTTCAATATATCTGTAATAGATTGTTACAACATGCACATGTACATGTAAATTATGTTCAGAGATACAATTCCTCGTTTCCAACAAATTATGTTTGAACCAAATTTTACACCTTGAATGCAAAATTGGTGGGAATATACTTTCAAAGTACATAAAATTTATATCTCAACTAAGTTTAGACATATAAAATGAAATGATTTACGGATGAGTCACTCGAGAAATTATTGTTAAATGTCCAGATATTCATTTTAAGTAGTAAAGTTTCAGAAAATACCTATACCAAGGATCCAGTAACAAGAGCTATGACTCATTAATGATAATGCCATGTATAAAAATTTAATTTCACTTTCAATTAAACACGTTAAATGTCCCTTCATCCAGCGGACAGGTGTTTTGATTTATTTGTATTCGATTTGATTTTTACAATTCAGGTCCATGTTAATGTGAAATTTAACGTGTTTTGAACTCTTTGTAAATTTATTGAACAAATTCATATTTCAAACTAAAATATATTTAAGGAGGGAAAACGAGCAAATTAAAATAACTGATCGATGAGTAAGAATCTCAGCAATTACATGTAATTGCAATAAATCATCATCAAAAGCGAATGTTTTTGTACATCTTTGATAATTATCAAAAATTAATAAAAATTTCTTTTGTTGAAATAAGAATTGGGGCTTAAAAGCAATCTTAGTATTGATAAATCACTCACATTTATAAAGTTTGGTTCAATAATCAGAATTGTTCAGGTCTAAAAATTACAACAGACTAAACGTGGAACAAATCATGCATTTTAAACTATTTAGATTATTAGCTGCAAGAGCGCAATCGATTGCAATATGCTCATACTAATGGTCAATCATACAATCAAGGTTCTTTTAATTTGAAAAATAATGATTTAAGTAACATATTTGAAATTTCAGGAGTTATTGTAGCTAAACTGAAAATAATACGAAAACATCTTTTGCTAGGTAATTCCGATAATTTTATATCATTAAATCTCATATAAAGACAATTCAAAACTTTGATGTTGAAGCAGGTAATATATAGGTTGGCTCGTCAGACCTAACTCATTGATCAACATACCGTGTAGTACTAAACAGATTAATTGCAAAAAATGTTAGCAGCATGCCAGTGATTTGTATTATAATGCATTATTTGAAATTCATTTTATATGACAAAGAAGCGAATATACTTTGTAAAATAATTGTTGTTAGTTTGCTAAATACGTCTTGTTAACATTTGTATGAATCAGTTAAAAATAACCTGAATTTTTTACTGAAAAATTATTAAGCAAAGAAGTACCTTTACCCCTATGAATTTAAAACGAAATTTTATTTATCTATTTTGCACTTCACAGTTAATTTTTTAAAACATTGTATGAGTCATACGTGTGGCATGACATTTTTACCTTAGATATATACCTCAAATTATAGATCAAGGTTATAACATCTATCATTTATGATGGTAAATACCAATGCATAAAATTTTGTGCATTGAATTTATTTAATTATCGTATAAGATGGGACCAATAAAGGTTCTTTAAGTCCATTCGTCAGAATGATTCGTTTTCTGCACACAAGATCACAGGTTATATCTTTGAACATATCATATCTTATGATATATACTACAGAGATAACATCAGGTTAATTTAACGGGTTTAAAATCACAACCTTACTTAATAGCTTATCATATCTTTTATTCCATACAAGGTGATATATAGTCAGGGCACTTAAAATTAAATATTATAATTTAGAGCGAATTTGTTTAAACATTTGGAATTTACCTCCACACTTTCCTGAACAAACACAAACGCACTGATATTGCTTTATAATGATAAAATAAAGGAACTGAAAACAATACGGTTACAAATATTAGCTTTCCTCAAAAGCATGTCTAACGTGAACAATATCACTCGTGTGTTAAGAAAACCTACTCATCAGCATAATATTAGATCAAGACTTTAATACATATCTCTATCTATATTTATTTTAGCATGGATATAGGGGATGTTTTCAAAATTAATAAAAATAAATAAACAAGTAGTACATATATGAAGGTGGTTAAAATTTTTTTGATTTTGCAAAAAGCTTTTTAAAAAATTATACTTGCTATACTTTGGAAATTATCAAAATAATATTTACGTTTTTCAACTTAGATTTACCTGTAAGCATGACATCAATACATGTCAGGGGTAGAAACTTTGTATAGAAATTCAAGTCTGAAAGGGATATTCGGAAAGTGTCGTTCTGATCAGTTTTACCCTTCTGTTTTGCTGGGCACTACCAGGGTCAATAAATGATACATTTGAGAAAGGATCCATAATATTAATGTTATGCAACATAGTTGTAATTTATAAGCATATATTAACATTTACTGATGTCTTACCATATGTAACAATGCGAATAAAATTAAATTTCAATTTTCAATGACATGCAGTTGGTCACATGATCAGACTTTCTTGAGTATGAAAAGCAAACTGCACGAGCCATTTGGAAAGTTCCGACTGTGAAGTCACATGACGTCGTAAATATGTTATGTTGCATTTCCAAAGCAAAGTCTAAATAATGTGTTTATCTCTTTGTAACACGACTAACAACGTCAAATATAGATATAAGAAATAAAATATCATTTTTAGTTTCACTGGGTATGACATGAAGTCAGTACGTGATCAAATCTACTATAGCGTTATAGAATTTGATCACGTGTCCGACTTCATGTCATACCACAATGAAACTAAAAAAAATGATATTTTATTTCTTAAATAAGTGATTTTTTTAACAAAAAGTATTGTTTGAACGTCTAATCCTCTGATCTCGATTAAGTGTAAAGCTCATTAATTTTAATCATTTTGCACTGTAATTGAATGTAAAGACACTGTGAAATTTCTAAGACCGAAACATATAAAGACTGCTGTTGAAAATCTAGTTCTACAAACCTCAGTTTGATACTGCATGTCTGAAGTCGTGACATCAGACATTTTTATAAAACAGTGTTTAATATGTATAATTTGGCTAAGGTTGAATCCTTTTTGTCTTGAGTTAACTTTGAAAGATTGAGACTCAAAAACATAAATATTCTGTTTTATATTTTCAATGAAATTCAAAATTATAGAAATTAGATATCATTTTCAGAGTTTCATTGGGAAACGGCATGAAGTCGGTCACGTGATCAAATCCTATAACTTCCACTGAACCTACGACGTCATGTGACGTCCCAATCGAAGGGACTTTTCAAATGGCTCTTGAAGTTTGCTTTACGTAAAAAAAGGTCTGATAATATGAGTAACTGCATGTCACTGATAATGAAATGTCATATTATTTCAATTTAATTAGTATAGTTATATGAGAAAACAAAACTTCGACAAATCTTAATATTTAATTAAGGAATCACTGTCTAGTTAGTATTGTATGCCAGGGCATCAACAATAGTGGGAAACATGGGATAATTTGCATAACGGGCGAAGCCTGGCATACTATACTAACTAGACAGTGATTCCTTATTAAAAATGCAGACATAGATTTAAAATGCACGAGAATTTCCATCCCAGTTTCAATAGCCCTAGCCCACTGACGTCAAACACAACGACAGCAGCACGAAATTTTCGTGCATATTTGGTCTCCTTAGCGTCGGACTCAGAGACAGACGCGCACGAGATTTGCATGCATACCAGGCCTCCTTAACTCCTGACCTATCGACCTGCCTAATTTACATTCCGGCAGAATTATCAGGAAATCAACTCCGCTGAATTTCAAAGGATTATCATAGAGAAAAAATTTAGAAATGGAAATATTAATAAACATACATTTTAATACTAAAATTCGAGGTATTGTTGTCATCCCACCTCTGATGTTTTGGAGGATTGTGATTGCTCTGCTCCTATTTTGTAATATTTAATGGACTTTTGAGCTTGAATACTGTTCGTTATCCCCAAATATTTCATTCCTAGAAAAGGATGGGCGGAATGTGTATACTGGGGGTAGCGTCTGGATTGTGTTTGCGAATAATTCATTGAACTAGGATCAAACTTTTAAAGTTGTCAGAGAGCTTGAACCATGGGTTTGACTCAAAGGTAAGTTAATTTATATCCTTATTCAGGGCATGACTACAAAACCTCGTTTTTTAAATGAACTTATAGTGTATCATAAGCTTGACTGAAAGTCCTATCTCAATATAATGACAAATTCCAAACTTGATATGAAAATGGTTAATCAAAATGGAGTCAGGATGGTTTTGTAAGTAAAGTGTTTTTAACGATCGTATAATTTGCAAAATGATATTGTTAAAGCCCAGTATTATTAACTTATTTTCCGGTAGTCTGGGTCATACATGTATTATCATGAATGAAGAGGAGCAGTCTTAATTAATCCAACTTTGATTAAATTGTCTTAATTTTAAACAGTGATGTTTTGTTCAATTTAAATATTGTATGAAAAATGTACCTAATATAACCCTACATTCTTTTTTTCCAGATAAGGAAATTCAGCATATAACAGAGGAGGAAACCATTTGTTCATAAAGTTTTAAAAAGTATGATAAAGTTTAAAGAATTAAATCATCACAGACTAACAGAAGAAAGTTTGATTAGATCATATTTTCATAGACCACATACCTTGTTATATGAAGAAATGGAGACATAAAACAAATAACTCTGAACAAAGCATAGTAGGTTTATGTTTTCAACAGCATGTATAAAACATATGATGTTTCTATGTATAAAATATATGACGTTTCTATGCACAAAATATACGATGTCTCTATGTAAAAAAATATAGGATGCCTCTATGTAAAAAATATAAGATGTTCTATGTACAAAATATACAATATTGCTATGTATGATTATATTATGTTTCTATGTATAAAGAAGAGCATCATACTTTAACAATACCTCGTGAAAAGGCACCAAACTATGATTTTAGATTCTTATAAAGAGAAGTACATACGAATTTCTTCTAAATAAGATTGCAGCCCACTTGCCTTTTAATAAACTAGCTTAATTTAAAACCAAACAAAATAAAAACAATACTTTTTCCCAAAATAACATGCTTAACTAGCTTGAACCTTCATTTGTTTCATGTAGAAGATTTTTTATTCAATTTATTTTTATAAATTGAATATAAAGTGGTCAGTTGTTTTGATTTTGTTATAATTTTGTAAATATATGTGTACTTCACATATATGAAATTAAAAGGTAAATTCAGTGAACTTTGCTATAATGTTCGAAGATATGACATTGTCTTGTCAGTTACTGCATCACAATGAAATGGATTTAATATTCCATTTTTAGTTGTTGTAAAAGTATCACCATAAATAAGGGCTATTTTTCATTGTTATTTGTCAGACCGAGCTGATCTTTACAATGTGCTCTCAGTAAAAAAATTCATGAAAAATAAAAGTACGAAGTTTGTGTTATAGAAAGTTAAATAATGGCGTAAATCAAATTAGATTTTTAATGGGAACAAGCAATATATTAGTTATATAGCTCTGAAAAATGATGATTTAAAATAACAGACGTAAACGGATAACATCTTTGAAAACGGAAGCTACTAAGAAACAGATTGCATACATGTGGAACTTTGATATAAAGCGTGAACAATTAAAATGTAACGTCTTATCAACAATGTGTAAAACGGATGGAGTGATAGCAAAAAAATCAACTTAATTGAAAGCACCGGTTCTACCAATTTATTTCCATTTACCGGCTACTTTTGTAATCAAGGATACATTCATTGAATTATGCAGTCGTCTGCCTAACTAAATCTGGCGCGTGCTCTTCACGCGCGGGGTACAGTTGGGCTTTTGAACAATTACCTGTGGTCGTCTGTTTCCAATCTCCAGCAAATGCAAAGAGAAGTCAGGAGCTACCTACACTAAATCACCAAAGGGAGATAATTAGGGGTCTGGATTGGTCTATAGTCGATCACACGATTCACTTAAGCAGAAGATAATTGATAGTTAATCTGATGTTTGTTGTTTTGGAAATTGGAAAATGAAGAAATACCACCGTGTTGCTAACATATCTGCTCTCCCGCCACTAAATAATTTCCAAATTATCGCTTTCCTGCAATCTTAATGGCTTCTCGTAGACTTATTAACTTCACAAGTATTTCTTATAATTGTTTCTAATAATAATATTACGGGAGTATATAGATATACAGAAGACCAGGGTAATAGATTAGAAGAAGATTGATAATTCTGCTTACTTATTTCTAAAGCTGTAGATAATTGCTAAAACGATGAACTCCTAGAAGTGCTAACTGTTAGTTATTGCTGATGTTTAACGATTGCCAACACGCGAAATCGGTAAAGAGGGATGATCCCCACAGAACACTAATGCATTGTAAATATATCATAACCAATCTTTACTGTTATTCAAACTTTGTAAAAGAATATTTAGATTAATCGAGAACACCCTTAACCAACAAAAGTACGGAGGTGAATGCACCTTGTTTTATGCTATTAAGTGCAGTTTAAAAGTGGTTATAAGGTTTTCCATTGAAAATTTAAAATGAAATCAACAAGTAAATACCAAGAATTGTGGTCTGTCCCTCTCGGTGTCATAGTATGTCATTATTTATTTCATATTGTGTTATATATGAACGCCTTAATCATGTTACTTAATAGTTATCACCAAAGTTATTATTTTTTTTAAATTGGCCAAAAATGAAGGTCAAGGTCATGGCGTTAAAAACCACAGCATGCACATATGAGAGCACTATCTCTTCTCATCTTTACATAAAAAGATATCATTTTTTGGAAGCTTCAATGTCAAGTTTACGGTGTCAAAAATAATAGTGTATCAAGAAAGGCCTTGTCACAGATAATATGCATATTTATATATTATATAAAAATCCTCTTTTCTTTTCATTTTCAAAAGTTATGACAAATTTAAAGTATTGATTACTTTTTTAAAAAAGTAATTCAAACTTCAAGGTCAAAATACGGGGTAAAAATTATACTAAATTTGAATAATTTTTGTCACATATACAATGTAATGTACACGTTAAATATGAACGCCCTATCTCTTCTCATTAAAAAGTTATGATCAAGCTTAAGGACAGATGATACAAACAAATTTTTTCTTTGTAAAAGATTTAATATCATGTCACAAGTTTAGAAATTAATGAGGATGGTTCTTAGAATTTTTTCTCCTAAGAAGTGGAATATGAAAAAGACTTGGAAAATATTAGTAATATTTCAATGAAAAAGCAAATGTAAACAAATTACATTCAGTTAAGGTTTACAGGTGAAAACAAATTTCAGAATATGTTAACATGGTGTTAAAAGTGTAAAATAAACTTAAGAAAAATATACCAAACCAGGTAAATTTATTAGGAAAAGCTAAATGGTAAAAATCAGCCTATGTGATATTGCTAATTTTTTGTCATTTTGATCTTCCTCTTAAAATTCACCTGGCTTGGTATTTTTTCTAAAGTTTGATATTACACTTTTAGCACCAAAATAACATATTCCGAAATTTGTTTTCACCTGTAAACCTTTACTGAATGTGATTTGTCTTTATTTGTTTTTTTTTATTGAAATATTACTAATATTTTCCAAGTCTATTTCATTTTCCAGTTCTTCGGAGAAATAATTCTTATGACATGATATTAAATCTTTTTTAAAGAAAAAAATTGTTTGTATCATCTGTCCTTAAGGTTAAAGTTTTTGTGACAGACCGGTGGACTGAAAGGCATATGCGTTTTAATGTCCCACTTTTTCGGGAAATCGGGGGACAATAAAATTGATAGAATTTTGTACACAAACTCTACGATGAACCTAACCACTGATTTTTTTCAATCATCTCAATTTTAAATCATACTTAGTAACATAAGATGTTCTTACACCAAAAAAATCAGCAAACATTACCAGGTGTTTTGATTAGATATTAATTAATATAAATCCCTGCCTTTTCATCAGAAGAAATTAACAAATTTTAAAAAAAAATTTTATGATGTTTATAAGGGGTCAACTTAAAATAGATGTCTACTGTATGTACTTTGTTAAAGATTACAGGGTTTGAATTCTTATTCTAGTCTGGTTGATCCCTGATCCCCCTTTTTTATCCTATGTCATTATGACCTTAGAGGTCAGATTGTGCAATATTTTGCCTAAGATGGTATATTCTATATAGATTCCCCCTTTTTAACCCCATTTTGTTAACCGTGTTTTACTTCTTTCCTCATTTACTTCAACATCATGTTATTTGGTTTTTGCCTACTTTTAACAAAAAAAAAAAAAACAAGCTCAGTCGTTCTGCAGGAGAACTAAGGAACAGAAATATAGTTTCATCTGGTATTTCACTAAATTTTAATTCTCAAGCGGTGAACAATATCGCAAAAAGGTCCTTTAGTTATTTGAACTTTTAAATCACTATTAAGATGAATTAAGCGCATTGATCAGAAAAAATAAACAAAAAACTTGCCAGGGGACATTTTCAGAATTGTAAACATCTTATAAAACGTCATTATAGAAAGTGTATTTCATCATCATGTACGACGTATATTGACATATCAAAAAAGTAAGAAAGTTGTCAAAATAACTTGATTAATGAGGTGAGGAAATGATTATTATTTAAGATTTATTTATAATAGTCAGAATTCATTTCGTTCATAATTTTGGAGGCTTGATTTACACAATATCCCAAAATAAGAAATCAATTATCTCAAATACCCGCATATATTTTTATGTCCATATCATTGTATACATATAAGAACTCATATGTTCGGAATGGTAATGGTCGAGACTAGAGAAAAAAAGTAATTACTGAGATAAAGAGGGTCAAAGCACTTATTTATCAATCTAAACTGTAAATAATCGGGAGCAGAAGAAATGGAATTTCTGTTGTGTTTGATCTCTTTCAAGGCCAATCAGTGTGAAAGCCATAAAACCTTGATTAATGTCTGATAAAAACATATCGAAACCGAAGACAACTGGACTTAATTTTCTACACATCTCTTTACTCTTTTTTCTCCAATTGCCTTTTAACATGAAGTATCCCGCAAATAGCCTGACCCTTGTAATTATCTAATGAACATGTAGAGCTCTCGCCCGTATACACATTTACAATTAATCTTTCATCAACTGCTGACGATCATCTTGGAGAAATCAGCAGTTGTAAGTAAACTGGAGGGGCATTTTGATGGCTTTGTATAGGAATTTAATGACTAAGATAAGACTTATTGACAGAAAAAGCCGAAAATCCAAAAAGTCAAATAATTATATAGTTTTCAGTGGCGCCATTCCACTGGCCATAAATTGTATCGCATTTCTTGCAGACGACCACAAAAACCGAAAGCAACCTTAAAATTGAAATAAAAATTGAGATGATACCAACAAAAAATTCATTAAAACGGATTTATTGCATTATTTGCCTTTTTATTTTCGTGAAATTTCAGACCAATTTGTGTCGAAAAATAAAGTATGCTATGTTCTTGTAACCAGTCATTACGGTAATCAAACATTACAAAGTAGCTATTGAAATTCCATACAACTATTAAGCACTTAATTTAAAAATAATAGTTTATAAAGCATCTCCCAACACAACACTATTATTAAGATATTGTGTGACATATAAGCTTCATCTAATGACATATCTGTTAGGTGTCAAGTGGTATATCTGACTTTTAACATAAAGCAACTCTCTCTAGACACAGGTGATGCAGAAATCGACATTGACGTTAACTCATTCCTACATTGTTCAAAGAATGCAGTCATTTAAGAAATATCAAGTTTCTTAATGCAAAGTTTATAATTTGTGCAAATGATAAAGATAGATTGAAAAGTAACTTCACTTGAAATTGTTAAATAGATAAAGAATACAAATATAACAATCTTTAACAAACAATATACTTCGTACCAATTGATAAATTTCAATCATTTTTTATGAAATGCATTTTGTTAGATAAACGGTCGAACTATTTCTTTCTTTTATAAGAACTGTTAGAGGACATATCAAGTCCCTATCTTCAAATCATCACCCTTCATTAAAATAAGGACACGTACATAAATCTGGAAAAAGTAACAATTTTTGCAAATTTTCACTTTTCCCATTCTCACTGCGGAAGAAATTTCTTTCTT
>PRKT01000109.1:449838-478620 GCA_003671525.1 Saccostrea glomerata | reverse complement strand
TTTTTTTTTTTTTTTTTTTTTTACCTAAAATTGCTTAAAATTGAAAGGCATCAAATTTTAGAATAGGACACGGGTGATGTTTTTACATGTACTTAATTTCCGCGTAGAAAATTATTCACGAAAAATATTAAGTTTGTATTAAACCCTTCCTTGAAAATAATATACCAGAAAGTAAATTTCTATTTTTTAAAAATTTTATCATGAAAAATATGGAGATTACGAACAGAATTCAATCTCAAACGTCTATAAAACAATACAAATACATTAGTAGCAGAGCAAACACTGACCTCCAAAACATCAAAGTTGGGATCAGGTGCCATGGAGGAGTAAACATCCCCTGCCGACCGGTCACAACCGCAGTATGCTCCTTATCATGATCGGAAAATTACGGAAAATCGATAATATTCAGTGCGTAAATAATGGTCTAAAAATTAGTATGAAAAACGTCAGTCAGCATTTGACTCAGTGATAAATTGTATTTGCTGACACGGCATTGTATCGACCAAAGAACTTACGAAATTATGAATTTGAACGTGACTGCTTATATTCTTGATTCATCAACTTCTTTGTCAATCAATTTCGTCGTTTTTTACATACGTAAAGCATGCTATTGTGCATCGTGTCAACTGAAAGATATAAACCCCGTATATATGCAGGTGATGAAGGTATATTGCTGCATTTGTAAGATAAATTAACGATTAAAAAGTTAAAGTCATCACGTTTATCATAAAGCTTGGTGTTGTTAGATTACCATTAGCGTCTTTTTCAAGTAAAATATTCAAATATGAAACATATGCCAGGATTTGTGGTGTCTTTTATTTCAAGCTCACCGGGTTATATTTATTCGGCACAGAAATGGAAATACCCATTGTTAATTGACAATACGTTGTCGATGTATCTAAATGTCGAGTTGAAGCCTTCAGCAAAGTGCTTTTTTGAACAAATTCTGCTTTATATCAATACAAAATTAGGTCTGCTAATAACAGGGCGCGATCGCTACCTATGGGAATTCCAATAGATTGTTGGAAGACCCGGTCATTAAAAACCTCACAGATATTGTCAATCAGTAACTCAAGCATCATTTGGTGTCAATTCAGAGTCCTCGTGTGTACAATCAGAGTTTTTTAACAAGATAATTTGTAGTTGGCCAATGATAGCGTATGTTGATTAACGAGATCCATTATTTGTAAATATTCGAAAGGGGACCCAAATATGATACTATTCTAAGAAAGCTAAGGAAAACGAAAAGTAATCATGGCTAAAAGTCATGATTAATAAATATTGGAACTTAGCAAACAGGGATCATTGAAAAGCATGCTAATTGGATCAGGTGTCACGGAGTAAAAAAAAGAAATTGTATTTGCAAACAACGTCATTAAACTGGCTAAAGAGTTTGCAAAAAAGATAACTATATATTATGAGATTGTTCATACCCTTGTATCATCAACTTTTTTATATAACCTATGTTAGACCAGAAAATGGATAGACACAGAATTTGGTCTTGCATAAGTTAACTGTGAGATAAAACACTATATGTAATGATAATAGTACATTGCTAAAAAAATAAGGAAACTTAACGACTAAAATATTAACGTATTCATGTCAAGCTGTTACAGTTTGCAGTCATTGACTTTAATGAAAAATTTATACAAGACTCCAATCTGTTATTGGTGCTTATGTAGATAATGATTTTTTCTACAAATACTCCAGTATTACAATTTCTTAAACAGGAACATGAAGATTGCAACCTAAAATACCCAAACAGTTTATTTTTCAAAATTATTTAGATATGAGAAATTCTAAGTAGTTGTTTGATCGGGATGGATTTTCAGCCCTTAGTTTATAACATAGTGATGCTTTATGTATTCTTCGTAGATAAGTTTATTTCAGCTTCTCTGTAAGACAGGGAGTTTATCAAGGTGTATTTATAGAGAGGTTTCTGATAGTTTCTACAATTAGATGTGCAATTTTTCACATCAATATCAAAACCATCAACACCTTTGGAGGGTATCATTTATAATATTGTTCAGATAAGACGTGGAATTGATTTGTGAGCTCCTTAAATTGATAAGGAACCCGATAAACCGCAATATCACTTTAATTCATTCACAAAACTAAACGAGTACTTAAAGACATACCATCAAATTACTCCTTCAATCTGACATGGAAATGAATTATCAGTCTATACTGGCGAAGAGATATGGATTTCTTTTTATTTTTATTTCCTCTTGAAAAGATCCACTCCAATACACTTCTTACACAGCTTTGAAAATAAGGATTAAGATAAAATTAAGTTTTGTGATAAAATATGTGTGTTTAAACATTTCATTTGAATTTTACGTGAATTTGAATTAAACAATTAATCCTTAACTAATTTAATTAATTTCTAAATCAGTCTGGAAGATCGTGTCTCTGAATTTAATCAAAGGATTCTATTCTTTAAATAAAAAATCTAGTCCTGATTCTGTTACTACTTAAAAATAAAAGTCAATGACATGAGACTTTGAATGTTATTTCAACTCAAACACGATTGCTATCTCATTTTTGATAACAATATTTAAATATATATTTTGCCAAGGTAGTGTTAAAACTATTTAAGAACAAATACAAGTAGTCCTTTCGTACAAATTTTATTTTATGAAATAAACAATGAAATAAGATTTTATGAAATATTGCATGGGTAATTTGTCTCGAAGGACAAGATAAATTACATCGGTAATGCATCCACCTGCTTTCAATATATTCAATAAAATTTTCTATTATGATTTCCCGACAATGACGAAGAGCAAACCGAGTGTGACCAGTGGTCTTCAGGGGGTGCTCTATCCTTCACGGCACTTGATCCCACGTATGATTCTCTAGAGGTCCGTGTTTTCTCTGCTCCTTATTTGTATTATTTGAATGGACATTTAAGATTGAATACTGTTCGTTATCTCGATAAATATTTCTTATATCTGATGAAACCATTTTTTTCAGAATTGGCTGAGATGTATCAAACCACTTTGAAATATGTAATTGAGAGCTGTCTTTGGCGTAGGTGTCCATGGCAGAGACAAACTGCTTTACCAAGTTATGTAAATGAATCAAATATTAAATATAAAAATATATTATCAAAAAATAGTTTTGACAAGCACTCTTATCACTGGCTTTATCAGTTTAATAACATAACATTTCTTATTGACGCAAATTGTATATTTTCCTCACCATAGAAGTCATTTGAAAACAGATGGTTTGTGTTTCTAAACTTAATGGGCAATATTCATTTTTAAATGTTTAAAGAGCACAGATAATTCTCGATTAAATTATATGGAAGCGCCGGAAACACTTTATGATAGAAATCAGATGCATTTATGAATTATAGTACATAGCTGTAGGATTGAAAAAAATTAAATTCATTAAGATGTCTGTTTACATATCTCATTTTTTCCTTTAAAATTCTGATAATTTCTTGTGGCCTTGACTGCTCTGATACATAACATGCCATAATGCTATTCTGCTAGCAGTAATGTTAAAAGTATATAAATTTAGAGCAAATGAAAAAAAAACTTTTAACGAGGAGAAATTTACCATGCAATTTCAATGACATAAATCCTCTGCATTTATAAAACATTTTGGGCCAAGGCCGAAGTAAAATTTAATATTGAATGATAATAAAAAGATGAATTTGACAATAAAATATTCTGTATTGAAAATTCTAAATCAATGCAATAGGCGTTTCACCTGATCATTCTCCATTATACTTTTCTGACAGACTTGCATATATTTGTTCAGAAGTAGAGTGAACCCTTTGTGATGATAATAATAATACCTTTATTTATCCAGGATAACACAATTAGCATAAAGCTAGTTTTTATTGTGGTCCCGAAACAAGCTCTTCTATCATTTAAACTTTAATGTATATTTATTACAATATTTGATAACTGAAGATATATGGCAAATATGTATCTGTGAAAAGGGTGGAGAAAAAGAACAGTGACCAATTACTGAAATCTTGCAAACTATATATAAACCTGCAAACAGAGCATGAAGCACTGATCGCCAGAAATTTCAGAAGAGGAAACATTGACAAGAAAGCGAAATCAATCCGTGTACAAATACATTTGAATGGAACTATTTTGTAATTTACTAGTGTCATGTTATCAAATTTTACCCGGTAAATTTTAAATTTTGAATTTACAACATGACACTAGATATTTAAAATACAATAATTTTCCAATATGTATATTTTTGCATTTTATAAGCAAAAACCAGAAAACTAAGCTAGAATATAAAAAGTTGATTAATTCATTTTTAAAACCCAAGATGGATTTGGTATGAATATGATTTTAGTTGGAAAATGAAAACGGTTGAAAAATGAATAAAGATGATAGTTTGCTTAAAATAAACGAGCCAAGAAGAGGGAAATCATAAAAACTTTCTCTCTCTGTTCCATTGAAAAATGTAACAGGAATTTTCGGTATCATAGTTGTTGTGAGATGTGTTGTATTTGTATTATTTCATCATGTATATTATTAGTAACATTAAGTTTCTTGAACATTCCAGAGTGGTCAAATATGTTAGGTAATTTTCTAGAACATTCTTGAACTTTGTGTATGTCCAGAACTTTCCAGTAATATCATGTACTTACAACTTCTAGAATATTCTAGATTGATGATACTGTATAAATATCCTGTCAATTCGATGCATAGATACGATTGTCTTACAAGCATCATTGAGGTACGTATTACTGGGATATAATTTCACTGGGACATTGTGTGCAGCAACGGACACTCTGATGTATGTATTTTTAGATTTTTGCTAAGTTTGTACTTAATGATTTGTATATTACTGTAAATAAATTATTGTTAAGTTTAAACTGTGTGATTGATCTTTGCTGGCATTTAGGGTTATTCTGACCCATAACAGAATTGGGGGCTCGTCCGGGATAAAGAAGTTTTGCACTTTTGCAGTTTATTGTCAAAATTTTGTTTATTGAACCGTTAAATTTGATTATAAGCCAGCAGAAATCAACATGGTGTTTTCGGTCACAGACTTTCTAAGTTCACCAAGTGTTCAGGTTTTTGATTCGTTAAAAAAGGATGACTTGATCGCATTAGGTATGCATTTTGGGTTAGAAGTTAAATCCTCACAGAGAAAGCAAGACATTAGAATTAAGGTTGCAAACAAACTTGTAGATGAAAACATCTTTGAAAAATACGAACTTCCAGAATATACAGTTAGATCAGAGTTAGGCTCTTATAAAATGGCAGACTATCAGTTTCAATTAGAGTTAGAGAAAATGCGATTAGAAAGAGAAAAATTAGAAAGAGAAGATCGAGAAAGAGAAAGGGAAGAACGAGAAAGAGAAAGAGAAGAACGAGAGCGTGAACGGAAATTTGAATTAGACAAATTAGAAAGACAAGAGCACTTTGAGTTAGAGAAATTAAGATTACAGCAGAAACCAGAACCCTCATTTGTCAAGAATGAATTTGATGCAGCAAAAAATATTAGGTTAGTTCCGAAATTTCAAGAAAAATCTGTAGACAAGTATTTTCCCCAATTCGAGAAAGTCGCAGAAAATCTTAAATGGCCACAACACGTTTGGTCAACAATGTTACAAAGTGTACTGGTTGGCAAAGCAGCTGAGGTATACTCTGCACTAGGGGTAGCTGAAAGTTCAGACTATGAGAAGGTCAAAGCAGCAATATTAAAAGCATATGAATTAGTACCTGAAGCATATAGACAAAAGTTCAGAAAGTATAGAAAGTTTGATAATCAAACATTTGTTGAATTTTCACGAGAGAAAGAAGATTTATTCGATCACTGGTTTAGATCTAAGAAACTTGATAAAACTTTTGCTAATTTGCGCCAAGTCATCCTGGTAGAAGAGTTTAAGGAATGTGTTACTCAAGATTTGAAAACACATCTAGAAGATAAGAATGTGAAAACTCTTGAAGAGGCAGCAGTCATATCTGATACTTATGCTCTGTCTCATAAAAAGAATTTTGTATCAAGATCTCAGACTAGCAGTAATTCTACAAATTCAGACACATATAAAAAGAGTGGTTCAGGGTCTCAGTCTTTCACAAGTTCCCAGTCTCCATCCCAAGGTGGTTCTAAGTCCGGTCCAGGACGTTTTGAAGGATCATCTGGAATAGGGTCGCTTCCTACTTGTAGTTATTGTAAGAAAAAGGGTCATCTGATCAGTGAATGCTTTAAACTTAAGAGAAAAAATGATTTTGATAAAACTCAACCACATGCTTGTGCGGCAGTTAGAGGTGATAGAGAAGCCTTAGTTTCGATTTGTTCTGACACTCCTGATGTCCAGGGTTCACAGTCCAGTTCTATTGATTCTATGGAGGATTATAAGCCCTTTATGTCTCAGGGATTTGTTTCACTCGGTGACTCTAGCGAAATAAAACCTGTCCAGATTTTGAGAGATACTGGTGCTGCACAGACGTTATTGTTAGAGGGCGTGCTTCCTTTGTCTGAGCAGACTTCTACTGGTGGGTCAGTTTTATTACAGGGTGTGGAGCTAGGCGTCATTGATGTTCCCCTGCATAGAATTAGTTTGAAGTCAGATTTAGTTACTGGACCTGTTATCGTAGGTGTTCGACCTACTCTTCCCGTTCCAGGCATTTCTTTGTTGCTAGGCAACGATTTAGCTGGTGGAAAAGTTGTACCAGATCCTATAGTTTGTGAGAAAATCACTCCAGATGTCATGTGCGATGATGAAGATGATGACATTTATCCAGCCTGTGCTGTTACTAGAGCGATGGCCAGAAGACGAGAAATGGAGGCAGACCATACTCAAGCCTTTGACGAGACGAATTCCTCTGTTGATATTGATTTGAATGACACTTTCTTATCTGACCTTGATGGCACTCAAACAAGCATGGAACCACACAATATCAAGAAGCAAGAGAAGAAAGAACTGTTACCAAAATTTGGTGGTGAGGATGATGAGTTGCATCCACTAGTTAGCCAAGGCAAGGACATCCTCAGCCGAGAACGTTTACTCTCTGAACAACATAAAGACCCAGATATCATTCAACTTAGTAAGAGGGCACTTCCACCAGAAGAGGCTACTAAAGTTGGAGAATGCTTCTATATGAAAGATGGCATCCTTATGCGAAAATGGCGACCACCTGACGCTTCCCCAGATGAAGTGTGGCGTGTTGTTCACCAGATAGTGGTCCCAGCTGCTTATCGTCGAGATGTCATGAGTTTAGCTCACGATACACCTATGGCTGGTCATTTAGGTATCAATAAGACTTATAATAGGATTTTGAGTCATTTTTATTGGCCTAAGCTAAGGAAGGATGTTTCTGAGTTTTGTAAGTCGTGTCATGTCTGTCAGATGGTAGGTAAACCGAACCAGAAGATACCATCCGCCCCTCTCCAACCAATTCCAGCTTTTGAAGAACCGTTTAGTCGAGTGTTGGTGGATTGTGTAGGACCTTTGCCTAGGACCAGATCTGGGAACCAGTATTTACTTACCATTATGTGTACATCCACTCGATTCCCTGAAGCCATACCTCTTAGGAATATAAAGGCAAAGAGCATAGTTAAGGCCCTAACCAAGTTTTTCAGTTTTGTAGGAGCACCCAAGGCAATTCAGTCGGATCAAGGCTCAAATTTTATGTCGGGGTTGTTCCAGCAAGTCATGCATGAGTTGGGTATAAGGCAATATAGATCAACTGCTTATCATCCTGAGTCCCAGGGAGCGCTAGAACGTTTTCATCAAACCCTAAAAACAATGCTGAAGACCTATTGTTACCAGTATGAAAAAGACTGGGATGAAGGGGTTCATCTTGTACTATTTGCTGCACGAGAAGCAGTCCAGGAGTCTCTTGGGTTCAGTCCTTTTGAATTGGTGTTCGGTCATACAGTTAGAGGTCCTTTGAAATTGTTGAAGGAAAAGTGGCTGACTGAGACTAGTGATCTTAATCTTTTAGATTATGTGTCTGATTTCAAAGAAAAACTTTACAATGCTTGTAAATTAGCACAAGACAATTTGAAGAATTCTCAGATGAAAATGAAAATGTGGTATGACAAAGATGCCAGAAATAGGGTGTTTAAGCCAGGTGATAAGGTTCTTGTATTT
The DNA here is from genome assembly GCA_003671525.1 of Saccostrea glomerata. Classification (NCBI taxonomy): domain Eukaryota; kingdom Metazoa; phylum Mollusca; class Bivalvia; order Ostreida; family Ostreidae; genus Saccostrea; species Saccostrea glomerata. The sequence continues at coordinate 470,534 of PRKT01000109.1, read as the reverse complement.
TTACCTATTCCTGGTCATCCTTTACAGGCCAGATTTTATGGCCCTTATGAAATTGAAAGCAAGATCAGTGATGTAAACTATGTAGTTAAGACACCAGGTCGACGTAAAGAGAAACGGGTTTGTCACATTAACATGTTAAAAGAGTATTTTGAAAGGTGTGACCGAAATTCTGTAAAACCAGTTTCCACTTTAGCCAATGCTAAGACTGTTCAAAATTGTATTGAAAGTGATACGAGTGTAGAGATGAATGAGAAAGATTGTAATCAGAGTGTTCGTTTGAAAAACTCAGAAGTTTTGGCTAATTTGGATGCCAAACTTGGACATTTGAACATTCACCAAAAAGAACAAGTTAAAAACTTGATGAATGAGTATCATCAAATCTTTTCGGATGTTCCAAAGAAAACTAATGCAGCTTGTCATGATGTCATAGTGAGTGACGTTCTGCCTATCAAACAACATCCGTACCGTCTCAATCCAATAAAATTGCAGTACCTAAGAAGGGAAGTGCAGTACATGTTGGACAATGACATTGTTGAACCTAGTAAAAGTGATTGGAGCTCACCATGTATTCTTGTACCAAAACAGGACGGTTCGTACCGATTATGTACAGACTATAGAAAGGTGAATTCTGTTACCAAAACTGATTCATTTCCAATACCTAGAATCGATGACTGTATTGACCGCATTGGAAACGCCAAATTTGTCAGTAAATTTGACCTGTTGAAAGGCTACTGGCAAGTGCCGTTAACAGAAAGAGCAAAAGAAATATCTGCTTTTGCAACACCAGATGGACTTTACCAGTATAAAGTAATGCCTTTTGGCATGAAAAACGCACCGGCTACATTCCAAAGGATGATTCACTCCCTTCTTCAAGACCTTGAGGGATGCGAGGCCTACATTGATGATGTCGTCATATACAGCGACACATGGGACGAACATCTCCGAATCATGCGTGCTTTATTTGACATTTTAGCTAAAGCAAACTTAACTGTGAACCTTGAGAAGAGCGAATTTTGTCATGCTTATGTTGAGTATTTAGGTCATAGAGTAGGTCAAGGTTATGTTACACCCATTATGGCTAAAGTGGAAGCTATTGCAAAGTTCCCGATTCCTACAAACAAGAAAGAGTTAATGAGGTTTTTGGGCATGGCTGGGTTTTACAGAAAATTTTGTCCAAATTTTTCCTCAGTTGTAAGTCCACTTACAAATCTTTTACAAAAGAGGGTTAACTTTGAATGGACAAAGGACTGTGAAAAATCATTTCAAAAAATCAAATCTGTCCTTATGAGCAACCCAGTTCTGTCAACTCCAGATTTTTCGAAGCAATTTAAGCTTACTGTTGACGCTAGTGATGTTGGAATCGGGGCAGCTTTGTTTCAAGAACATAGTGATAAGGTAGATAGAGTCGTTTCTTATTTTTCAAAGAAACTTACAAAATGTCAACAAAAGTATTCCACCATTGAAAAGGAATGCCTTGCTTTGTTGTTAGCCTTACAGCATTTTGATGTTTATCTAAATGTTACTTTGCATCCAATTCTTGTATATACGGATCACAACCCCCTGACATTTTTGCATAAATTGTCAAACAAGAATCAAAGACTGACTAGATGGAGTTTGTTGTTACAAGAATACAACATAACAATTAAGCATATCAAAGGCAAAGACAATGTTATTGCAGATGCCTTGTCCAGAGTATCGTGAACATACATGATTTTGTATTAATGTACATATATTTCATTTTGACAATATAAGTTTTCATTGACATTCAAACTTTTTAAGGGGGGAGGTGTTGTGAGATGTGTTGTATTTGTATTATTTCATCATGTATATTATTAGTAACATTAAGTTTCTTGAACATTCCAGAGTGGTCAATATGTTAGGTAATTTTCTAGAACATTCTTGAACTTTGTGTATGTCCAGAACTTTCCAGTAATATCATGTACTTACAACTTCTAGAATATTCTAGATTTATGATACTGTATAAATATCCTGTCAATTCGATGCATAGATACGATTGTCTTACAAGCATCATTGAGGTACGTATTACTGGGATATAATTTCACTGGGACATTGTGTGCAGCAACGGACACTCTGATGTATGTATTTTTAGATTTTTGCTAAGTTTGTACTTAATGATTTGTATATTACTGTAAATAAATTATTGTTAAGTTTAAACTGTGTGATTGATCTTTGCTGGCATTTAGGGTTATTCTGACCCATAACATAGTCCACTACTGATTCAATAAAAATGGAGGTAGCAAACTTTCCCTTCTTGCGATTTTTCTTCAACAAAATAACTTTTGATTAAATTTACTCAAATTCTACAAAACAATTCTCTGTAGTTAATATCAAAAGGACTCTAATGAACACTTTTTATTTGATTTCTGGAGACCAGGTCATCACACTGTCGGAATTTCGATAAGCATTGATTGTACTTCTTTATCTACCAACTTGTTTACATATTCCTACTGTGAAATCACTTATTTCGAGGGGGATTAATTTTCGTTGTTTTCAAGGTATGAAGAGACCCACGAATTCATGTCCATCACGAAATGTAAAATGTTACATACATTAGTACTCAACAATTCTTCATCTACGAAATCAAATACCCACAAACGAAAGGGGTTTTCCTAAAACCACGAAAATTTGAACCCACTAAAAAATATGTGATTTTACAGTATTACGCAAAATTTATTCAAAAGTCTATATATGAGAAAAACAATTCACTTGCTTTGACCTTCTCGACAGTTAAAGATCAACACATTTACAATGATTTTTCAATTAACAATAGGTACTTCCATTCATATATCGATTTGATACATCCGAGTGAACTTGAAATTAAGAACGAGTCAGAGTCTGCAACATCTGTTTCATGTTTGGATGTTTTTACTAAGTATAGTACAGTATACAAGTACCAACTACCAACGCAATTGTACGACAAACAATATTACTTTAATTTTTCAATCGTCAGCTTTCCTTAGCTATGTATGGTAATACCCCTCTGTCACCTGCATACTGTGTTTACATCTCCCAATTTATTCGATACTCAAGAGTATGCCCCGATTTTAAACCTATTTTGGCTACTGAAAGATAAGTAATTGTTACAGAGATATCAAGAATCTCAAAGTAATCATTACTACAATTGCAAATATAACCTATTAATGGTAGTGCATTTCGACGGAGTTGTTTCATACCAAGTTTAGGCCCTTTTTAATATAATGAATTTGACAACGCAATGTTCCGTCTACCTAAAGACTAAAGGTGGGTTTTCTATTCAGAGATTATTTCCATTGTAATCTTATTCCTTGGAATCTTAACTCTAGAGTAAGCTTTCAGAGTCAATCCCCACTCTCTTTCATGCAGAGTAGTTTTTCTCCTGCTTCAATAATATAGACAATTATTTTCTGGCAAACATCCATCTGAAATCACTTCTTAGTATGTTTTTCACAAGGATTTTCAAAATTTCTTTATATTCTTTAAACATGAAGAAACATTGAGTTTCATGATCAACCCAAGAATTTTAAATTCTAGGAAATAGGAATTTAGATAAAATATTAAAATCATTCATTCAAAAAATTGCAAGACCTAACAAAATTCCATGTATTATCTTTTAAGTATTTGAATCGAGTTTATATTCTGAGCTGGCCATGTAGTGAAATGTAATATGGAGATAACAAACAGTATTCAAGCTAAGCTCAAAAGTCTATATAGAATAGGAACAGAGCAAACACGAACCTCCAAAATGTCAGATCAGGTGCCATGGAGAAGTGGGCATCCTTTGCCGACCGGTCACACCAGCCGTGAGCTCCTTGTCATGATCCGGAAATAGCGGAAAAAATCTGTCGACAATTCATGGCTTACAATAAGTATGAAAAACGTAAGTCAGCATTTGATTAATTTTTAAATGAATGTAGCAAACATACATAGCGGGTTCCAGTAAATGCTCAACCAAGCCTCTTTCTTTAGTCCTCACTTAGATTTTAACAGAACTGAAGGATAAACTTCAAGAGTACTGTGCAACAATATATTCAAGAAGTTGTGTAAATCAGATGTGGATACTTAAAAACACCTAGGAACTTTTGAACAATTTAAAATCACAAAAAAATTATCAAAATCTACAGCATAAAAAAATCACGCTTTTTCAACTTTATACACAACCATTCCCAACAATAATATTAAAGTCCAGGCTTTTTGATATCATTGGCAGCTGCTTTTTCAATAAAAAATTGAACTTGTACCTTGTCATTATTTATTTTCAAAATTATTTTGTTATAATTTCACAAGAACTCTAGAATTTAAGTCGAAATCAAAAAGATGCTTAAATTTCTAATTGACAATATTTATGTGGTTTTTGGTTTAATCTTTTGGAATTCATATGGGTACAAATTACGCATCGTCCTTAGCAGACCTATTTTTGTATTCATAAGAAGCAGAATTTGTCCAAGAACTTAAAAGTGAAAAGAAGAAAACACTTGCTGTGGTCTTCAACTCCACATTTAAATTATCGACAACGTATTGTCAATATTAACAATTGATGAAACAAGAATATCAGCAATCTCGTTTAAAGACATCATTTCGATACAATGGTCGATACAATGACCTTGTCACGAAAAAAACAATTTATCATGGAGTCAAATGCTGACTGACGTTTTTCGTACCTATTTATCATTATTTATACAATGAATTGACGACGGGTTTTTCCGTTATTTCCCGATCATGACAATGAGCTCACGGATGGTGTGACCGGATGGCATAGGATGCTCACTACTCCATGGCACATGATCCCACTTCTGATGTTTTGGAGATCTGTGTTGGCTCTGCTCCTATTTTGCATTGTTCTTTTGACTTTTAATCTTGAAAACTGTTCGGTATCTCAATATGTTTCATGCAAATGACACATTTTTTGTGCAAACTTAGTGTTACATACATTGGTATAAAATGAATTAACTAGAGGCAAAATTTATGGTTCGTTTAAAAGTTTTATCAGCTCATATATTTGTAAGTTATTTATCAAAAAAATACATTTTTTTTTACATGTAACTGTTAACAAATACGAACTAAGATTAATGAAGCTGCATGAGCGTACCAATAACGAGTATAGGCAAAGGTGGGCGTGTCACATAAGAAGTTTCGTAGTTGCATCCGGGTAACTACAAAATAGAAATGGTAAAATCTAAGAAAAGCCACCAACAGACCAACTGATGATCAAATTTGGGACTCATAAAGACTTACATTAACCCCATAAACAGTGTCCAATTACAGTAGCATAAAGCTCAAAGGGATATTAACGACCCGATGAAATTCATATCTCGTTAAGGCGGCTGACCTGTGAATGTTGTTATAATTTGGTGTAGGGTTTTTTGTATGTAAAGGTAGCGATAGAAATCACTCTCTGGGCGCGTTATCGGTCCTTATGTCTTCCTCCACCATTTTGGCGCCTTTCAAATTATTTGATAAGATCTTTTAAGCACCGATTCATTTAAAGCCCTCTATGATTCCAACAATTTGTATCCTATGATATGAAATAAAAATCCTATATGGAAACTTTTTATGTGACTATCATACATTAAACACACAATTTGCTTTCATAATCAGCTAAAAATTTATGAGCGAAATAGAAGTTATGGAATTGCTTTTTATGCTCGGTATGGAGATTTTTGTGTTGTGGAGAGCGATTCCAAATTAAATATTCCCGTCAGAAGTTTGAAACTAGTGGATCTGGTATCAGAGGTGTTTTTTTGCGAGAAATTGTTAAAATATGGCTGATTATAATCTCTCTTTTATCGTAGCTTTAAATTTTATTATGTTCACTTTAGAACCTCTGATATTTTATTTTATTTTTCTGGATAACATCAATTTTTTTTTATAACTCTGCAATTTATCGTTCATAAGTAAAGAAAATTACCGCACTCTGAGAAGGCCTGCCTTGCTTCTGTGTGGCAAAACTTTCATACCCATTTCTTAATAGAACGCATTTATGTAATATCTAAGATCAAAACGTTCATTAAATTTGTACAGATATTTCCCCCTAAGATGGGCGTGTGGATAATGCTTAAGTTCTAGATTTAGATCAAATTTATATTTCTACGCTACTGTTGTATATTAATTCAAGTTCATTACCGTAAAATTAACGTTACCTATTTATATTTTATCTTGGGTTTGATGTTTCATATGTTAAGTGCATAAATTCAAAGTAAAACGAGTGCAGTATATCTATTTTTATTTATGAAATAGGGGACTAGAATTTAGTGGTTCTCTACATTCAATGTTTTTACATAAAATATGTTGTAAAATTTATAAAATGCATAGCATTGGCTTTATTTATACATTATGAGTTTTATGTACATGTACTTTCTTAATATATCATAATTGTTAGATGCTTTTTAATTGCATCTGTTGAATGCATTTACCTAAAGTATATGAAATTAGAAGTTGGATACATTTACCACTGATTAATCTAGTCAGTGCAATTTTTTTTATGGTTTGGATACAATTTTCAGATGAATTGATTTCAGGTAGTAAAGCAAGTTTTGAAAACATAAAAGTTTGAAATCAAATCAAGTTAAGAAATACCTAATTGTATTCCCAGAGGTTAATTCCATTACAATTGTTTAATTACATACAAGCAAAGCAAAAAAAAAATTCTCCAAAAAGCGAAACAAGGGATATATAAAACATTTTGCATGGTTATAGCTTCTTTTTGTCCATTGAAATAAACTTAGATGGCGCAATAGAATGACGATAAAGTATCATTAGTGGTACAATGCTCGACATTGTTCAATTATAGTTTATTGTCATAAAATACTGTAAATGTATTATTTTTAGCGTGTACGATCTTTGCGGAAATTGACTTTATACAATCAATCAATCAATCATATTCTTTTTTATGTGTATACGTAAAAGACATTTAGCGTTGTACTTGATTTAGCGGTTGCTGTGATCCGCCAAAGCCGCTAAAAAGAATACACAGCCAAATGTAATACGTTTACAGTATAATGCACGGATCTCTAAATAAGTATTGGGTCAACAGCAAAAGAATGTCGAGCTCATCGATCAAAGATTATGCAAAAATAACAAATGAAAGACTATTTTTTACTACATTCCTGTTTAACTATGTTAAAAAATACTTTAAAACTTTGCAATGCTGTTTTCTGACCATTCTGTCTCAAAAATATTTATAGTAAAAGAGTCAAAAAGAGTCTTTTACCCTTAAAAAATTTATTTATTGTCTATGAAATTATGAATAAGTTTTTAAAGCAACTGGTCCTTTAATCCTGGAAAGTGTGCATAAGTTCATACTGCAAAAGATTTTCTCGCCTGCATTAAGTTGGATATGAATGTATTGTATTTAAAAATGGAGAGAATGAACAGTTAAAGATATAAGAAAACATCCACAGGCAATTCAAAACTGTGAAATGGAAACTCCAAAGGTGGGATCAAGTGCCCAGGAGGAGAAAGCACTCCTTGTCGACCTGTAACACCGGCTGCGATCAGCTAACGATCAGCAAAGGCCTTACAATTGGAATAAAATATACACTCAAAACTCAACCCAATGACAGAATGTATCTGTCAACAATTATCCCAACTACTATAGAATTTACACAATGTTGACATCAACAAGGATACTGAAATCCTGGTTATATGAACTTATTTCTCATTATTCTGCCTTAGGTTAAATAAAGATTTTTCTGCGACTATGCCCTTAGTATCATATATGTTTTGAGACATAAACACAATAAACAGGTAAAAGTGTAATATTACTATGTGATTAAGGAAAGTTGTAATCTCTGTTGTCATATAAATAGTTGTTACTTAGCCCTCATCGTCCATAACTATTTGAACATAAGAATATGAAACAAACGTGGTAAATTCTTCAATGTCCTTCATTTCGCGTTCCTTGAGGTATTTCGATTCCACATGTGAATGGAAGCAACTATAATGTTAATTAAAAAAAACTCTTGATACATTTGAATGTTGAGTTGGAGGCCAAAGCAAGACTTTTCATCTTATGATGCTTCCCATGTTTTTAAAGCCTATGATATATTTTTGCGAAGAATGTTTGTACAACGCGTTTAAAATTTTACATGTACTTTATGTTACTGACATGAATAATTTCGCAAAAGTTCAAAATTTAAAATATATGCATTGAATTGAACGAATAAGAAAAGAAATGGAACTCGATTTCTATGTTTTAATTGCATAGGATCACATCTAATTTATGTATGAAGCCTTTTTCTGTCCGTTTTTTTCTCTGGCCTTTTAATTTACGCAAAAAAGAAATTTTCCAAGGCATATCTTTCTGTTTTAAACATTTAAAGCTCAAATGTTTAAAAATTCGTCAAAAGTGGCACATGCCTGGTAATTCCAAAGGATGTGCACAAGGTTTTATGTATCATGAAGGTCATAAAGGTAATACAATTATGCAAAGATGACGAGGGAAAAACACATCTGTTTGGGAGTCCAAGAAATCAAATGTTTTCTGAAAATTTAGTTTCAGAAGAACGCCTTGTGCTTTCCTTACATGATAAAAAAAATGAAAGAAAATTTAATAAACCGCTTGTGGTGTTGTTCTCCGGTTTTTGGATAACCTGAAATTCATTTTTATTTTATTTTTTTAATTTTTATTCTTTAATGATATGAAATTAATATACCTGTCTTTATTTTTATGAAAAACGTAACATAGATTAAGGAGAACGCCTATGTTAAAACTGTGTCGAAAGTATTTTTCTTTCTTTTTCTCTTATAAAGGGCATTTCAAATTTGCTAAAAGCTCAGCAAAAGTCTTCTCCACAAAAAAGGTGCTGTAAGATGATATTTTCTTACTCTCTCAATTAACTAGGCCCGATCTAGTTGAAAATTACGAAAACGGAATGATAAAAAATTTTAATTCTTGGAAATATACTTGTATGTTTTATGCTTAGAAAAATTAGAATGAAATTTTTTTACCTTGCCTTTATTGTAGTGAAATGGGGGCACTGTCAAGATATGGACCATTTGTCGTGTTTTTATACACAATTACGTACTAAAACTCTTCAATAAACAAAGAAATTTACAAATTAAAAAAAATACATGATGAAATTCTTTGTTTTTCACATATATCATGCAATTTTCATTCTTTTTATAAAAAATGAAAAGAAAATTGGAGGTAGCCTTTATTGCAGTGAAAATGGGGCATGTCAAAACACAAAATTTGGATTTATTCTATCCAACTACGTATTTTATAGGTCGCAATGAGTTTACATAACACCAACAAACGATTGCAATACTGTATTAGTTTCTAAAAAATAATTAATTCTTACATTATGAAATAATTTTCTCGCCATGCTTTATTTTTCTCTTAACACGCGACGTTGTTTTACGTGAAAAAGGGGTAGAGGGAGGAGGAGGGGGGCGGGGGGTAAAAGCGACAAAATTGCGATTTTTACTAATATCATTTAATATATGGAAAAATAAAATATTTTGGGGGTTCAATTTAAATGATTTATAGACTTTTTTATTTTTCAAAACTGAAGGTAATCCATGTATATTTAAGTCCGCAAAAAAAGAGTGTATATAAACACTTCAACATGTTCGAAGAGAAAGACTGAAATCGTTTACTTTTAGTTGCAGTGTTTGTTTTTTTAAACTCACAAATTGAAATAAAATAGGATAAAATTAATGAATCTGTACCAAAAAATTGATCCCTCAAATAAATTAGGTTCCAAAGTTTTTTATTAATTTAGATATTTAAAAAAAAATAGAAATGCCAGCTTTCAATGCATAGTCTATAGCGCTACCAGGTAAGCAAGATCAGCGAAACATTTTAGCGCAATTTGACGTCATTTTAATTGTGATGTTATTGTGTTCAATTGTGACGTGCCTGAGTCGACGCTGCGTTAAAACGTATACGCAGATCAAGTAGATCGGGCCTCGTTAAATTATTTCTATATTTATTGCGAATATAGACGAAAAAAAAATCACATGAACAGATAGAGGAAGAAGTCGAACAAAAGTAATTTCTGCGTCATGATAAATTCCTATAAATTTGTAAGTTTTTGCGTTTCCTTACATCTAAAGGACTTTTGCGAAAAGCACTGAAATTTACGGTGACGGTTTACATTGACATTTAAACCTGTATCATATAAGGAGGTACAAAATTGATAAAAGATAAGAAAACCTTTCTAATGTTCATAGGTATGGTGTACGGGACACTAAACATGTAAAGGCTGGAGTTGAGGGTAGGGTGGTTGTCGTTTTCTTTAAGGACAACTTATTTGTGCCTTGAAATAACCAGTTATTTTTGTTGAATTAAATGTTAAGCTTAATATCAATATCGTAAAAGAGATTCCGTATATTGTCCTAGTGTAAAAGTAGGCCGTCAATTGTAAAGGAGCAGTCCAATAAGAAAACCAGCCCAATATTGGTGATTGTCACCCCGTCTTTTTGTTATATTTCCTGCTAATAATTTTCCTACCATTGATTTAAAATACTCTGTGTCTTTGGATTATGCCATTTATAAGAGCATGAAATTTGGTTTTCATTTGTTTCCCATTTTTTGAAGAGTTCTTCACGCTAGATAGAAATTTTGGAAATTTTATTTTGAAATCCAAAACATAGTATTAATATATTCCATAAAACATTGTAGGGAAAAATATTTTTTTGACAAAATAGGGAAAAATATAATTTTAAGACATTTGAAAGAATCAAAAGATGATTATAAAGTACATCTTTGATATCAAAGTTATATATGAAATGTGAGTTTTTCAAACCTTTACTATTTTGCTAATAGAAGTAAAGGGACACTCCATTTTTTTTAAATGAAGAAGTTTATTTGGAGTATTCTTTCCTCAAACAATAACAGCCTTCCCGTGCCCACTTGGGAAATGTTTATTTAACGTGGCTCTTCGAAAAAGGGAAAATATTAAACCGTATTCGGATAAATCTTTTTAAACATTTATAAATGATCCTTTAGTTGATCTTATTATAATTCTAGACAAGTTTTTGAATTTATTCTGGCATTAAAATATCAAGATTTAAATGAAAACAAGAAAACGAAAAGTGTTATAGTTTTTTTTTTATTTTCATGTATAAAACAAAATTATAGTAACTGTTCTGAAAAATAATAAGGAATATAACGACATTTTTTTCTGGCAGTCGAAATGATGTAATATATATTTTCTGTCTTTTTTTATTGAATTTGAGAAAAACTCATTGTTATCATATATACTGAAGCTTATAATTATATGCACGCATTTTAATTAAAACTTTTACTATAACTAGTATATATAGTGATCGGGATGTATGTAAGAGAGTTGTCAAAAAAATTCGTGGACAATGACGTTTTTGTGAAAATAAATGGTTCTTTATAAATCTGTTGTGTATCAAAATATTTCTTATGAAGAAACAAGTAAAAATGATTTAATGTTTATTGATAGAACGTTATATTTTTGTAAAAATCGGGGTCTTTAAAGATCGCAGATAGTGCGCACGGATCAAGGTTAAACTGACAAAAACTTTAATATAAAGTGTTCGGATTAAAATGATTATTTTCTATATAAAACAGGTCAAAATTAATAAAAACTTTATGTAACATAAATAAAGGGGCTATAATCATTTCATGATATCTTAAATATCGCTTACTATATAGGCAGTGAAAATACTAAAAGAAAATCCTAACAAATATGTGTCAAAACTCGACAGAAAAAGCGACGTCGGCCATCCGCACGGGGCAGCGTCCGATAAAAAAAAGGTTTTATACGGTTGAAACGACGTTAGAACCAAAATATTTGTTAAAACAACTCAAAATTATTGAAATATATTTAGTGTATCGATTTGAGATTGGTTAACACGATTTTTCAACGGTGTGTACAATTCGAAGTCACTACAAGAATTTAAAAACACATGTAATTTACTGAAAATGGAGATTTCTATTCATTACGTCGTTATAAATCTAGCGCAGCGTCGGACTGGACTGTGCAGTTTGTGTATACAAACTGTTTATCTAGATAACGCTCGTTAAGTTTTGTGCATTGTTTTGAATTTTGAAAATCAAACAAATCATAATCTAAACTTCAAGATCATTGCTAGAACTTGGAAGTGCGTTGCGCATTAAACAAATGTAGTGTGTCCATGAACATGTAATTAGTCAAAATCCAAATGTTTGACGTTATAATGAAATTAGCGTAACGTAAGACTGGTCTTTGCGCACAATCTGCGATCTTTAAAGACCCTGATTCTTACAAAAATATTAAGTTTCATCAATAAAAATTATATCATTTTGACTTATTTTTTCATAAGAAATATTTTGATATACAAATTACAATAGATGCATATAGAACCATTTGTTTGAACAAAAACGCTATTGTCCACGAACTTTTTGGACAACCCTCTTACGTCTTTCTGTACCCCCGTCAGTTCGTTACGCTTTGGGGTACATATCTTGTATCTGCAACTCCTCTTATACACTGGATGAAATTTGACGAGACTTTCAGAGAATCTTCATTACATAATGCCATTGTGCACATCCTATTTTACTTTTTGATCGAATACATATTTTAGGTTTCCCACAGCAAAACATTGAAACTGCCATATTTTCTGTAATATTGAAGGGTATCCATCTCTTATCCGAAACTCCTCCTATTCCAATGAATAAAATTAAATTATGCTTTCTAAGATTCCTTATTACATAATGCTATTGTGCACCTCCTATTCACGTTTTAATTTGACACGTATTTCGGGTCTTCCAGAGCAAACATTGGCTTTGCCATTATATTCATACGGGAGGCGCAGGTATCATTTATTGAGCTCAGCGCTCACAATATCTCTAGTTTTATTGTTAGTTATATGCTTATTTCTATTAGGACACTCATTAGTTATATGTAATTTTATAACTGTTTAATTACTTTTTGAGATATTGGTTTTATGCAGTACTTATACATGTTTAATATATACGTTAATATAGAAATGATTTAACATTTTAATAGTCATATTCTACATTATATGCAAATATTAAAAAGGTACCGGTATGATATTATGACAAATTTTTGCAAACTTAATAATGTAAATATCATTTACTTTAGTGTCAGATTTTAACAAACATGAATATAAATTAGCTATACGTTCCATTTCTATGAAAATGTATTTCCTAATTGTAAAAGGTACTTGAAGCAAGGGAATGGGAAGAAAACTATTGCTCAAGGAAAGATAACTCAAATTTCTCTTGATAAATTCCTCTTTCCAACGTGATAATTACAGATATGTTAAGATCATAATAGTCTTCACATATATGCATCAACCTTAAAATCATTCCTCAGATCGATAATTTTCATTCCCCTTTGGTTGTGTATATCTGTGGAAAAAAACATGTTTTATGAAAAAGGTGACAGTCGGATGCTGACTTCTTCTAGAACTGGTGTGCCATATGCATGTTTTGTTTTGAGGATTTATTTAATTGATTAAAGTTCATCACCATGACTTTTTTAAAAATAAGATAATGTCAAAATTAGAAATGTAATTTTTAAAATACCATTTGAATTCACGCATGATGAAAATTTTTTAATTGATTAGAACGTTCATTACCATGACTTTTTTAAAGTGAGATATTGTCAAAATTAGAAATGCAACTTTCAGCATACCATTTGAATGTAATGTGTACGTAGAATGGGAGTAATTAATTGAGGAAGTACAATGTCAGATTGTGCAGTCACGTTTCCTCATTATAGCTCCAATGGATGATAAAAACCCGGCGCATTATTGTACTGATAGATAATTAGAAATTATTTTATGAGTATGAAACTTAAACTAGAGGAACTGTGATCGCTGAGCTCAGTAAATGATACCTCCGCCTCTCATATAATGATTACGGACCCCTTGGATTTCAGTGAAGTTTGGGGGGTGGGGGGTGGGGGAAAACAATATATTTTTAGTTCGGGGCTATATCAACTCTCACACGGTCCTTGACAAGCAATAAAAGGTTTAACTGAGGGACACGCGCATACAGTAGCAATATTTTTTATAGTATTACTGCATGTTTCAAGTGCACCCAACGGTCACGGTAGCCTAGTGGTTCCTTCGCCATGCGCTTGGCACTAGAAGTGAAAGTCACGTGTCTTTCGGATAGGACCTTAAAAACGTAGGTCCCGTGTCACGGTAGGCATTGGAACTATAAAGAACCTTCACTCCTCAAGGGTCCTGAGTGTCGAGTAAAGGTCTAAATTTGAAGCCCTTCACAGGCATACGGTGACGTCTTCATATGAGTGAAAAATTCTCGAGGGACGTTAAACAATATACAACAAATCAATCAATCTTTAGTGCACCCGGTTCCTGCGGCCATGTATAATGGCAACGTTCATGTTTGGCTCTCGGAGATCCGAAATAAGAGTCAGATCAAAAAGTAAAATAGGTCATGCATAATGGCATTATGTTATAAAGACACCGTGTTATCATTAAATTTTATTCAGTGGTAGTTGCAGAGTTGCCAATAAGACAGGAGAACCCTTCATTTATTTTGTAAGGAATTGCGTTGTCCATGTCATGATACAGGACACCAGGATATATGTCGATCAAAAAGGTAAAATAGAAAGCACACAATCGATCTATGTAAACAAGATTCTGTGCAAGGCAAATTTGATTTCATTGAATGGTATAAGAGGAGTGAGTGCGGTTAAGAGATGGGTTACCGAAATCGAAATAGACGGACGTAGAGACGGATAGACATCTCGATCACTATTATATACCCTTCCACTTTTCAAACGGCGGGTAGAAACATGGATTTGGGTTTCAGTTGTTTGACCAGATTATGAAATTGTTAAGAAATCAATGCAAATTAACAATGAAACTGCCTATAGAGGTACTAGTAATTTTCTTAAAAAAACCCATCTAATTTTAGTAACGTTAAACTTTGAAACTTTGATTTATTTTTCACTGTTAAGTTTGATAATTGAAATTGCTATAATTAAAACATTTATTCTTTAGTTAAAAGTATAGCTGGTCCTTTGTCATACACCAGCCATCAGAAGTGAAAGTCACGGGTCTGTTGAATCAAACCTTAAAAAGTAGGCCGAATCTTACGGTAGTTGTGGATACTATAAATATTCCTTACTGATACGACTTAGTGATAAGTTATATTTTGTGACAACGTCATTATATAATGACGATGATAGAACAGGAGAATGCTGACATACGAGGGTGATAAAAAAGTTTGCGAAGTAATGAAATTACTTCAAAAAAAAAGTGATATAGGGTTTGCAATCTGCATCTTCCCCCAATTTCCCCCAATAAAGTATAATGGCTGTTCTTCTGTTCTGGGGGGAAGAGGCAATACATTTCTACAAGTGTCCTTTCTTCAAAATGGTGACTAGATGTATTGAAACATAGGAAAAATAAAAAATAAAAATGTTAAATCTCATTTTTCCTAGCAACCGTTCAACCATTTTTTAAAGCACTGAAATCTTATTCTTTTCTTTTGTTCAAACTCGAGTTCGTTTCTGAAAAAAATGGTTTAATGAAATTGGTCGGACAAATTTGAGTGTATTTATAGAAACAAAAAGGATTACTAAAGTATTTAAAAAAACAGATTGTTTCTCCCTAATTGTATTCTTCTTTAAATACATTCATTACTTTCAAATAAAAGCAGAATAATCAACAACATTGTACTATTGGACATAGCAACGACACGCAGCAGCTTTATTATATTTTACAATGTACAAATAACATGTCAAATATTAAAAAAAAATAATTATATACATGTACATCATAAAGTTGGATTTTTAAAAACTTTTATTGTGCTCTATATGTGTCGTCCTAAACTGGCAATTAAACATTTCTTCTCCAAGGTTATTTTTTTTTGCGGACAGACAGACAGATGGACAGGGAAAAACTATATATACACAAATTTTCGAATACGGGGACATAAAAACACATACATGTATATAAATCAATACAAAATATATTTAGAGAATGATTGGGCGGGGAAAAATCTAATTGCTTTGATAGAGAGACATCGAATGGTGTTTACTTTTAGATACTTTAAGGAATACGTGTGTTTTTAGAAAACCTGTTCCCTGGATCATGAAAATATTTTTGTCCTACTAAAATGTTGATTAAGTCAAGCAGACAAAAGTTTAAATATTTATATTGGTTCACAAAATTTTTATTTTCTGCAAATTTAGAGATTAATTCAAAATTCAACAAACAATTTGCAGGTGATTGAAAATTTGACTAAAAGTCTATTTCATGATCCTTGGGCCTGTGGAACAGGTATTCCATATATACAGCAACCAATATGCATAAAAAACACGGGGTAAACACGTATTAGATTGATACACGTTTTGTTATAACTTCAGACAATATATAACTTAATTCACAAACTTTTCAAAAAAAAAAAATCTGACGTAGAGTTATTAGAAATCTCATCTACAGGTACGACCCTGCCATTGCAAATGAATATTCAATATCAATAGAGATGACACAAACATATGTATATTTACATGTATCTGGGCTCATATCAACAACGTTGAAGCTAACCATTGCTTTGGGATTGTGACTCTCTAGCTACTAGTATTTGCTCCTGATTCTAAATCCTTTTGAAACTTTATTGACTCTTTCATACTGTGAAATCATTAATTTTCATGGGAGTTTAATTTTCGTGGTTTTCAAGGTATGATGAGACCCACGAATTTATGTCCACCACAAATTGAAATTTTTCACATATATTACTATTGAACAATTCTTCAACCACGAAATCAAAACCCCATGAACCAATATATTTTGCTTAAACCACGAAAAATGACCACTCGAAAATAAATGATTTTACTTTAAACCACATCTAAACTTCATCTTCAGTATCACTGAAGGATACTCTGTATTCTCATAAGTGATGCATGTTTTAATTTATATATTGATACTTGTGAGAGTGACTGTTGATACGCGTGTAGAGCTGCTTGTAGATTTCCTGTGACCTGGTAACAGATCTCTAGGATCTGCCATGATATGTCTTCTAAACCTTCCGGTATGAACATCCTCTGAGGATGGAGGACTAGGTGCTGGAGATAACAAAGCGCTGTTTGTACTTTTGTTGTATCAACATGACTGTAGCACAGGATCTCCAGCATATACAAGAGTACGAACACAGGGATATACAACGTAACCTGGCTTTCCTGCATACAAGACAGTTGTTCAGGCAATAATTCATTGATATAACAGATATAATTGCTAAGGGAGATATGCCTACTTGTAAAGAACCTCATTTTTGAAGTCAAGGACCATCCTCTCAAAGCCTCGGTATACATATCTGTATTACTGCACATATTCGTTTTATATGGTATTATGACTTTTATCATTTCTATAACAAATAATGCGTCCTTAAATCTCATTGTCTTGTAGTAATACATGGCTATATACACCATATCCGAAGTGGAACAAAACTTGGTTGCAAATTTCAGTATGCGATGGGACATTCTTTCAGTAATATACACCATTTTGTTTTGACAACTTTTGATGCATATGTTGATTAATATAAAGGCAATTTTATAGAGAATGGAGGTTGTGTGTTTCTGTAAGGCGACAACATGATATGGCGTCAAGGGTGTATTTAACAATTGCTCTATAGTTCCTAGGCATTTCATAGAGTGATACATGTTTCTTATTCCTGCTACATTGTCACAATTTATACAATTAAACAGGGCTAAATCAAATTCAAAGTCGGAGAACAAGTTGCCTTCATTTGTGCAAATTGAGAGGCCTGGGTTATTAAGGACTTTTAAAACATAGGGCCAGATGGAGGGACTGTGTAGCAGTGATATCAAACCCTTCTAATACAAGGCATGCAGCCTATTGAACAATTGGTTTTGCTTATTACCATGGATACTACTCAGAAACATATTGTTTTTTGGAATGAAAAAGTTAGGGCAGACCCCTTCATAGACCCATTTTAGAATTAGTTTGAAGCACTCCCAAAAGCACAACAGGAGATTTTGTGGACACCAATGAGGAACTGTATTTCGTTGAATCACCCAGAAAACGGCTGTCTTCATGTGGTAGGAACATAGTAATTTATCCTCTTCTCCTAATCCACTGTTAATGACTTCCTTTAAAATCAATTTCAGCAAACCATAAGTTAAGAACTGAATGTGGTTAATTGAGTACACAAGTATTTGCTCTGCCCGTGAGAAAGAAATTCTCCATTCATGCTCTTCATGATTGCCCAGTTTGTGTCCAGTTGCTACAAAGTGACATCCACTTTTGATTATGTCGCACACAACTTGAGGCTGGGGCCATGAGTGACATCTGTCTATCCAAGACGCAGTAGGTGGAGGCCAAAAGTCAGAGGCAAAACAGTAAGCATCATCATATTCTAATCCAGCAACAATCCCACTGGCGCAGGGTCCATGTGGTTTAAAGCTAGATCTAAATGTTTGACGCATGGTTTCTCTGTAAAGAGAACTAGATATAAAAAGGTTATCGTTCCTTCTGACAAGTGCTGAAAGAATATCCCTACCCGCTACTCCAATAATGCATGATGACGTTCTTATGCTGCGTGGAATCAAAAACTGAAGTAAAGAGAATCCTGGAGGACTATCGGAACAGTCACAGAGAATTAATGTGTATCTGTGCCTGCTGTAATACCGAGTCTGAGATAAGTCCCAGATAACACGATCTATATTTCGCCAGAACATAATGTCTGTATCTGATCCCTTCAGGTTGAATCCTTCTCTGTAGCTCCCACTTGTCATTATAGAGCTTGACGTACTATTCTGGACTTGATTTATCAATATCTCCGTGATGTCTATCATACCTCTTCTCATGGCCACCTGTTTTGAGGTCCCCACTTTGTGACACAGCCCAACAAACACCGACTCTGACACATGTTGTATGGCTGATTCACTAAATATCCAAAACCAAGATGGTTTATTACAACAAAGAGAATTTTTAAAAAAAATACTAGTACCTAAAATAAATTTCATTTATTATCACGATAAAAAGTTAACATATATACTTTATTGATTAAGGGTGAAATAAGCTTAATATTTAAAAAAAATAATTTTAAAAAACTTACATCAGAGATTGTGCATTTGAATCCATTTTTCAGAAAAGACTAATAAAAAGTGTTTTGTACTTTGTTTTGGTACCAGGAAATCCTGCAGAACTTTCTCATACCTTCTGTGTTACTATTTAAAATTCATAAGACAGTGATAATGATATAACTGGAATTTTTCCAAATTATCATAATTCAAAGAAGGAATTGAACATGACACGTTCATTATATGTCACATACAGAAATGTTCAATTATCACCTGTGTATTAACTGGAAAACAGTCAAAATATTGATAAAATTTCTAAATCTTTCTATTTATCTTAAACATTGTAAATTCTCAGTTTCATAGAATCAACTATATACCGATAAGATTCTTTTGAAGAAGACAGCAAACATATATTTCCATTTTTTAAATTTTATTTTTTTATGTTATCCATCCCTTGATATAGCCATATTCCTGTGCTTTCTTTGTCCACAGGGATTGATATAATATTTGAGGATGTTGAGATATAAACTGACTCTTAACAGCCTTATTTATTTTTTAAGAAACTTTAAAGATAAATAAATTTGTCGAAAGTTGTATTTTAATGATAGCGCTGTCGGCAAAGCTAAGGAGTCACTGATTTCTTTTTATTCTTTTGTTGTGTTTTGTTGTGTTTTCTTCCAATTTTAATTTTTACTGTAGCCACAAGCCTGAGGGAGATACCCTCATATGTTGTTTTGTTAAGGCTACATGAAGGGGGCAGAGCTTACTTTATAAAGGAATTGTTTACTGACATCACACAATATAGCAATTTCTCAAAATACAAGAAAATGAAATATTTTTGTGATTTTAAACTAAACTAGAAAACTGACCAGTCAGCAAGGGCCCCGCCATGGGGTAGAATTATAAGGGTGCAGCTTAAATAATGATTAAAAGATGTACGAAGAACAAGCAACAGCAACTGCATTCTTAAAATTTCAAGATAATTCCTGAATATTCAAAAACCTGTAAATAATATCCTTGTACTTACATTAGGCAGTAAAGAACAACTTAACATTGAATGTATATTTGAACAATAATGAAACTTCTATTATATAAAATGCCAGCCTTCAATGAATGCAAATATCATGAAGGCTTGATCTTAACTTCAAAACAAACAGCAGTTGCAGACAAAGGTTTTCATTAATCTTAAAGTGACAGATAAAGAAAAGCCTACTAAATTTTCTGCAGCAGGCTAGATAATTAATCCCAAGGGATTAATTGTACCTCTCTCATCATTTTCTTCAAAGTTACAATAAGAACTTTTTCAGTATTAATGATAGAATGGGGTTTTTATACAACTATCCTAAAAATTAATAATATTCTTGAATTAACATAATGTGAAAAAGTATATAAAAAAATCTTCTTTAATCTATTTTTTGTTATTAGAATTCAATGAAATCATAACTATTTAACAAAAATAAATCATAAAAATTTATATCTAAATCCACATTTCAGAGTGTTTATAGCATTCCAAATTGACTTAACTTCAAAACAAACTTCATTTGCAGACAGAGGTGGTAATTCATCTCAATTTGACAGATAAAGATAATGCTCTGGATTTTCTTCAGGAGGAAAGCTAATTAATCCCAAGGGACTCATAGCAGCATTCAGTTTACAATGGGAACATCTTCAGCAGTTATCTCTCTTTGCCAATGCTTT
>PRKT01000109.1:414136-441665 GCA_003671525.1 Saccostrea glomerata | reverse complement strand
GGGGGGGGGGGTGGGGGGTAGGTTGAATGGGGTGAAAGTATTGTTGTTCCATGTTTTGATATTGGAAAGTAAAATTATGTGTCGATCAAAAATAAAATAAAAAGCACAAAACGGTTCTCTCTAACAAGGATCCCGTGTCATTCAATTTAATTTAGAAGCAGAAGAGGATTTGGTGGTGTAAGAGGGGTAGCAACTAAGAGATGGGTACTCCAAAGCCTAACAGACGGGATGAATGGACGGACGTACAGCGGGGGGGGGGTATACACATAGGTGTTGAATTCAGTTTTTGAGGAAATTATGAAACTGGTTATCAAAGCGGTAGAGGCCACCTTTTTTTTTTTAGAGGAACTTTTTCCATTGTCAACTACTTTCAGTGCCAACTTTTATACTTAATATTTTTGTACATCACTAATACTGGCGGGGCCAACTTGAATTTCAACTAATATTTCCTATAGAATAAGTAAGGTGGGGGAAAAAAGTGGGGGGGGGGCGGCCCCCCTGGCTCCCCCTGTTGCTACTTGCCTGCAAATAATTATAGATAAAAAGTACTTTTTTTTTCAAAGAAATTTTTATTTTTATAAACCTTGAGAAGTTGTATTTTCACTGTAAAGCTTGATACTTTTATTTGCTATACCATAAATAAATATTAAATAGTATACTAACTTAGTACTCAAGTTAATAAAAATTACGACTGTTGATTTGCCATACACCAGCTATAGAAAGTAAAAGTCACGAGTGTGCTGAATAAAACCTTTAAACTTAGGACAAATTTCACGATTGTAAATATTCCTTTCTAATACGACTTAGTGGTAGTTTATATTTGTGAGTAAGGTCATTATCATGATAGAAAAAACGAAAAGCTGACATGAATATGTAAAGCCGACGATAAGAAAGCTAATTAAGTTAATCTCGTTTGGCATACAATTTAGTCATCCGCCAGCCTTGAGCAAATATCTAATCATTACGCCATGCTTGCTACAGAATAAGCATATTTTGTACACGTGGTTTTAAAAATACCTCATTCTTATTTTCTTATTCATTATTTTGTGTATTTACGACTGATAAATTATCATGACATATCTTACAAATTTTTTTTTTATTTCTACATATTTTCACTCCATTAATCGTGCAGTTCATTTTTATGTAAATATTTTTAATTTGATTCACTATTGAAATTTTCAATTGAATTTGTAATTATAATACATATTTCAAATATGTATGCACACTCTTTTGATTTATGCACATCATAATATGCGTATGACATTTTTGATTCTACGAACATTGTCATTATATATATTTTGACATTATATTAAGTTTTAATATCTAAGTTTTTTCAGAAACATCAAGTCTTTTACTGTATAAGCTACAATTGTGATATCAGTATTTTTTTTTCAGAAAATTATCTCTATTTTAAGAGACATAATATCAATATGCATATCATATTTCATAAATAATAATTCAAGTCTTTAGCTATATATGCTGTTATATACTTAATTATGTGATCAAGTTTGAGCCAATCAGAGAACTTGGAATATATAATAAAAATAATAATACATGATATACCTATTATCATTAGCCATAACTTGAATAATATTTTGCATTTGATTGATTGATTGTAAAATGTTTAGAGTCCCTATCGAAAAGTTTTCACTCATGAAGATGCCACCACTTGCCGGTGGAGAGCTGTAAATTGTGTCCTATACTTGACACTTGGGGCCATTGGGCATGGAGGAATTTTTTGTGTCAGCACCTACTGCGACACGGGACCTCAGTTTATACGGTCTCATCCGATGAACCGATCTACACATCCCACAGTGGGACTCGAACCCGCGACGTCAGGATCAACTACCTACTGCGTAACTTTAGAGCAGATACTTTAACCACTGCGCCCCATGGGTGACTTTTACATTTGAAATTTCCGAATAATGGGAAAAAATACATGCCCTTAAAAGATACGATTGGAGAAGAGATCCGTCAAGAAAAAAGTCACAAATCAGGCATTATTCAAGTCCCATTTACAAGATCTAATCTGAATGAGATTTTCAGCTCAAATGATTTTCTCCAAGACTTAACGTATGAAATTTCATCACTTTTCAACAGTCATCATAAAATCATTTTCAGTTTTCTTTCTCATTTCTTTCCTGCAGTATTGGTGGACAGCGTTTTTTAGCTCTATGGATTTGTGTATTTTCCACTTTGTTTTGTTTACTTGATAAACACTGTTGATTATTTTGGGAACCAGACAAACAAATAGCGTTACGGCAGCCTGCATTAGATCCGACATCCTTCTAAAGTCTTGGAAATCTGATAGCACCATAACTGAAACCGACAGAATTGAAGCAATTAAGGCTATTTTTAAAACAGAGAAGAATATTTCTTTCCGAAGTGGTCTGGTAGTTCGAATGACATAAGAAAATAGCTTTCTCGGGATACCATGAAATTCGTCAACCGTATGAATTAGGGGAATTCCCGGATACTTGTTTTCTGTCTCGAGCTTCTCACAAACGTCTCGAACTTGGACAAACAAGTCGTCATAGACAGAATGTATGAAGTTGATGCTGTCAAACGTGTACATAAAGACAGTGACGATAAGAATGACGTATCCATAGGAGAAATTAGGATTGGCAATCAGTCCTGTGTAAGTGTACGTCATGATCTGTGAAATGAAGACGAAACTGTCCATAAATATAATACTGAAGAAGTACAACAGGAGCATCAATATTAAGAACACAACAAAAGTCATCACGTGCTTAAGGACCCGGAATAAAGTGGATCGATAACAAAAAAATGATGCAATTGCACCACAAAAGGTCCTTACACAGGTAACAAATACGAAAACTATTGGTATTCCGAAATATAAAATGCACAGCACTAATTCTAATATACACACGGCACAATATAATGTAAATGCTAGAATCTTAAAAACTTGCGAAGATCCCGATTTTCTTTGAATAAATGAACGCCATCTGACCGTCTGGATGATTAAACAGTATTTCCAGAACTTTGTATTCAGCAACATCAGAAAATTGGAAACCATTATCATCTTTAACTGTGTGTATCCATTGATATTACGGATAGATAGAAGAGAACCATACTTGGTTTTGATTTTAATGTCACTTGTTAGAGGCGAAAAAGAAATTCCCTCGTTATTCTCTATTAATCCCTTTGTAAGAAATGTGCTCAGGTCTTTTGGAACACATAAGAACAACAGCGAAAAAGACACAAATAGTACAATTGCTGGGATGGGTCCGTAGAAGTGGTACAAATAGTTAGATCTCTGGAGCGTAATGTTTGATATTAGCATAGAAAGAAATCCCATGGGAACACCTTGTTTTACACTTTCAACGACAAAGTCCCTTTCTGTGTATTTGTAAACAATCAGCTTTATTGTGAGAACAGAAAGACAGGCAACAGGGAAGAAACATCTGAGGTATCTCCTCGAAGAACAGCAAGCATTGATTTGAAAACACTCAAAAATAGAACTGAATTGTATAGGGTTGTAAAATATTACGTTTTCATCCCCATCTACATCGACATCTGAAATCTCTTGTTCATCAACATAAGTATATGCTAAACCACGGAACGTTCCATAATCTACAGAAACTTCTCTTCCAACTTTCAAACGGTTTTGTTTTTCTGGAATACATTTTTTATATAAGACCCCAATTATACCAAAGACAGCAATTGGAGAATAGAGATAGACAAGCGATCCCAAGAAAAAAGGTAGAAACCATTTCAATTGTCTCCGCTCTTTCTTGCATTTTACTTGATTCTTCTCGTAGTTTTCCCAACTGCAACACATGTAAGTTAAGGATTCAAATGGACAGAATGCATATTGACACATCGTCCATTTTTCATCATTGACAGAAATTCTTTCTTTATAGCACCATACACTGCCATCGTATTTCCTGTCTTTTGAATCGGATACAAGTTTATTCGTCATATTCGCCAAAGCTTTTGCTATGCCAAACGTCGTCTCTTGATATCCAATGATCATATTGTCACATTCTCCATGATGGATGATGTCTATTGGTAAATCCCGAAGTGTTCGAGAATCGAGGAGACCAAACGACAGGATACTATATTCCACTGGCCAGGAGAGATACGCTGTAGCGCCTTCCGTACCGTTGTATGTCCATACCCATTTGTAGGCTTCCACCACACATCGAGTCCAGCGAACTGTTGTATTGGTAAAGCGAAGATTAAATCTCACAAAATTATAACCATAATGTCGTATGTTTTCGGAAAATAAAGCTTCAGACTCATTAGATACTCTGAAGGTACAGTCATTGCTATTGTTATAAAATGTAGGAAAATCATCCGCACAATTGGGCTGATGATTTTCATTTGCCCCGACCACTGTCACCGTGAAAAACAATATGATTTTAAGGGATTCCATTGCAGATAATTTTTCTGTCGATAATAACATGGCAGTCAAGAATCGGTTTACCCTCGCATATGATGATCACTATACGATCAGGACATATGGAATTCATACGAAGCAAAATTTATTCACAAACTTCTACCCAAGAGTAAGAAAACACTTACTGTTGCCTTCAAATAGTAACTTCCATTAATATGGCGACTTGTTACATGCCAGGCCACTGAACTTGAAATTAAGGACACGGTAAAGTTTGCCACATCTGATGCATATTTGGGAGTATGACTATGGACGATAAAGGTCAATGAACAACTAATCAGTACGACAAACAAAATGACATCAGCAATTGTCTTATTTATCTGATAACATTCCACTATAACTCGCATGTTTAAACTCGTTTGATACTGAAGGGATTGCCCTAAGTACATGTACTATCATATTTTTAATCCGAGACAGTCAACTAGTTAATAATGTTGTATAAAGGATTTCAACAAGCTCGTTTAAAGGTCACAGGAAACAAATGCTTTAACATATTAAGTAATATTCGGGAATAACTTGACCTGAGTCGATAAAATAAGTTCGAAATGTTATTTTAAAATTTTTTATCCAAGGTTGCAACTCTTCAGTTATCAAATGTACTCGATCGTAAAAATGAGCTTTTATTTACGTTGCCTATCTCCCTAAGCCTATGACATCAGAAAGGTCCAGTCGCTGTTCAAAGCTATGCAATGTTTACAAAATGTCATATATTGTATAATCATACAATCTTCAAATAAGCTGGTACCGGTCACGGTAGCCCAGTGGTAGAGCGTTCGCTTCATGATCGGGAGGCCCGGTTTTGATTTTTGTTCCCGGAGCCGCGTCAAACCTATGACGTAAACATAGGTAGTGATTGTTCCTTCGCCAAGCGCTCGGCACTGGAAGTGAAAGTCACGGGTCTTTCGGATATGACCTTAAAAACGTAGGTCCAATGTCTCGGTAGATAAAGAACCCTCACTGCTGAATGACCCTGAGTGCCGAGTATATCTAAATTTGAAGCACTTCACCGGCATACGGCGACGTCTCTATATGAGGGGGAAATTCTCAAATGGGAAGTTAAACAATAAACAATCAATCAAACAAATAGGCTGGTATTCCTTTTTTATAATTAAAATTTCATCGCAGATTTGCAAGATGTTTGTATGTTTTATCATTTGTACGTTTTTCATACTAATTGTTAGTCCATTATTCATACACTGAATTGACCACGGATTTTTTATTTGCCTAATGACAAGGAGCACACGGCGTGTGTGACCTGTCGGCAGGGGATGTACACCCCTCCGTGGCACCTGACCCCACCTCTGTGTTTTGGAGGTCCTTGTTTGCTCTGCTCCTATTTTGTATTACTGTTTGTTATCTTCATATGTTTCATTAATGGGCTTTTGAGCATTGATACTGTACGTTATCTTCATATATTTCATATATATATATATATATATATATATATATATATATATATATATATATATATATATATATATTTTTAAAGACGACAAAATCTTCCTGATATGTATCAACAGTGAAAAATGATATTCATTCTTTCTCTTATGTAATGATTTCGAGTAAGAGATCATATTTGAATGATAAAAGCGTAATTTTTGTAGGATATTCATCAGGATCATCTTCCAAAAAAGAACCACGTTTTCAGTTGCCGTACCTTATTACGACTTGTTAATAGTGAATTGACTTCATCTGTAAACATAGACACACGTTTATCTACACAAAAATAAATAAAATTAACTTTATAAAATGGAGTTAATTAACATTATGTGCAATACTCTGTTTACAACAGTGGGCCTTTGTGCCGTCATAAAACCATAGAATTCAGAACGATAAGTAACAAGTCGAATAGTCAAAACTTTATTTTCAGTAGAACAAACACCAAATAAAAATTATTACTACTTGTAATTTAACATTCTTTCATATAGAGCTTTAGGTTTGAAAAGTGAAATTCTAGTGTTATGAAGTGTTTCCTATGACCTTTGAAGAGTAAGCTTTTCGTTGATTCTATAGTTGCTAGAATGATCTTGTTAAGAAATACATCCTTTTATTGAGTCATTTTTCGCTCATATAATTCAATTTTCATTTCAGGGTTTTTTTTTTTTACATTTTATGTCCATTGGTCCAAGTTTTAATTTTTCTGCGTCTGTGTCCGATTCCTTCAATTGAAGTTATCCGCTGACCAACCTTCGATCATCGTCCGACCATCGGCGGTCAGTTTATTAAGTCGGTTGCCGTCGTTCAACAATAATGGTGTCCAAAATTTCGGCCGACGGTTTAAAATCAAACTGTAGCTCTGAGCTCGATGATCGGGCGACGATTGGCCGACTTGTGAATATTTAACCTATTAAGGATACAGAACACAAACAAAATTTTGATGCAAGAATTGATATATATTTTTCGAACGGAAATAACATAAATAATTAATCCGAAAGATATAAAGACATCTTTAAGTATTCTTTGCTGATTAAATATGCGCCATTTGCCGTTTTTATGCAATTCTTTACACAATTTTGCACACATTTTCACGATTGAGTCGCAATCTTACAAAATTCTGCCACTTTGCCTTGCAGACATTACTCACGTCACCTATCTGGACAAAAATCTAAGAAAAATATTGCTGATTTTTAAAGAAAAAAGATTTTTTGTGTTATATGTATATCCAAGTCATCCGTGTTCCTAGGAATTAATGTGACTTCTCCGTATCGCCCGATACTCGTGTCGGTCGATCATGTTCTTTCACAGTGTTTCAGCCGCCAAGACTAGAAAAAATTAGTCGCCCGACTATCGGCTTAAATGTGACCTAGGCATAACTTATAGGCTTTTTTTTTTAGCAAACAAGGTCAATAAAATGACCATAATGGAATTTACAATATGCTGAATCTATGACATCAATATGTCAGTGAGTAGCATGTCTCACTTTAAAATTTGATCGTACTTAGACCACGCTCTTGAGTAAGGGATAAGTGGGAAATAAACACCATAAGAAGGTGATGGCGGAATATTACTTCCTAAATAATGAAAGTTGACAATGAAAAAAATGAGGTCATCTCGTTTGTCATATAATTTATTCATCCAAAAGGAATTTCAACCATTTGTATATTTGAGGAATTCTCCACCAGATCAAATCACTACAATGATTGCGACAGAAGGAGCTATTGAAATGTACATGTTTTGTTTGAAAAAGTACTTCATACTTATTTCTAATTCATTGATTTGTGCATAAGAATCTGATAAATTACAAGGACGTATCTAGCTATCTTCTTTGAATTCCCCACATATTTTCACTGTATTGATATTGCATTCCATTTTCATGTTAATTTGGATATGATTCACAGTTTTAATTAAGGTCTTCCGTTTCCAACGGAAGACCTTCTACTGATTCTGTTGGTAAAGATTATTAAGGTCTTCCGTCTTCAGCGGAAGACCTTATTGTTTTTCTTAGGTTTCTTTTCCACTATTTTTATTATTATTGTTTTTTTTTCTTACCGATTTTGTACGCACGATTTCTCGAGAACGGCTCGATCGATTTTCATGAAACTTTCAGGTCTGATAGAACATCAAAAAATCTAGATATATATTTTTTTATTTTGATGACGTCACTTCCGGTTCGGAGTTTTCTGCGATTTAGTGATTTTTAGAGGGCCACTTTGTCCGGCAGTTTTCTCAAAAAGCACTCAACATAGAAGCTTGAAATTTTCAGTGATGCTAGAGCAACTTTTGGAGAAGTGCACTAAGTATATCACAACTACCGGAAGTACGAAGCGCCGACGCTCGCTATGGCCCGAAAATAGTCCTATCAAGAATTTCAAAATTTCAAGCACTTTTTCAACGATAACTTTTTACCTAGAAATATTTTGTTAAAGCATAGAGAACAAAAAAAGGTGTAGAATTTCAAGATCTTTCAAATGACATCTCGAAAAAAGGGCTGGCCCCTTAAATCAGGGGCCTGGAGGGTCCGAAAGTTTTTCCTTTATATCCCAAAAAGTATTGAAAATTTGTGATACGTCTAAGAAGCAAAATTGTTCAAAATGTCAAGCTTAATCTATTGAAGTCGTCAAAATACGTACCGCATCGTCACTTCCGGTCAAACCGGAAGTAGTCGGAAAACGCGTATTTTTGCCGTTCTTGACAAGTTTTCTGGTAACACATGTCTCTGGGAGCATTATAATTAATTTTCCGTCCGTCGTCGTAACTTCCGGTCAAACCGGAAGTAACAGAAAATGGCTTATTTTTGCAATAATTAACATGGATTTAGAGGAATCATACCTTTTTTGGACGTTATTTCTCATTTCTGTTTAAAATGAAAGCCACTTCCGGTCAAACATGACGGAAGACCTACTCGTTGCTTTGCAACGAGCTTTGCTCTAGTTATTCTTTTTTTTTCTTCCTAGACGCCAACTTTGAAGCCTCATATCTCACTCATTTCTCAATTGATTTCCCTCAAATTTTCAGAGGTACTAGAACTTACTAAACTCTGTCAGAAGGCTGTCTAAAGTTTCAAAAAGTCATTTCCGGTTTTGAGTTATTTCCCTTTAAATGAAAATTTATAGGCTTTGGTTTCCAGACAAAGGCTCAGAGACTGCTTAAGCTGGAGCAGAAATTCTACTGATTTTAGATAATAGAAGGATTGAAGTTGTGCACATCGGTTTTTGTTTTTCGATTTTTCTTTCAAAATGGCGCTATATAGGGGTCAAAAATTAGAACGCTCAAAAGAGTAAAAAATTACTCATATTTTGCTTCTTATCTTCTAAACTAAAAATATTTTGTTAAAATATGTAGAACATAATTTGTGCAGAATTAGAAGATCTTTCAAATGATATGTCGGAAAAAGGGCTGACCCCTAAATCAAGGGATCTAGAGGGGCCAAAAGTTTTTTCCAGATATCTCAAAAAGTATTGAGATTTCGTTATACATCAAAGTCGCAAAGTTGTTGAAAATGTCAAGCTTAATCTAATGAAGTAATCAAAATACGTCCAACGTCGTCACTTCCGGCCAAACCGGAAGTAGTCGGGAAACGCGTATTTTTGCCGTTTTTGACAAGTTTTTGGGTAACATATGTCTCATGGAGCTTAAAACTTTTTCCGTCCGTCGTTGTCACTTCCGGTCAAACCGAAAGTAGCAAAAATGGCTTATTTTTGCATTAATTAACATAGCTTTAGTGGATTAAAAGCATTTTTGGGCGTTATTTGTCATTTTTGTGAAAAATGAAAGCTACTTCCGGTCATACAGGACGGAAGACCTACTCGTTGCTTTGCAACGAGCTTTGCTCTAGTTTTCAGCATTATAATTGTAAAGCATATTCAAAATATTTGCGCAGACCCTTTTGATTTATGCAAGTTTTAAGGTCAAGATCTAGAAAATGACTTTAGACTACTTTTTTAGTGCTAGAACCATTATGACGTCATAATCAATTTCAACTTTCTTTTCCCCGTACTTTACGACTTTAGCAGAATTATGTAGAAAATAGGGTATTTTCATGACATTCAATTTGAAATCATGTGTAGAGTAAACCGGATACCTATATCAAATTTGATATTATTCTAAAGAAGATGCCATGAACATACAAATTACAGTTTTCTGAGAGACTGTAGGCAATCTGGATACATTTCTTTTGTCGAATATGAAAAAAACTCCCATATTCATGACTAGTTTTCTTAATTTTTCATTGAAAATGACAGTTTAAAATATGGTTTTTCATCTTGTTTACCTACAAATTATGCCCCGAAACACCTTATTTGACCAAGTTAAAGTTGTAAAGCATCAATAAAGGAATTTGTTTTTCAAATTAGATAAATCTGTAGGCGCCTTTCATTTACTAGATCTTGACCTTAAGTAATTTGACATTTTTTTTTAATGCCATAACATTGGCATAATATTTTTTTTTTAGTAATTACATATATTTGAATCATGGAGCATATGCAGATAACGAACCATATCCAATATCAAAGTCCATAAAACAATACAAAATAGGAGCAGAGCAAACACAGACCTCTGAAACATCAGAGGTAGGATCAGGTACCATGGTTGAATTATAATCCCCTGCCGACCGGTCGCACCCGCCATGTGCCCCTTGTCGGGAAATTCTAGTAATGGAAAAATCCGTCGTCAATTCAGTGTATAAATAATGGAGTACTATAAACGTCAGTCAGCATTTGACTCAATAATAAATTGCATTTGCTGACGAGGTCATTGTATCGACCATAGAAGTCACCAAATGATGACTTTAAACGAGACTACAGTACTGACATTCTTGATTCATCAACTTGTTTCTCAGTAATATACATCGTTTTACAAATTGTTCATACGTAGAGCATTCTCTTGTGTATCGAATCAACTGAGATATATAAACTCCGTATGCAGTTGATGAAGGTATATTTCTGCATAAGTAAGAGAAGTTGACGATAGAAAAGCTAAAGTCATCCCATTTATCATAGAGCTTGGTTATAATATTACCATTAACGTCTATTTCAAGTTAATCATCCAAGTATGAAACAGGTGTGTCAGACTTTGTGGTATTTTTTATCTCAAGCTCACCAGGATATATCGTATCGACAAAAGAATGGAAATTAACATTGTTATTTGAAAATACGTCGTCGATAGATCTAAATGTTGAGTTGAAGGCCACAGCAAGTGTTTTCTTTTTTTCACGCATAAGATTTTATACAAATTCTGCTTCATATGAATACAAAATTTGCTCTGCTGTTAACGGATCGCAATCGATAGTCATGGTAATCCCAATAGAATCCAATAGATTGTTGAAAACCCCTTTCATTAACAGACTAAAGTAAATATAAACATAAGATCGTAAATGGGTTTTATGTACTTTCATTTAACAAATCACTAGATATTACAAATAAGATACAAGAATACAAACCATCTTAAAAGATACGATCAGAAAAGAAATAAAGAAAGCAAAAAAGTCACACATTCAGCAGTTCATGCTCACTTAACATGATTTTTTTATTTATCTCTTTCCAAAATATTCGTATGAACAATCATCAAATGCAATTTACAACAGACGTTAAATCGTTTGTAGTTTTCTTTCTCATTTCTCTCCTACAGAAATAGTGAACAGCGTTTTTAAGTTCCAGGGATTTGTGTATTTTCCACTTTGTTTCGTTTACTTGACAAACACTGTTAATTATTTTGGGAACCAGGCAAACAAATAGCGTTATGGCAGCTTGCATTAGATCCGACATACGTCTGAAGTCTTGGAAATCTGAAAGCACGATTACTGAAACCGATAATACTGAAGCAATAAAGGCAATTTTCAAAACAGAAACAAATATTTCTCTCCGAATTGGTCTGGTAGTTTGAATGACATAGGAAAATAGCTTTCTCGGGATACCATGAAATTCGTCAACCGTATAAATAAGGGGAATCCCTGGATACTTATTTTCTGCCTTGAGCTTCTCGCAAACGTCTCGAACTTGGACAAACAAGTCGTCATATACAGAGTGAATGAAGTTGATGCTGTCAAACATGTACATTATGACAGTGACGGCGAGAATGACGTATCCATAGGAGAAATCAGGATTGGCGAACAGGCCGGTGTAAGTGTACGTGAGGATCTGTGAAATGAAGACGAAACTGTCGATAAATATAATACTGAAGAAGTACAGTAGAAGCAGCAGTATTAAGAATACCACAAATGTCATAATGTGCTTGAGGACCCGGATGAAAGTGGATCGATAACAATAGAATGATGCAACTGCACCACAATAGGTCCTTATACAGGTAACGAATAAGAAAACTATTGGTATTCCGAAATATAAAATACACAGAGCCAATTCAAAAGTGCAAACGGTAGAGTAAAATGTAAATGCTAGAATCTTAAGGACATGCAAAGATCCTGATTTTCTTTGAAAAAATGAACGCCATCTGGCCATCTGGATGATTAAACAGTATTTCCAGAACTTTATGTTCAACAACATTAGAAAATGGGAAACCAGTATCAATTTGAATTGTTTGTATCCATTGATATTACGAACAGATTGAAGAGAACCGTACTTTGTTTTGATACTAATGTCACTTGTTAAAGGGGAAATAGATATGCCCTCGTTATTCTCTATTAATCCCTTTGTAAGAAATGTGCTCAGGTCTTTTGGAACACATATGAACAACAGCGAAAAAGACACAAATAGTACGATTGCTGGGATGGGTCCGTAGAAGTGGTACAAATAGTTAGATCTCTGGACCGTAATGTTTGATGTTAGCATAGAAAGAAATCCCATGGGAACACCTTGTCTCACACTCTCTACGACGAAGTCCTTCTCTGTGTATTTGTAAACAATCAGCTTTATTGTGAGAACAGAAAGACAGGCAACAGGGAAGAAACATCTGAGGTATCTCCTGGAAGAACAGCAAGCATTGATCTGAAAACACTCGAAAATAGAACTGAATTGTATTGGGTTGTAAAAAATTACGTTTTCATCCCTGTCTATATCGAAATTTGATATCTCTTGTTCATGAACATAAGTATGTGCTAAGCCTCGAAACGTTCCATAATCTACCGAAACTTCTCTCCCAATTTTCAAACGGTTTTCTTTTTCTGGAATACATTTCTTATATAAGAACCCAACTATACCAAAAACAGCAATGGGAGAAAAGAGATAGACTAGCGATCCCAACAAAAAGGGAAGAAACCATTTCAGTTGTCTTTGTTTTTTCTCGCATTTTACTTCATTATTCTCGTAGTTTTCCCAGCTACAACACATATAAGTTAAGGATTCAAATGGACAAAATGCATAATGACACATCGTCCATTTTTCATCATTTACAAAAATTCTTTCCTTATAGCACCATACACTGCTATCATACTTCATGTCCTTTGAATCGGATACAAGTTTTTTCGTCATATTCGCCAAAGCTTTTGCTATGCCAAACGTTGTCTCCGGATATCCAATGATCATATTGTCACATTTTCCATGATGGACAATGTCTATTGGTAAATCCCGAAGCGTGTGAGAATCGAGGAGACCAAACGACAGGACATTATATTCCACTGGCCAGGAGAGATACGCTGTAGCGCCTTCCGTGCCGTTGTATGTCCATATCCATCTATAGGCTTCGACCACACACCGAGTCCAGCGAACTGTGGTGTTGCTAAAGCGGAGATTGATTTTCACAAAATTGTAACCGTAATGTCGAATGTTTTTGGAAAATAATGATGCAGACGCAGTAGATACGCTCAAGTTACAATCATTGCTATAATTGTTATAAAATGTAGGGAAATCATCTAAACAATTCGGATGAAAATTTTTCTTTGCCTCAACCACTGTCACCATGAAAAGTAATATTATGAGACTGATTGTAAGGGACTCCATCACAGACAGGTTTCTTGTCGATAATGGCTGTTAGGAATCAGTTTACTCTCATATATGGAAAAATTACACGTCAGGGAAATACATTAATATCATTTCAAATGTAATGGGCATAAAAACTTCCCGTTTCCTTTGAAAGTACTTAAATGCTCTATATAGTAACATTAATTAACAAAAAAAATGATGATTTTTAGCAAGTACATGTATTAGCATTTTTAAAACACATAGAGGGGTTTAGATGGGGTTACATTGGATAAAATCTCTAGGAACAAGCAGGATTTTAAAAATATTATTTTTAAAAACAACAGGGTCAAATAATTAAAATCTCTGTGTACATAGGTACCAATTTATAAGAACATAGCCCATATGGTTATAATAGGGCTGCATGAGGGATTAGAATTTTATAAAAGATAATATTGTAAATCGTTTTAAAGTATATAGTCATTTTATTAAGTGAGCATCATTCTATATTACATGTGTAAATTCTGTTCCCGGGGATAGGGCAACATCTCAGCAGAAGGTCAAATCAAAACCAAATTAAAATGTAATCTTGGAAAGTGAAAATCTTATTTCTCAAAGAGAACGACCATGTCAAATTGTATAGCAAGAAATCTGGTACAAAGTGCTAGGGTAGTAACAATATGAGGAATTAAATTTATATCGAAATTATTAGAGGAAATCTTTAATAAAAAAAAATTAAGAACAAGTTTATTTAAAAAAATCAATTACCGGTATTTAACCTGTAAAAAAAAATGGGATTCATATTGTTTTTAATTATGATTATGTCCACAATCAGGAAGCAAAACGGTAAGGGGATTTAAAGTTTCGTTTATTTATTTTTTTTTTTTTATTATTATTTTTTTTTACAATTTAACTCTTACTCTTGCGTTTATAAAGTTGATCATGCTTATGTCATAACATATCCTTTTCTTTGGTTTACAACATAAAATCATCAATTCAACCTTATTCTTCAATTTGAGGGCATTTTTGAATTTTCTGTTATTTTTTCAACTGCGTAACTTTAATTCGAATCAGTTTAAGTTTTTTTTCATCAAGAAGACAAAAGCTTCCTATGAACCGATTCTTTGAACACTTTGAAGACCTGTCATTAAGTTTTGTCACTTTGCAAGAAACAATCACCACAACGCAAGTCGCCCTAAGTCAACACGTTGCCGTTGGACCCCTGTATTACTTCATATTTTACAGGGTAACTGCAGTAACATCCGTGCGGAAAAATTGCAAATCTTAATTTTTTTTTTAATTTCTAAACTAATCATATAAAGCCTTTTGGTGATCAACAATTTGTAACAGCGTACTTAATGTGTCAATTTATTCATCCATATTTACATTTTTCTTTTAACTTATAATTTTTTTAAATTCAATTTGATTGGTGCTTTTCTATGAGAGAAATAAATGCGAAAAACCAAACCAATATATCAGGGATCGCATCAACTCAGTACCCCGGATGTTGTGAGGATTTAGAAGATGCTATGGTATTTTTATAGATGAACAAAACACAATAATCTCTTTGGATTCTTGCACTTAAATATTCATTCGTTTACTGTATTTACAGAGATTTACAATTAAAAAAACGTGTTCCTCTTTCGACTTGGTACACTAAAGGATATTATTCTGCAAATAATATGCTTTAGCATATCATAAATATGTCACGTACACATAAAAATGCATGGACAATATCAGACATACATGGTCTAGTGTGGCAGTTTAATAAAAGTTCAATATTCATCAAATTATAAAGGGTTGGATCCGGGCTTAAAGAGGTTGAGGTAAACGTCTACTTTTTGTACCCAACACAATACAGACAACAGTCCTTTCTAGCTTGATAATCCTCACACATGAAAACTAGATCCGCCCCAAAGTCTCTGTAGAAGACCTCATTACAGTATAAGTTCCCAGCAGCATTGGACTTGCACGCTCCTTCTACTGATCGAGGCCCTAAGTAAAATAAAACATAAAGAAAGTTAGTAAAATAAACTAGTCAAGATTTTTAAAATAAATTGAAATAAGTAGATAACGAATACTATTCAAGTTAAAAAGTCCATTTAAACAATACGAATCAGGAGCAAGGCAAACACGAAGTTTTTTCACATTAGAGGTAGGATCAGGTGCTATGGAGGATTGAGCATCCCTCTGCCAACCGGTCACACCCGCTGTGCGCTGCGTGACTTCATTCGGAGGGAAAAAAACATGAAAATTCTTAGAGAACTCAGTCTATAATTAATAGTCTAATCTGTATACAAAATATTCATCAGCATTTGACTTAACGAAGTTTATTCTATCGACCATAGAACTTGCGAATGGAGGGTTTAAACAAAACTTTTGGTCTTGTTTCATCAACTTGATTTTCAATAACTTACTCCACTCTAGAAATTCCTATGCTCTAGCATGAATCAGTGAGGAGATATGAATCCCATATGCAAGGGATAAGAATATATTGCTGCGTATGTAAGGGTAGTTGACGATTGAAAAGATGAAGCCACGCTTCTCCTTTATCATAAAACTTGTTGTTATGTTACTTTTTATGTCTTTTCTAGGAGAATTCCCCGATGTTTGCTTTTGTTGAAAAAAAAGTGATATGCACAATATTTAGTATGAAAAAATTCAAATAAAAACCAGACAAATTCTTTTGATGTCTGAAATAGGAGTGGTTCAAGTTGAAAATGTAAAAATGTGAAATATGGAATGATTTTAAATACTATTTTATAGTTTTAGAAAACATGGCAAAGAATACACTCCCTCGACGACTGGAATCGAGTGCACCCTTTACGGAAACTTTTTTAAAAAATTAATGCAGTTTTATTTTTTCCTGTATAAGTCAAATTCTTTTCCCATTTATTAACACCTTATCACTGTATTTATTGATCACATTTTTACTGTTTGTAAAGGAAGTAAATAGCCAATGTTTCCTAACTTGGTGTCTTCCTTCTTTGAACATTTTAATAATTTTTTATTATCAAAAAAGATATTTTAAAAAATGATATGTGAATATTTGGGTCGAGAGATGAAAAATCAGTACTATCTCATTACAAATAGATGAAATCTTATGAAGCCAAATAAGAGTATACGGAGTATATCATTAAAAATCGTGTTAATGAGAGTAAAATCGATTTAAGAGGGAGAAAAAGCAACCTTGTGAACATTAAACCATGTTTATTCCAAGTATTTTTATAAAAAAAAAGTATTTGCTTCTGTCCTTTGAAAATACGGGTATTACTTAAAATACACTGTATTGTTAATATAGATTACTTACCTGACCAAAGAAGAAACAGAGATATAAAAAGCAAAACTGTCAAACTCAATCTTTTAGCCATTGCGTTCTTAATTCACAAGAAAGGGTACAAAAATATTTCCACAACGTAAATCTTTATACTTCCAGATGTGCATAAACAGACCAACTAAATACTCGAAATTATGCCGTAAACCTTAATTTATAATAATTTTATCTGATTCAAAATTCAAATAAAGTAGTGTGACATTTCCCTTTATTAACGTACAATAACTGTTCATTCCAATAATTACAGTTGTGCGCAGTAGCCCCAGATGTCCAACAATATTTATTGTGAGTCATCAAACGGTTTACAGATATAAATCTAATAAAATATCATATATAATATATAAAAGTTGAAGGAAACAGGAATTAAGTAAATAAAACGAATCAGGGTAACACGTTCGGAGTAAATCACGGATCCCTGAAAACACCCGATGTTGGTTCAGGTACTTTGGCGAAGTAATCATCCCTTGCTGACTGGTACAAACCATAGGCGCTTGGGTCAAGGATACTGTATTTTTCTATATAATGTATTGTCGAGGAAATTCGAACTATACTCGTAACAATTTTTTTCAGTGTGCAGTGTTAATTTTTAGTTTTTTGTAAACCTTTCTGCTTCATATACACTAGAATGTCACGGAAATTCGATTTTATGCACGCTTTAAAAATGACATATCCCACTGTATACTAAAAAGAAACAAGGCGCATATAACTTTTAAAAGGCAAAAATCGAGTCTGGGGCACGGAAAGGGGCAAATGAAGTTGCAAGCCTTGTTTCTTGGCGGATTGAAAGTTCATTGAGAGGTGTGATTTTATTTATGTGAAATTATATGACCATGGTTCATAAAAAATGTTAATAAATAAATATTCCATGCAACAGCAATATATCTATTTTTCGTGTAAGTCTATTTGTCAAGAAAATAGCATACAAATTGGAAAATACGAAAGGATAATAAGGCAGATGACGATGGGCCCTGCGATGTGTAGGCCTAACCTGCACCTGACAAATATTTCCAATAAGGATTAAAAAAAAAAACAATAAAAACGATATATATAAAAAAGTTCAATTGAAAGATCGTATTAGCACAGAAGAAGAAAACCGGTTTGTATTTTATGCCAAAGGTATAATTGCATATTGCCAGCGACATTGTTTAGGTCTCTGTTATAGCTTACAGTCTAGGCATCATTCTTCAGAAAAGGGTTGCTTATGCATCAGATGTAATGAATAAAACTATGGGAGAAGTTAAGTCCATTTGAGGAAGAAATAAACAATTACCTGAAAAAAAAAAATTCAACTATTAAAAGGCAAGAATATACAAATATATACAGGCATGTAGAATCATTTGTATCAGCCAGAAAAATTATTTTACACTTAATTGAAAAAATGTTCACCCTACTCCCCAATACTCCCTGTCTGTTTTATGATAGGAATTATTATTTTAGGCATCAAGTAAATTTTAGAACAATGTCTACACATTCACCTAACACATATTTAAAAAATGAAGATATATTGAAAGACTTTTAAAGAATTGATTTTTTAAAATATATTTTGACCAACATCACAAAATTTATATAACTGGCCCAAACTGAAAGATGATGAAATAAGCAATTAAATGTTCTACTTTCCTATTTGTAAGCATTATGTGTCCAGTGGTAAGGAAGAATAGCATAAAAAAAGAATGTACAAATGTTAATAATTGATTTATCAAAAAAAAAAATTTATTTCCTTCTCCTTCGGGACTTTTTCATTCTCATGTTCATAACTAAACCTAAACAAAAAGAAATGCTGGCCTTATAATGAAGAAAGGGGCCTCTTTCAAAATAGATAGATTAAGGGCCGCTGGGTCAGGGGTACCAGGGGGGTACTTTGACTAAAAATAAATTAATGCTTTGAAATCTGCCCTTTGATAAGCAATGGTGCCTCCTTCAAAATTTGTGAATTTCATGGCTTATGGATTAAAACACGAACCAAATACAATCGCTGGAAAGTTGTCACATGATACTCAGGTGACCTATAAAGCCCGTGGGCATCTTGTATAAGATATACTGATTGAATTGATTGATACACTGTATATTGCTTTTCATTTTGTTAAATTGTTTACGGGTCTTTGAGAATGTTTCACTCGTATGGAGATGCCGATGGAGGACTGCAAATTTAGACGTGCTCGGCACTTATTGAAAGACCTCTATTGAAAGACCTGCCTACTGCAACACCGGTTTTCAGTTACGGTCTCATCTGAAGGACGACAGTAGTATTTTTAACTGGCTACGTAATTATAGATTTTACTCTACGACTATATATGTTATTCAAATACATCTATATGTAAATAAGGAGACCTGCATAACAACTCAAAGATTTATTTAATTACAGTATATACATTTTTTTTCAGTACTACATTTACAAAGCACATTTTTTTAAAGAAGATAGTACGGTATGAACAAAAATCCGCCCAATCCCAAATTCTAATTAAATTGTTCTTGCAACATGTCTAGGGTGACCACTTCCTAAGTCATTTTAATTTTTGTTATTATCTCAAACCATTTCTCCAAGAGGGCTCTTTAAATATAGGTAGTTTTCGTAAGAAAATGACGTTATGACGTCAACTTGACGTTATCGGATTTTGAACGTTTTATTCCCGATACAGCGTAAAGGAAGAATAAATTTTTAACTGAAAAAGATATAACTTACTCTTCTGATTCCTTTGTGAGCTATTCTTAAAATGTGGAGAGTTTAAATTTCGCTGAATTAAAAAAATTATTAGTCTTTACTGGAAATTTTGTTTGTCATTGATTTTGCTAGTTTATCCGAGAAAACGTTTCATCAAGAAAGTCAAAGGAACATAATTTTTAGCTTGAAGTCCATTATTCCAATTTTTTGATCACGATTAAATCTTAAAATTCTGAATGAATATCTTTCATTTATTCACTTTGTTTTTGTGTGTGTGAGGGTGTGTGTGTGTGTGTGTGTATGTATACAGTGTAAGTTTGTAATAGAAAATAAACACGAGGACATACATTATACATATATGAATTAACTGCATACGATATTGTTCGTGCA
This sequence comes from Saccostrea glomerata, assembly GCA_003671525.1. Classification (NCBI taxonomy): domain Eukaryota; kingdom Metazoa; phylum Mollusca; class Bivalvia; order Ostreida; family Ostreidae; genus Saccostrea; species Saccostrea glomerata. The sequence continues at coordinate 421,572 of PRKT01000109.1, read as the reverse complement.
TTATTATGATAAAGGCGGCTATGTTACAACGCGAAATGTAACAACAACGCAAAATGTAATAAACCTGGATTATTACATTTTGCGTTATTACATTTTGCGTTGATCTCGACGCAAAATGTAATAACGCAAAATGTAACAACAAGATTTTTAGAATATTATATTTTGCGTTATTACATTTTGCGTCGAGATCAACGCCAAATGCAATAACGTGCTTTTTTGTTGTTACATTTTGCGTTACTGAAGACGACGCAAAATGTAATAAAACAATATGTAATAAAACAAAATATAATTGTTTTTTTTTTTAATTGCGTTTAATAAAATAGATCATAAAAAGTATACACATGTAACCAACATGGAAAACACGTTGTACAAAATATTTAGAAGTAAATCATTGAGACCAACGTTAGGGCTTTTACGGACATATATACCTCTAAATGTTTCGTTTTTCTGACTCTGACTTTCGTTATATTGAATACACTGAACTTAATCATAAAGCATTAATTTAATTTTAATTGGCATATTCTTTATCGTCTAAATTTATAACCATGAATACATATTTAATTACCAAAGACTTAGGTCCATTAAAAGCTGTTGATATGCATGTTCGACATGTGTACATTTGTTAACAAATAAAAAGTGTATGTGTGTGTCAAGCGAGGATGGGCAGGGATAGGGTGGGATGTTTAAGGTCCATTAAAAGCTGTTGATATGCATGTTCGACATGTGTACATTTGTTAACAAATAAAAAGTGTATGTGTGTGTCAAGCGAGGATGGGCAGGGATAGGGTGGGATGTTTAATAAGACTTAGTGTGTTTATTATTCTATTACTATGGACATGCAGAAACAATCCGTTATTAGATGACAAGAGAGAGTGAGAGAAAGAGAGAGAGAGAGAGAATTTTGTTTTTGCTTCTCTGCAACGCTGTTGATTTGCATGAAACAGTATCGTAATATTATCGTCAATAAACCCCTTCCCACAACATATCTACAACTACCAGTACCAATGAATAGTTGTTTTTTTTTAAGATTCCTTGCTTTTGGCTATAACAAAGCAACAGCACACTGGTCAATAACCCCCCTCCCCCTTCCAACAAGAAAATTAAATCAATGTATGATAAAATTCATTAATTGTAAGAAATTGCATGTATCTCTTTTTTCCTTTTGTTTTATTTTCTTTTCATCAGCCACTTCTCTATTGAAAATTGTACTAAATCTGGCTGACCAAAAAGTATGTTATTACATTTTGCGTTCTTGCCTTTTGATTAATCTCGACGCAAAATGTAACAACGCAAAATGTAAAAATCCACAAATCGTATTATTAGATTTTGCGTTATTACATTTTGCGTTGATATCGACGCAAATTGTAATAACGCGAAATGTAATAATCCTCAAAAGTGTGTTGTTACATTTTGCGTATTCAAAAGTTTATCTAGAGGCGCAACAAGCAACAAATATAGAACGTGAAATTAAATATTGATCAACGTTTTCAGAGTATCGTTTTTTTATCATCTGACTGTGGGAAGAATATATTTTAAAATTTATTTTATTTTAGAAACTGAAAGGGTTCAAAGCTACCGTCAGCAGATGTGAATAAATTACGTAATAACAAAAAGATGACGTCACAATAGATCCGTTTGATTATCTAATAATTTATTTTTTTTATTCAAAACACTTATAATATAAAATATTCTAACCCTTTGCAAAATCTGTTCAAATTAATCAATATTCTGAGGCCATATATTGTTGCATTCTCATATAAACGCACATATTCGGCATAAACTTACGGGAAAATAAAACAAAAGGAAAAAAGAGATACATGCAATTTCTTACAATTAATGAATTTTATCATACATTGATTTAATTTTCTTGTTGGAAGGGGGAGGGGGGTTATTGACCAGTGTGCTGTTGCTTTGTTATAGCCAAAAGCAAGGAATCTTAAAAAAAAACAACTATTCATTGGTACTGGTAGTTGTAGATATGTTGTGGGAAGGGGTTTATTGACGATAATATTACGATACTGTTTCATGCAAATCAACAGCGTTGCAGAGAAGCAAAAACAAAATTCTCTCTCTCTCTCTCTTTCTCTCACTCTCTCTTGTCATCTAATAACGGATTGTTTCTGCATGTCCATAGTAATAGAATAATAAACACACTAAGTCTTATTAAACATCCCACCCTATCCCTGCCCATCCTCGCTTGACACACACATACACTTTTTATTTGTTAACAAATGTACACATGTCGAACATGCATATCAACAGCTTTTAATGGACCTAAGTCTTTGGTAATTAAATATGTATTCATGGTTATAAATTTAGACGATAAAGAATATGCCAATTAAAATTAAATTAATGCTTTATGATTAAGTTCAGTGTATTCAATATAACGAAAGTCAGAGTCAGAAAAACGAAACATTTAGAGGTATATATGTCCGTAAAAGCCCTAACGTTGGTCTCAATGATTTACTTCTAAATATTTTGTACAACGTGTTTTCCATGTTGGTTACATGTGTATACTTTTTATGATCTATTTTATTAAACACAATTAAAAAAAAAAAACAATTATATTTTGTTTTATTACATATTGTTTTATTACATTTTGCGTCGTCTTCAGTAACGCAAAATGTAACAACAAAAAAGCACGTTATTGCATTTGGCGTTGATCTCGACGCAAAATGTAATAACGCAAAATATAATATTCTAAAAATCTTGTTGTTACATTTTGCGTTATTACATTTTGCGTCGAGATCAACGCAAAATGTAATAACGCAAAATGTAATAATCCAGGTTTATTACATTTTGCGTTGTTGTTACATTTCGCGTTGTAACATAGCCGCCTTTATCATAATAATGCACGAACAATATCGTATGCAGTTAATTCATATATGTATAATGTATGTCCTCGTGTTTATTTTCTATTACAAACTTACACTGTATACATACACACACACACACACACCCACACACACAAAAACAAAGTGAATAAATGAAAGATATTCATTCAGAATTTTAAGATTTAATCGTGATCAAAAAATTGGAATAATGGACTTCAAGCTAAAAATTATGTTCCTTTGACTTTCTTGATGAAACGTTTTCTCGGATAAACTAGCAAAATCAATGACAAACAAAATTTCCAGTAAAGACTAATAATTTTTTTAATTCAGCGAAATTTAAACTCTCCACATTTTAAGAATAGCTCACAAAGGAATCAGAAGAGTAAGTTATATCTTTTTCAGTTAAAAATTTATTCTTCCTTTACGCTGTATCGGGAATAAAACGTTCAAAATCCGATAACGTCAAGTTGACGTCATAACGTCATTTTCTTACGAAAACTACCTATATTTAAAGAGCCCTCTTGGAGAAATGGTTTGAGATAATAACAAAAATTAAAATGACTTAGGAAGTGGTCACCCTAGACATGTTGCAAGAACAATTTAATTAGAATTTGGGATTGGGCGGATTTTTGTTCATACCGTACTATCTTCTTTAAAAAAATGTGCTTTGTAAATGTAGTACTGAAAAAAAATGTATATACTGTAATTAAATAAATCTTTGAGTTGTTATGCAGGTCTCCTTATTTACATATAGATGTATTTGAATAACATATATAGTCGTAGAGTAAAATCTATAATTACGTAGCCAGTTAAAAATACTACTGTCGTCCTTCAGATGAGACCGTAACTGAAAACCGGTGTTGCAGTAGGCAGGTCTTTCAATAGAGGTCTTTCAATAAGTGCCGAGCACGTCTAAATTTGCAGTCCTCCATCGGCATCTCCATACGAGTGAAACATTCTCAAAGACCCGTAAACAATTTAACAAAATGAAAAGCAATATACAGTGTATCAATCAATTCAATCAGTATATCTTATACAAGATGCCCACGGGCTTTATAGGTCACCTGAGTATCATGTGACAACTTTCCAGCGATTGTATTTGGTTCGTGTTTTAATCCATAAGCCATGAAATTCACAAATTTTGAAGGAGGCACCATTGCTTATCAAAGGGCAGATTTCAAAGCATTAATTTATTTTTAGTCAAAGTACCCCCCTGGTACCCCTGACCCAGCGGCCCTTAATCTATCTATTTTGAAAGAGGCCCCTTTCTTCATTATAAGGCCAGCATTTTTTTATGTTTAGGTTTAGTTATGAACATGAGAATGAAAAAGTCCCGAAGGAGAAGGAAATAAATTTTTTTTTTTGATAAATCAATTATTAACATTTGTACATTCTTTTTTTATGCTATTCTTCCTTACCACTGGACACATAATGCTTACAAATAGGAAAGTAGAACATTTAATTGCTTATTTCATCATCTTTCAGTTTGGGCCAGTTATATAAATTTTGTGATGTTGGTCAAAATATATTTTAAAAAATCAATTCTTTAAAAGTCTTTCAATATATCTTCATTTTTTAAATATGTGTTAGGTGAATGTGTAGACATTGTTCTAAAATTTACTTGATGCCTAAAATAATAATTCCTATCATAAAACAGACAGGGAGTATTGGGGAGTAGGGTGAACATTTTTTCAATTAAGTGTAAAATAATTTTTCTGGCTGATACAAATGATACTACATGCCTGTATATATTTGTATATTCTTGCCTTTTAATAGTTGAATTTTTTTTTTCAGGTAATTGTTTATTTCTTCCTCAAATGGACTTAACTTCTCCCATAGTTTTATTCATTACATCTGATGCATAAGCAACCCTTTTCTGAAGAATGATGCTTAGACTGTAAGCTATAACAGAGACCTAAACAATGTCGCTGGCAATATGCAATAGCTACCACGGGCAGTTTAAAACCTGGGGGAGGAAAATAATTTACAGACAGATACTTTTGAAACGAATACATAATTATCTCACCAGCATGTCATTGTGCAACAAAGTCGTCAGCATTTTATTTGTCCTTTGAACGGGTGAAACGTTTTGAATGGCACTCGTATCGATGAATTTTACACTAAACCAAGCTATCTTCTCAGATCTAGCTTTATTTACCCGCCGTTTCATCTTAAAACCGGAAGTGCGAGTTCGTAAATTTGAAATCTCGATCCCGACTCAAATTTGACATCGGAAAGAAAAAAATTGTTTTATTTTTTTCTGAAAATTCAAAACCTTGAGCGGAGGGTTTGTAAAACTGAAAATAAAATAAATCCTGGCCTTAAATATGTAATTAGATCATTAGCATATTAACCAGGAGCAAAGGATAAGATGTTCAAAGAATTCATGCATTTCACTATATAATCATTAGAGCCCCACCCTAAAACAAGAACCCCTGACCCTGGGGCCATAAAATTCACAATTTTGGTAGAGGCACTCTTGCTCATCATAACTATGTACTTAGTTAGTTTATTTAATACCCAGGAGCAGAGAAGAAGATTTTCAAAGAAATAATGCATTTTCACTATATACTTATTTAGCCCCGCCCTAGCACTAGAACCCCTGACCCTGGGGCCATGAATTTCACAATTTTGGTAGAGGACTCATTGCTGATTACAATCATGCAAACAGTTTGACTGCTTGATGTCCAGGAGTAAAGAAGAAGATTTTTAAAGATTGCATTAATTTTAGTGGTTTTGGCCCCACCCCTCAGGGCCCAGGGGGGCAGGGATCATGAAATTCAAAATGTTTGTTCCCCTTTACCCATAAATGCTTTGTGCCAAATTTGGCTGAAATTGGTTCAGTAGTTTCAGAGGAGAAGCTGAAAATGTTCAAATGTTAACGCACGACGGACGACGACGGACGAAAACAGATAGCAATAGGTCACCTGAGTTTACTCAGGTGACCTAAAAAGGAGAAGTCAGATGTGTTATATTTTTTTTTTACATTCATAACGTAATAAAACTTACAAAACACACACAAATACGCGTTTTTTATAATTAAAAAAAAAACAATGTCATATGAAACATAAGTATACTTCATGCTACTTGCATGGAAGAAAATTTTATGTAAAATATTTTAAAACAATGAGAATTCTGATAACACTGGGTCAAGAACAAATGTCTTATGTAAAAAAAAAAAAAGATAGAACATGTTGCATGTATCATTTTAATGTAATGGAATGTTGATTCAGTGTTCTTTTCGGTCAATGTATTCCATACAGCACTGCTGATATCACCAACAATAATAATTTATTCATTTCAATCTTTGTTCCTGTAAAGAGAAAAAACAGAACAGTCAAAATTATAAATTTCTTATTTACCTTTCTAAATCTTTCAAGAATTGGAGCGCAAAGTACATGGTTATTAGACCCATAATCATTCCCGAAGTACTCAACACAAGGTTAATTCCAGCACCAGGACATTGCTCATACATCATGTACATGGTAAGTAGATCTATAATAGATTCTTTACATAACTCTACATAAGGTCAATAGAGGTCTGGAGTACTAGGACATTGTTTTACCTAAGCTGCTACCGAACACGTCCGTCTCACAAATAAAGGCGGCCTTCCTGTCACATCCCACGTCATTATACCGTCCGCCATAGTAAATCACCGCGCAGTAATCTGACCCGCCGGAGTTATTGGGCTCTGTGTTCCAAGGTCTGCAGCAAGACATTAAGTCAAACACAGCTTATTAAAGGTGCAATCGAAAGTGTTTCTCATATCAAAATATATATGGCGTTAATCTCAGCGAGATGTGGTGACCAAAACATTTGGTCCGATTTGACCCTACGACATCAGACCAAAATTTCTAGTCCCTACGACATCTTGCTGAGATTATCATGGCATCTTTCTTTACATTCTCTCCATTAAATAGTAAATACTGTAGCATTGTACTCACATTAGCCCTTGTTGTACAGGGTTATTAAAGTCTGTGTCATAAACCCAGTTTCCCTCCACTTTCATATCATTAAGCCCTGTCCACCAACCAAAGGCCGTGTTAGACATCTTAAGTTCATTCTGAATGAACTCCTGTAATGTCATATACAAAGTTTTAACAATCAATTTTCCATATATTTTGATAAATTGATTAAGAAGATGTGTTTGCAAATCCTCTTCTTTTAGATTTGTCTCTGTAACAGGTTAGCGTAACTTTGATATCCATTATCAATATTCAATCAGAACGTAAGAAATGCATACGTTGATATTTATTGCCTGACGTGACGGCGTCAGGCACTACTAAGAACAAGAAAACATTGATGTAACCATCAATCGTCGCCCGGGAAATATATAAAGTAAACAATGAAAATGAGTCTTGATCATCAAACCGCTTCGATATGCGTGAAAAGGCATGCATCTAATTGATGGAGACGATAGTCGCGAATATTTTGAAAACTTATAGTCGGATAAATATCAAACAAAAACTATACCATTTTAAACTTGATCAATTCCTCAAGTAAATGTTGGCTGCATAAAATACAAATTGAAATTAGGCACATGCATCACCTATATTCAAAAATGCACCAATTTTCGATTTTAGAATATAAAACACGAACTGT
>PRKT01000109.1:402065-407304 GCA_003671525.1 Saccostrea glomerata | reverse complement strand
AAACCCCCCCCCCCCTTCCCGACAAAAAAAAAACAACAACAAAGAAACGAGTTACTGCAAGTTTTTACTGTTCCATCTGATAGTTTATTTGACTGTCAGTTGATTACATACTTCATAGCATTGCACTGTGCTATGAAGTCTGTAATCAACTGTCAGCCAATTTGTGGAACGAAAGATCTACTTCTATACTTCCTAGCTTATCAAAATAACAGTATTAATGTATCTGAATGGATCTTTGCTTTGAGAATGGTCAGAAATTCAACACTTCAATTCTTTTGAAAGCTATCTTATGCCCTGTTCACACGGAGAGTTTAATTCGAATTAAACGTAAGTTTACTGCGAATTAGCTTCGCTTAGCGTTCACACGGAGAATTTAATGCGAATTAGTTTACTTCGCATTAGTTTAATGCGCATTAAATTACTTCGCATTACCTCCGTGTGAACGCTAAGCGAAGCTAATTCGAATTAAATTTTGGGGCATGCGTAATGGCAAAATTAAGTCAAATGCTTCATGTCGGTGGTCAGCTTAAAGTACTTGTGCTATTTTTAAGTGAAAAACTAAGAAAAAATGTATTAATCACTAAAATATGTCTCCAGACATTGTGGCATTATGTCAAATGCGTCTGGCTATGCATAACGCAGCACAGTTAAGGTTACAAATGGAAATATCGGCGATTTTTTAAGACAAAAAATACATACTTTATTAGGATGGGCGAATCTTTTTAGGAATGCACTGATATAAAAAAAATGAAGTCTGGTTTAAATCTACATGTTGGGGACATTAAGATTTTTTATTTAGACTTGTCATGTGATGTCGACGTCACATGACTTTGGCAATTATACTTGCAGTTTAGAGGTCATCTATAAATTTCAATATTGCAAGGGCATAACCAAGCTAAAAATCTTAGTTTATTTTATCATCCTTTTCAACACTATATGTAGTTTGTGAAAAGTACTGCGAACCTTTATAGATCCCCTTTTTGAATTGGTAAAATTTAATTTGTTGGACGACAGGTTGAATATTTTGCTGGTCAACCACATTAAATATAGCTATAATTAATTTATTCGCAAGATTTCAAGAGGTTCGCAGCACTTTTCAAATATCTTAATGCTTCTTGAGTTTATGTGTAAAATTTTGACAAGATAAATTGAGGGTATGCCCTTGCAATAAATCTATTTATGAGGGCCCTTCCATTTCTTTTTCAATGAATCTGCATACAAACACACGACAGTATCGCTTTTCTGATAAATGCACGTACAGTTTATGAATAATATACTAAAATAAACATCACATCCAAGTTAATGGCTTTTTATTTTACCGCAAACAATATTTTATTTGAGAACAAAAGATATTTTTCCTTGTACAAAATGTGACTTGATCAGCCTCTGACTGTGTAAAAACTGCGTCATTTTTGCGAGATGACGTCACATTGACAAGTGCATTGCGATCGATGCATCGTTTATTTACTGTTGTGTGGGATTTAACAAACAACAAAACTGTATGTAATAGTAAGTTTGTATGTAGTATACATCTACCCAGCTGTTTGAAATAGCAAATAATATTTCATTTTGTGGTATTTTGAAGACCTTATATTATGCGTGACGTCATAGTAAACATTTCCCGTACAAATTAGGCACCACCTCCTTACTGTAACCTTAACTGTGCTGCGAAGGTGATGTGATTTGCAAATGACGTCATAATAGCCTTCCTCACTCCTGACTGTCGAAGTCAAATCTTAATTCGCATTAGTTTACTTCGCATTAGCTGTCGTGTGAACGCAATTTAATTCGCATTAGTTTGATTCGCATTAGTTTACTTCGCATTAATTTACTGCGAATTAAACTTGTCGTGTGAACAGGGCATAAGAACCATATAATTTGTTGAATAGCATAAACTAAGTTAAAACATGTAAACTTCTAGATGAATTTTCTATCCACCATTCCAGAAGTTTTCCCCATTCGAATTCCTCTCACTAAGTGGTAGATATATACACATTTAAAACATTGCTTTCTCTGGTTTCTTGAAAAAGAGTGGGTACACTGGGGGTCACCAGAGAAGCACATAAATTTTCAAAGCCCCCAAAATAATTTCATAATTAAACGCAAAGTTTAGACACTATAAAGAGCACGTTCAAACAATTTGATTTCATTTTTTCTCATTAAAAGAAAAATGCCTAGATGCAAAATCAAGGTAACTAGGCCTAGTATATGATAATGAATACTTAATTTGACAGATTCGCAATTCGACTGATTCGCAAGATTTTCAACGTTTTCCCTCAAAACTCCTGGATTATTGATTATGTTTGTTTTTCTGTAATGGAACATTAAAACAAAAACAAATTAAATGGACTAGTGTACTTTTAGACCCTGCTTAATTTTCTGCGGATATTCTTCATATCCTCATTTTCCATTCCATATTCATCATTCACTAGATTGTCTGTATGATAATTCGTTGCACTGCTTTAATCTCCATGTATGTTTTAATGAAGATAAATTTGTCCCCGCTCTCCTTATCAAATTCTTTCAAATACCATCTTCAGTGTAGCCAAATCCCTAAATACTAAGTACTTTAACACCCTTGTCTTTTGTTCTAATATCGGACTGTCTCAGGTAAATCAAAAGCAATGTTTTAAGTACTATATATGCCTCATACAATATATCTATGTATTAAAAAATATCAAACAGTTTTCGGCCTTAACGGGCCTCAAACTGTCTGATATTTTTTATTACAGTACTGTATTCGGCATATATCCAATACATAATCAGTTCTACTGCGTTTTACGTGCAATTAGTCCAAACGTTGAAGCGCCTAGATGATTAAGATTGTAAATATGGCTGCGGTAGGTACACATGCGACTTTCTGTTTCAGTTTGAATCTGATTTTTCTTATTGCATTGTTTTGTATTGCTGATATATTTAACTTAAAAATTACCGATGTCTTTATTCTATGTTGAACTTGTTTTTAATATAGAATCTGTTCTCATTTCAGTAATTTTTTGGCTTTATAATTTTCTCATTCTTTATACAGAAAAAGTCAGCAAAACGTGGAGGTAAAAGAAAAGGTTACAAAGCCAGTTCTGTCAAGTTATCCAATAAAAGGACATCTAAACTTGCTAAACAAGGGAAACTAAAACCAAAGAAAAGGAAAAAAGGATTGGCAGATCTAAATCAACTAAACGAGAGGAGGGACAATATTCAAGTAAATGGGAGAGGGGTGGAATCAGAAGAAGAGAGTGATTTAGGTGAAGAAGATATAGATTTTTATGGTACACCAGGAAATGCCCAAGGCTTTATAAACGCTGCAAAGTCTAGGTTTGTACAACATGTTTCAAAGTCATTTGACTCATAAGGTACATGTGAGGAGAGATGCAATTAGTATGGTGGCCATGGGGAATAACTCTTGCTTAAATCACCTCAGTGGAAAACACTCTATAGGGAGGCACAATGCCACAGACATCTTTTTTACTTTTTGTTCTGGATCATTGGATGTGGATTATATAATAAATGTAAAATATCAGTTTCCATATGATTATCAACAATATAGTTTTTATCATCAGGAATATATGCAAAAAAATTCACCTATAGATATTTTGTAAGCCCGTATCTATTATACTTTCACATGTAATTGTTTCATTATTCATATTAAACCTTCCTTATGTTACTTCAGAACATTATCTAAAGAGGTGGTAAAAAGTGGAAAGAAAAGAAAGAAGAAGGACCCTGATGAGGGAGAAGAAGAGCAGTACGAACAGACACCTCGTAAACTGTTTGCTAGCGATGAAAATGTCAAGTCACTGTTACCCATAAAAACAAAGAAAGGTGTCATACCACAAGTGACTATTGCCAATCCAGAAGGTAGGCGCAAGTTGATGAATAAATAAAGAGATAATATTTTATCTCTTCATGAGGACCAGTCAATACACATAAAAAATCTGATTACTAAATTGTTACTGAGTAAAATGTTTCTGCACTTTTAATATTTAAATACTGCTGAAGTATTTTATGTTAGATAAATAGAAAGATTTATTATTATTTTGCCTGGTAAAATAATTTTAAGTTTGTGAGGATGAAGCTGCAGTCAAAGAAGAAGAAAATAAAGAGCCAGAAGCAAGCCCAGCAGAGAAGGAGGAAGAGTTACCAACCCTGACAAATGTAGAACTGTATGCTAAAAGACAGGAAAAATTGCGGGCTCGGAAATCAAGAATAGCTGCCCTGGCAAGCTCCCTCATAGAGAATCCTGAGGAAAACGTAAGTAGGGGGTGCTTAATAGATGTCCAGGACAGCTTTCTTGTATTTAAATGAAAATATCTCCACATAAGATGAGATTTTGTCTAATAGTACATGTATTCCCAGTATTTACTTATTTTATCATCAACAACAAACTACAGTGGACCTTCAGATATCCAGACGCCAGGTATCGGGATGCTTCAGTATCCAGACGATTTTTCATCGGGACGAAATTTTTGAAATGTTATTTTGTCTTGTTTAACTGGTGATTAAGATATCTGGATGCTTCACTTATCCAGAAAAATTGACTGGGAACCAAAGCATCCGGATAAATGAGGGTCCACTGTACTTAAAATTGCACAGTGGTTCATTCTTATGTCAAGATGTTTTATACTGTGGTTTTATCAATTTTCGTTGGCATCAATTTGCGTGGATTTTGTAAAAAAGACGTTTTCGAGGATACGTAATTTCGTGGACAAATTAAGCATTGCCCATACAAATGAATGTCATATTTCGTAATTCAATGAACATTTGAATTCGTGGATCTGCTCAACCACGAAATCCACGAAAATTGGTGCTCAACGAATATTGATGAAACCACAGTATTTTGTATTTCAGATTAAAAAGCTGAAGGAGTTGAGATCGTACACTGTGGAGAGTGACCCAGATGTATTTTTGACAGTGCGTAAACTGGCTATGGTGTCTATGATGGAAGTCTTCAAAGACATCATACCTGGATATAGGATAAGACTGCCAACAGAGGCTGAAAAAGCACAGAAGGTAGCTTTGTTTGATATTTTTATTTGTAATTACTTTGAGGGAAATGTATTACTGAATATATGTTTTTTTTCTGTGGGATCATAATTTGAAGGGATTACAATTTCTGTTCAATATGCAAGAAGAAAATGCAAATTTCTATAATTATTGCCTCTTTATGTAAGTACAATCTAACATATTTTCAAGAAAAATTCATGGCTGAGGATCGGATATCCGTAAATAGATTTTACTGTAG
>PRKT01000109.1:387065-397065 GCA_003671525.1 Saccostrea glomerata | reverse complement strand
TCAATATTGACCCCATGAGGTTTTACACTCACCTGTACAACACCATGCTGAAAGTGAATGCAGGTCAGTCATTTACAGTTTGACAATCAGCAAAGATTTTAATTTATGTATAGTTTCTGTGGCAACTAGAAATAGAAATTATGTTACTGTCATTGATTTGAAAATGAGAATTTTTATGTAGCAAATTCTAGTTAAATAACTCCTTGAATAGTCATGAATTTAAATTTACAGGTGTGTCCAGTGATGATGCTTCGTTGGTTTTGGAATGTGTAGAATGTATGTTAGGACGAAGAAAAAGACAGGTAAAAAATATAAAGTTATATAATAATTGCAAGTTATTCTTAATTTTAAAAAAAAAAATTGCATCAAAGGAGCACTTAAAATTTCTCGATTTGATTTTCTTTGTAGATTTCCCAGCAGAGAGTGCTGGCCTTCATTAAGAGGATCTGTACCCTGGGTCTGCAGCAGGAGGGACACAGCTGTGTGGCCTTGCTAGCAGCCCTCAGGGGATTCATAGTGGTCAGTTTCTGTCAATTGTTATTGACTGTGTGATGATATTTGATTTTCTAACCTGCAATTAAGAATTGAAAAAATATTGTAAACCACTTTTTATTTGCAACAACTTTATTTTGCTATTTTCCTTGGCTAAACGTGATGATTAATTTTCACGATCAGGCTTATTTAAGATCTGTTGTCGTGTAATAGACACTTAGACTCTGAGGATCGGTTCATGGCAAGAAATATTGGCGATGACAAAACTCTCGGGGGACCTGGCAAAAATTTCTTGCACACGAATAAAAGTTGGTTTATAGTCTTGTCTTATTTATATTGTAGAATTATCGATGTAGTGAACTTTTGTACGATAACGAGACACAAGGTAGTGGCGTTTTCCTACCAGAGTTATCTCACCCTGAACACAGTAATGCTCACAACACAATGTTATGGGAGATAACTCTTATGAAGGTATTTCACTTAAATTTATATGCTAATAGTTGATCTGCTTGATCTATAAGAAGAATTCTTTAAATTGTATTTTCATTGAATCTGATTATAAATATAATCTTAACTTTTTAAAAAAAAAATTGTGTGTAAGCTTTGAAACTAAGTTAAACATTTAAATATGAAACATTTATCAAATATGTTTGTGGAAAAAAAGATATAATTGAGTTGTGCAATATGTGAACGCATCATTATTTAGTTTATGTATTTCACAGCGTCACTACAGCCCGACTGTCAGACAGTTTGCTACACATCTGTCCAAAATGGCCCCAACCACTGGTGAAGGTCAACTTCCTGTAGACCTGATACGTAGGTATGTATAGGTGTTGTCAGCTTCCCTATAAGTATGGTAGATAGGTGAGCATAGTATATTTAGGCATTATTAAACATCTTATAATTTTATACATTTCATGATAAATGCAGGAATTATACATCTCATAATATGTACGGATGATATGCATGTTATGGAATGCTATACCTCTCATATATGCAAGAATTTAACATTAGGAAATTGAGTGTATGCATTTATCAATGAAGGAATGGAAAAATTAAAAAAATCTGAGGTAGAGTATAAATAAATTTTATTAAAATGAAATGTTTTTGTGCTTTTGGGTATCTGAATTGTTTAGATAAAACTTACAATTCTGCTTTATTTCAAGGGATCCAAAAGACTTTTTAAAAGAATACAATCCAACAGAGATTTTCTTTGGGATAAAAATCCCAGAAAAGTGTTCAACAAAAAAGAAGTTCTCAAAGGTAAGATTTAACATTCTGTAAATTATTTTTTTAATTCATAAAAACTTCATTTTAGAGAAATTAGGTGGTACAGTATATATGGAAATTTTTATGTTTTTATTTTTGCAAAACTGGGTCAAAAAGCTGTTGATTAGATTTTTATGCCCTCCTTCGAAGAAGGGAGGGCATATTGCTTTGCTGCTGTCTGTCGGTCCACTTAGTTTCCATTCATTTTCTTCACAACCATTGCGCATACTGCAATGAAATTTGGTATACAGATAAATCAGATAATTATATAAGTCAACTTCTGTTTTGGGTATGATCGCACCATTTTTGATAGAGTTATGCCCCTTGGACTTGAAAAATTCCAATTATTTGCAGTTTCCTTTCAATTTCTTCGCAGAGGTTGCACATACTGAAATGAAATTTAGTATACAGATTTATCAGATGAATATCTAAGTCAAGTTCAGTTTTGGGTACAATCGCGCCATTTTTGACAGAGTTATGCCCCTTGGACTTAGAAAAGTTCCACTTTGGGGGGAGGGGACATAAGTTTTTTACAAACATCTCTTGTTACATTTTAAAATTTTCTGAATTGTCATTGGCATTGAAATTAAAGTTGAAATTTTCATAACAATTAATAAGTTATGCATGTGCATACACATTTACATAATATGCAATAATTTTTTTAATGCCCTAAAATCTTTCAAAATAAATATATACATGTATTGAAAGGATCTTTAATTTTTTATCTTAAATATATAAGTTAATAAGTAATAGAATATTAATTGTAGACCAGATTTGTGTAAAATACTGTATACAGAGTTATTTTCGCCCCGTGTTATTTCCGCCCTTTTATACTTGCTTACAAATTTGCCCCGTTTTAAATTCGTCCAGTCCCAATTTTGTTTAAGAATTTATACTGTATTCCTCGAATTCACTCCGTTTTAAATTCGCCCACTTGTGACAAGGGTGAAAGGGGCGAAAATAAAACAGGGGCGAAAATTTCCCTGTATTCAGTAGTTAAATATTTATAAATCCATGGGTAGTATCTACTGTTTCAGACTCAGTAGATCCTTGAATCTAGGAGAAAGAAAAATTCTTTACTCAGCTCTCATTGCATGCACAAGTAAAATGTTTCATATAGATACAGAAAAGAGCAATATTTATGGTAATGAAAAGATATTTATAATATTATCAATGCTTTTACAAAAATAAGTCGGTAGAAAGAAATCTAATAAACCTATAGACAGTTTAATTAATTTTCATGCTTCTCAACATCCTGTTTCAGTCTGGACAAGAGTTCCTACAGCCAGAAGTTGGGGAGATAGTTACAGATGTGTTACAGAAAATGGACAGTAGATCAGCAAAATCTCTCAGTTCACAGGACAACAATGTAACTTAATACAGCAAAATAATTAAATTTAGA
Organism: Saccostrea glomerata; assembly: GCA_003671525.1. NCBI lineage: Eukaryota > Metazoa > Mollusca > Bivalvia > Ostreida > Ostreidae > Saccostrea > Saccostrea glomerata. The sequence goes on along the minus strand of PRKT01000109.1, from coordinate 393,902 downwards.
ATTTTATATTTGGAAACGTTATGTTACATTTTGTGTAAACTTTGTATTTTGCTTATACAAAATGGTGATACACAAAATATCAATACTGCATACAGGGATTTTTTTCCCATCGTTTTATTTTCGCCCCTTTCACCCTTGTCTCAAGTGGGTAAATTTAAAACAGGGGGAATTCAAAGAACTAAGTTTAATTACTTAAACAGAAATTTGAAACGTGGCAAAACTGTAAGTAAGTGTAGAAGAGAGAAAACAAGATGTGTTTGTGAAACACAATGTGCCCGACGAAAACAAAGTTGGAAAAGAACTTTTTTTAGTATATAGGTTACAGTCAAGCTCACAAGGTCATTAACCTTGGTGTCATTTGAAAAAAAAACTTGATATATACATGTAAGTCACAGTCAAGGTCACAAGGTAATTGACCTTGATGTCATTTGAAAGAACTTGATTAGTGGAGTATGCATACCAAATATGTAGTCTCTATCTCTCATGTTTCTAATGTTATGGCGAAGGTTCAAATACACTATTAAAAGCATATAGGTCACAGTCAAAATCACAAGGTCATTGATATTGTAATTGATGTCATTTGAAAGACTTTAATTATTGAAGTATGCATACCAAATATAAAGTCTCTATCTTCCATGGTTCAAAAGATATGGCAAAGGTTAAGGTTTGCAGACAAAAAAGCTATTTTTAGTGTATAGGTTATCGTCAAGGTCACAAGGTAATTGACTTTGGTGTCATTTAAAAGAGTTTGATAAGTGGAGTATGCATATTAAATATGAAGTATCTATCTTTCATGGTTCAAAAATTATAGCGAAGATTAAAGTTTACAGACAAAAAAAGCTATTTTTAGCATAAAGGTCAAAGTCATTGTCCTTGGTTTCATTTGAAAAAGCCTAGTGGAATATCCATGCCAAATATGAAGTCTCTATCTCCCAGGGATCAAAAGTTATGGCGAAGGTTAAAGTTTGCAGACAAACAGACAGAGAGGATAAAAACAATAGGCCTATATGCCCTGGATCTATCGATCCCGGTGCATAATAACACGAGGCGAAAATATCCCTGCATACAGTTTATTTATAAAGTGGACTCACATTAACAATTTGTTGAAAAATGTATATTATAGGAGCCAAAAGATTCACCATAAAATGAGAAAGACTGGGAAGGTATTTAATTCACTTCTTTGAATGTTCATTTTAGGATTGGAAACGTGTCACACGAATAGATAATGAAATAAATGTTTTGGGAGAGTACTGTATTTAAATATCAAATGAATGACTTTCTTATTTGACGAATTTTTGCAGAGAAAAGGTGGACAGAAAATTAATGACTGATTGCTTCTTGTCTTTTGGCAATACTAACAAAAGGGAAGGTTTTTTTTTTTACGTAACACGAAACATCAACTTATCACTGTTCTCTGATTTGGCTGCTTTCCTTCTTGGAAGAAAACTTTTCCAGTTCGTACTTAACCACTGCCCAATATCGTCAAATAATAATGCAAAGTAAAGATTGAATGTGAGATTCATGTTTTCATAACCAACAACGCAGTGCAAGATTAAAAGTTCGCGCCGAATCCTGTCTTGTCAAAGGTTACTGTGAAATAACTTTTCATGGGGGGTTAATTTTCGTTGTTTTCGAGGTATGAATAGACCCACGAATTCATGTCCACCACATAAGGTAAAATGTCACATTCATAACTACTCAGCAATTTTTCATCCACGAATTCAAATCCCCACGAGCCAAGAGTTTTTCATCAAACCACGAAAATTTGACCCCACGAAAATATGTGATTTTACAATACATCCTTTCCATTTGTATTGTGTAATCTGCAGATCTATATATTCTGTTTGTAGAATGAAGTTTAATAAAGCTTTAGCAGCCCATAATGTTATAAAAATTATGTTAAATAGCACAACAGAAATCTTATGACTTCTCTGTTTTTTAAGGAATAATTATATAATGTCATTTCCATTCAAAATTAGTCATTAAAGATGCATAGAAACAGATTTGAAATAAATATTTTCTGTATAATATCACGATTTATATATTGTAAAACATTTCACGCGAAAACATAATTAAAATCTTCTTTCATCTAATCTTAAAAAGTTTTCGAAATTTCAAATTTTTTGATGGGTTTGATTGACACATCTTTTCACTTTCACAAATTTTAATTTCATTCTTAATATTTAGAAAAAGTGGCAATCCTGTTGTGTATTAACGAAACATAATTAAAACTTTAATAAAGAAAAATAATTATATTCAGAGTAAAACTGTTCGTAAGCAAAACCCCTTTATAAGTATCGTTATTCCGCGTTTAGTGTTGTATACAAAATTTAGCAAACTGAACACATCAGAAAAATGCACAAAGTTTTGTAAGCGGCACGAGCTCTGTTATTGTAACAGTTAATGTTAATATACTGTATGTATGTTTTGCTTTCAAACATTTCAACAAGATTGCCACTTTTCCTAAGTATTAAGAAAGAAATTAAAAGTTGTGAAATTGCAAGGATGTATCAATCAAGCTCTTCCAAAAATTTAAAATTTTCAAGAACTTTTAGACGAAATAAGATTTTAACAGATTTTCGTGTAAAATGCTATCAAATTATATAAGTCGTGATATTATACAGAAAATATTAATTACAAATCTGTGTCTATGGACCTTTAAATAGACATCAACCCTTTACATAATTTTTTTTGTTTTCCTTAATCCTTAAGATGAACAGTAACGATGTCTCTAACATAAAGAGACATGGACGTCCCAAGAGACAGGTCAAGAATACTAGTATACTATAGTCGTAGACTTTAATCTTTGACGTCCACTCATTTTCGCAATCAATAAAAATTAGCAATGCCAATGTCATGTCTATAAATAAAATAATCGTATTAAATTGTGTATTTTAACCAGAACAAAAAATTCAAAGATAAAAGTATATAAATACACTCATGATGGCGTAATAGTGTAGTCCAGTGTGAAATGTTTGTCTCGGGGTCCCCTCTTCTCGGGCCTGACCCACGTCATGAGACTGCCAGGTTACTTTACATTAGAGTTATGGCTCCGGTCCAGCTCAGAGAAAACAACTCTACAGCAACTCTTTGTGGTATAGAATTCTTATATAATTTTATAAGGGCTTTTTCAAATTCTAGATGCTTACAATCACAGCTTCTTTTGTTTTCAACCGTTTCCTTTATATTAAATATTTATAACTATATGTCATGGCCGGTTGATGTCCATGTGACCCTAACTGAGTTAGGGTGGGTTAGGTTTTTATACGCCCGTCTTAAGACGGGACGTATTATGTTATAGGCTTCATGTCCGTCCGTCCGTCTGTCCGTCTGTCCATTCGTGTCCGGCTCATAACTTCAATACTTTTAGGCCTAGGATTATCAAACTTTGTCAACTGATACTTCTTGGGTAGACGGGCACAAAAAGTAGGTCGCTCTTACCTTTAATAAAGATGCTATGGCCAAATATGGAAAAATCCTGTCTGGCTCATAACTAGAAAACCATTAGACCTAGAGCTATCAAACTTGGCAAAAGTATACATCTTAGGTAGAAGGTGTGTCGCGACCTATTTCAAGGTCACTGTGACCTTCAATTTTAGTTAAATTTTTTTTAAAAAACTAAGTTTTTTAAATTCTAAATTTCATAATCCTAAAAATGTTAAAAATAGAGTTGTATCCTTATTAAAAAGTTTTAAATCTAGTAAAAACTTATTTTTTTCATCATATACTGTACAGCAATCTTAAACAAATTTCAATGTTAATGAGAGGAATTCAGTTTGTCCCATGGGCATAATTATCAAGCACTGGTCAAGAAGAATTTTGTTAGCAGAAAGTTGCATGTCAAATTAGAGAGAAATTAATGAGTTTAGTGTGAGGAGGTAACTAGTAGAGCATTGGTGTTATCCCTTGGGTATTGGGCAAATGGACAGCCAGCCTAGCTGTTAGATTAAAAATAGCTCTTGTTGGCTAGCCTAAGTTTTAAAATGAATTTGATGAAAAGTAATTTAAACTTATTTGATATTGCATAATAAACTAATAATCTGATATTATATAATATTAATTAATTAAAAACTAATTTTATGGGGTGGGTTTGAATCAGCATGCCTACTTGTCCAAATGAATTAAATATAAAACCTGTCTGGCAGTAAATCTAAAAAGAAATCATGGAGTATTTTATATGTTTTAAAAGTGTTTTAGGATAAAAAGTGTAGATCCATTAATATTTAGGGAGTAATGAGTAGACAAGCATCCAGTCAAAGATTAATTAATGAGTTCAATGTAGGAAGGCTATCGGATCAAGTGCTGCCTTATCTGTATCCTTTGGGGATTAGACAGAAGAACTGTTGGTCAGTTTATAGCATATGTCATTTGATGGCCAGTCTTTCTTTTCAAAATTAATTTGGCATAGATTAAGTTGTTAAGACTAATTTGATATTGTTTATTACGATGGCCTGCATTTGACAAAGTCTAACACAAACAGTATAGAAATCTAGCTATCAGTTATGTAATATTTGTTATAATTATGCCTAAAGCACAGGGGATAGATAAAGAAATATTTTTTTTAAAAATGGAAAAGTCATGGAAATCTTAGAATCAAGATTGTCATGATTTTCTTGCACTCTTAACTTTTAAAGATAATTGTGTAATTTTTTGACGGGCGTATCATGCTGTGGCGTGGCACTTGTCTCTGTGTACTGCGGAAGGCTGCAAAACTACTCTTGGTCTCGTGGCCACAAGTATCGGAATCTCGTATGTGATTTACTACCGCAATGTTATGGTAAATGTTTATCTGTATGGTTTGAGTAAATATTCCACGAGATACGATTGTGAAAATGGCTGGGCGGAGGGATTAGTAGTGTTTCTGATGTGTATCAGATCTGGGATTTTAACTAACTACAACGCCATGGAATACAAAGCTTTACTAAAAAGAGCATTTGTTATTAGAATCACGCTTCTCTTCGAAGTGGCGGTGTTCCTTAAAGTTACTTATATGAAAAATATGAATCTGTTATCTTGTCATTCAGTACATCACCAACAGCAAATCTATTCAAACACTTTCGCGCTCTTCTACTGTATAATTATAATCTTTATGATATGTTCTCTCGCCGTTTCTTTCACAATTAATCAGCTTGTTCATATAAGCGTATGCATACCAGTAATAATTATTTGCCTTTCAACTAGTCTCCAAGTTCTGGCTTCCATTGTAACTTACGGTTTGTTTCTTTACGATGGTTCTCGGTCATGTCCTTTAGAACACCTGGACGATTCCGTGTATTATATCAGATCTACAGTCAGAGTAATTGATTTCCTTGGTTCAGTTATCCTAGCCTGCACTGGTGTATGGGTCATCAAAACAGAGGGCTTAAGTTGGATTCAGGCCCCGTTGCTGATCTTGCACTGTTTTATCAATGTCTGGCAGCGGGTACAATATGGATGGAAAAGTTTTCTTCAGAGAAGAGAAGCCATGAGAAAGGTTGATTCGTAGGCCTCAGCAACTAAGACGCAAATTAGTGACCATGATGACGTATGTCCTATCTGTTTTCATGTGATGTCATCAGCAAAAATAACCCCCTGTGGTCATTTCTACCACAGGTCCTGTTTAAAGAAGTGGTCATATTTCTGAGATTCATGTCCAATTTGTTCTCGGGTGATCTTTTTTGAATAAAAAATATTTCAGCACAGCTTCCACACTGATAGCAAATACCTGAAGAACCTCTTACTTTATCTACGATGGCTCCAGAAAAGTCTTATAATTAGAGACTGAATGCTTAGTCACTTTATTAAGGAATAATGAAGTCATGTCAAATGAACTACTATAGTGTATAAAGTTAATGCAATATACATGCATATATAGGCATTTATTGCCACTGTGTTTGTATTACTGTTAAAAGTATTAAACGATTCTGTAGTGACCATTTAATCCATTTCACTTTCCAGTGATGATCATTATATGCATTCTAAACAAATTCCAATGGTGTTCATCAAATCCTAAAAATTTGATATGTTATATATCGCCTGTGTCACAGAGTATACATGTACACAGTGTTTGTATTTAAAGGACTCCTGGTAAACTTTTAATTGAAGTTATCAAAATAAACATGCACGAATAACTGACCTTTTACACATATATGTTACTCATCAAATTTTAACATAATCGGTGATGTATTTTGAAATTGAAATTAATGTGAAAAAATGATTCGATGTATTATAATTATGTTTCAAATTTTATTAAGTTTTACAGTTAAGTTTTAAATAGTCATTGTTTTAATACTAGTATTTTGATGTAATTACTGTACGGTTTCATCAATGTTCGGAACATCAATTTGAGTGGATGAAGTAAACTTGACAGTTCGGGAATATTTATTTGTTTTAAAAGTCTTGGACAATGATCTTATCAATAAAATTTTGTTAGGTTTTATTAAATAAAATTTTAGAACAGTGCTTTTCGTCATATTCTTTAGCCGTGCACGTTATACGATCGGGAGCATTGCAAATTCGAACCCAGAAAGGAATAACGTCAGAGGTGGGATTATATGCCATGGAGAAGTAAATATCCCATGTCGATCGGTCACAAGTGCCTTGTGCTCCTTGTAATGATTGAAAAATCGCTTGACAATTCAGTATGTAAAGCCACGAAGTACAAAAATATGTTATATTGTCGTGTTAAATCAAAAACAAGTTTTTAAAATGATACATTAAGAGAAAATAGGGGAAAATTATTCACGGTGTAAATATAAGCTGTATCCACAGTATTGATTAATCCGTAAAGTCACGAAAAAGTGAATATTAAGCGTTCATTTTTTTTGGGGGGGGGGGGGTTAAAGTATAGGCAACAGT
>PRKT01000109.1:344886-386402 GCA_003671525.1 Saccostrea glomerata | reverse complement strand
AAACAAAACAAATCCACATAAACTCCTTTCCCATGTTTCGGATTGTTACCCCCATCGTCTCAAGACGCGGTCTGGAGTCCGCATACAGCTCTTTCCTCCAGAATGGGAAAGTATGGGCATTTTGGTATAGTGGTTTGCGACGATGATTGTGTTTCCCATACAAATAAAACCATGGCTTTTTATACAAACTCAACACAGATTACAGGGTTTTAGTGTCATCTAGGAGGGATCCAAGGTCACTTTTACTTAGTTTAGTATACATCTAGGTATTTAGACCTAAAACTCCCAGTCTCTTCATTTAGATCCGCGCATGGATGAATACCGGATATACAGACAAAAGCAGGTAACGTTTATAATTTACCAATTCAACGAATTCCTATCAAATCGCTATCATCTCGGGGATAGAGAGAAAAATGTGAAAATAACACATCCTTACTACCAAGCTAGCATATTTTAAAATTTTGATCTATGAAGGCAACGAAATAACATGCACGAGATATTTCTGACATTCTCGGACACCCCATGTATTAAATAACTGCTGTCATTTTATATAATATTTGATACTCCTTTTGATCGGAAACTGGAATATGTAAGTCCGTTCAAGTGTAGATCAAGGCCAGTTATATGTTATGCAGTTAAAGATCTATATTATATTTTTTAACAATAGAAAAGATTAAAGATCACCCCCGCTGTTGAGATATGGAATTAGCTTTCGACCATGCAACAATTACAAAATCAATGTTGCTGATGAAATATTTGGAAATATTTAAAACACATTGCGTAGGGGGCTTTGCGAAAATATTTTATAAATACTGAATTCTTAGACACACCAATACACTGACATATTTCTGTATTTTATATTTGTACCAAATGGAATTATAATTGTTTGAAATATATATTTATGAAAATATCAATATACATTATACATATGTACATACATCGATGCACTCGGATGACTCGTACCTCACACACAGTCAGCCGAGGATTGCCGATTGACATCGATGTCCTCAGTGCGAAGCTACGAACAGCATTATATGTAGGATTTTTGCTTTTGAAGCAGTAAATTTAAAATTTACTTTTCCACACCTGCATAAAATTATCTCAGAACAGGCGCGTAGCTGCCTATACGCAAGAGCGTACACATCATTTTCAAAAAAAAAAAGAGATAATTTAAAAAAAGAATCAAAGAAAGAAAATAAAAGAAAGAGAGAGAGTTATTCGAGAAAAAAGGGACTAGTATCCGTGTTTCAAATTATTTTGCGTCTTATTGTTTCGATTCAGATTTTGCTCAGCATGTCTGTAAAGTCAAATTTAGTCTTTTAAATAATCAATTTCAAAAACCTCTTCCAAAATTCTTGAGGGAGAAAATATTTTTGAACCAAAATTTTCTACTGTTTATCCGCGTAATCCTGATTATCGGACAAATATTTTTTGAAGGAAAGCGATCTAAGGTACTTTGATCCCAAGAAAAAGTTTCAAGAATTTTGGACGACTATGCAAGATTTTCAATTTCGGATCCGTTGAGGTATAATGAATAAAAGTCGTTAAACAAAAAAATGGTAAAAACCAAATTACGCTAAAGTAAATAATAATATACATTTTTGTACATCATGTATAAATATCTTCTGTTACTGATGTTACCCATTTATAAAATTATATAATAAGCATTCTCACATTGTTTAAGCTATCAGAATATAAAGGTAATCAAAATGAGACATGCACCCCATTCCCACCCCCCTCAACACCCCCATTTATTTTATAAAATATTTATACTACAATCATTACGATATTGAAATTATTTCTCTGTTTTATCTTGTCACACTTGTAAACTTTTTTTCCAATGCTAAAATCTTCGTGAATTGATTTGATTAGGTTATCGTTCTCTTCCTAAAGTATCCATGAAAGTATAACTTTGCTAAGCGCTTGCTCGAGAAAAGAGATGTAGCGTGATTTCTTTTCCGGAAAAATGACTAATGTTTTAGTAAAATCCACGAGCTTCCGGTGGCTTCGCCCCTTGGGCCCCCACCAGGGATTCGCCCTGGACCCACTGGGGGCCTCAGGGCGGCCCCCAAATCCCCGACCGTTATCTGCGTACACTTCAGTTCCATGCTGGCTACCCGCCTGCAGAAGATTTTAAAAGCAAAATAGATCGATGGCTGATATACGTATGTAAACTGCGGCTTTAAAACATGTAAGAGTGCTGACTCTACCTCTAGTAATATTATAAAGAACTTGAAATTGACATTTAAACTCATTTTTTTTTCGTGGAATTGCAGACAATTAATATCTAAATCCTTCAATTTCATACATTATTTCGTTTTTATTAATATTTTAGCTGCAAGCTAGCACAATATTATTTTGCTTGTAGTACGAAGGGCAGATGTGATTATGATATTCCATGTTTTCACAGTGATGTGGATCCATAAAAAGGGGGGAGGGGGGTTTCATTCTTTCAATTTGTTAATTAAAACGAAAATAGTGTACAGCTTTAAAACGAAAACAGGCGATTGAAAGGGGGTGAAATTGGAGATAATTGAAACAAAGCTCTGTAAATGCATGTAATTTAATGATATAGAGTAAAGTTTAAGTGATTCATCTTGAAAAAAATCAATAAGCATCTAAAATATTACAGTCTTTATGACGTCACAATTGACGTATATGTATTACTTTTAACGTCATGTTCAAAGACTGAAGAAGCGAAATTTAACTGATATGTTTTTTGTGTTTTGAATTCAAATAATATAAATGGAAGATCATGCCTCTCCACAAATTTCGTTTCAAACGAACTACTGACTATTTTTTAAATATATTATATGTAATTTTATACAACTATTGTTATATAAACCAAATATTACCGAATGTTTAACAAAAGTGGTGAATCTTTGCGACATCAAAATTTAAATGTAAAGGCATATTTCATATTGGCCACACGCATGAACAACGATTATATTAAGCACGTAGATTCGTATCAGCAATATTTATACATATGGTAATTATGAAAGTTGTTCTTGACTGTGGCCACACAAAATTTTGGGAAAATCTGTCGAAAAATCGGCATTTTTGAACGTTTTTATGAAACCGTCGCATCTTCAAACCACCGCACGTGCCTAACAGCGCATTATTTATTGAAATGAGTTACGTAAGGAAAAGGAGTATGTTGTCCTCTAATGATTAACGTATAATACCGACCATGAATAGAAACTCGATTTTTGTGAAAAACACAGGGCCAAATATGATGGTTCGTGGCTTTACCTCAAATTTGTATGATAAAATTAAGTTAGCATTTGATTTATTTAATGATAAAGTGTTTTTTATGACACACTCATTGTTTCCACCATAGAACTTACGAAATGATAACTTTAAGCGAGACTGTTGATATCCCTGTTTCATCAACTTGTTTTTCAAAATATTGCCTCGTTTTGAGGCATGCTTTTTTGTATCGAATAATCTGGGAGACAAAAATCTCTATATGCATGTGATGGGGTATATTGCTTCATGTGTTAGGAAACATGACGATGAAGGTATATTGCATAAGAGGTTAGGGAAGTTAACAATAAAAAAAATTGAATTCATCCATTTAAACGTAAAGTTTTGTTATGAGGTTATCATTAATATTTTTCTAGTAAAATATCCCACTTTGAAACAGACTTATTTCGATTTCATTCGGATATTTTCTTTGTTTGAATATATTTAGCGTCCCTCTCGAGAATTTTTCACTCATTTGGAGTCGCCATCATTTACCGGTGGACTTGAGGGTTCCAATTTTAACCTATTTTGGCCATTGAGCAGTGAAGGTGAAACATATGGAGATAACGAACAGTATTCAAGTTCAAAAGTCCATAATACAATACAAAATAGGAGCAGAACAAACACGGACCTCCGAAAACATCGGAGGGAGGATCAGATGCCATGGAGGAGTAAGCATTCACTGCCGACCGGTCACACCCGCCGTGTGCTCCTTGTCATGATCAGGAAATAACGGGAAAATCCGTCGTCAATTCAGTGTATAAATAATAGACCAACAATTATTAGGAAAAAAACGTCAGACAGCATTTGACTTAATGATAAATTGTGTTTGCTGACAAGGTAATTGTATCGACCATAGAACTTACGAAATGATGACTTTAAATGAGATCATTTTCATGTCAGCATCTTGCTACTTTGATATGGGACCTCGGTTTATTCGGTCCCATCCGAAGGACTGGTCTTCATTACTGCAGTGGGATAGCTGGGAAGCTGATATATTTTAAAGTACAATGTAACCATTGTTATATAATTGTTAATACGTCATCGATATTTGAATGTATAATGAATTCTGTTTCATTATTATTCAGAATTATGAATGTATCAAGAGTATCCCATGGAACGCGCGTGTCACCTGCTTTGCAACTTCAGTTAAAATGAAAATAAATCTTAAGAGCGCTCAGCTATTTCTTAGCTACTAGCGATATAGTTCATGGCTCTATCTTACCCTTGGACATTACGATAGATTGTTGGAAGAGCTGATCTCCAAAAACACGAATCTTTTTAATATCATCTTGGAGAACTTTTGTGCACAATTAGATCCTCCTCTAAATATTACAGATCTCCAGGACTCCGCTTTAACTGAGTTAAAATTACATGTTATATAATATATTGATAAAATTTCCTTTTATTAAACAAAGAAAATATTTTGAGTATCTTCAATTTTAAACATACGTGTAAAATACACAACGTATACAATTTTTCTTATTCAACTCTATGAAAAGCTTAAAATAAAGAGAACATTAATACATTTTCGCATTTGTCACTTAAAAATATGTTCTATTAAAAAAAATTAGATGTCATGCCCATGATTTTCACATTAGGATTGATTTTCCATTTCGTCAACTGATTCGCAGTCAAAGGTGGTTTCGGATTCGTCGAGTGAATTCTGTTCAGAATTGATGGAGGAATCACCTTCAGAGTCAGATTCTGAATGGGTGTTGGATTCGTTGATTTCTTCAACTTCAGAATTAAAGTCAGATTCAGAGTGAACGACTGACTCGTTGTTCAAATCGGATTCGAAAGATGAATTAAAACTTACGCTTTGTCGACATAGTGGACACAATTCACTTGTGTACATCCACTTCTGAAGACACATTCGGTGAAAGAAGTGACCACATGGTGTTATTTTAGCCGTCGAAATCGAATACTGACAGATCGAACACACGTCATCAAAGTTTTGCATTTGTTCCTCAACGGTAACTGGTAATAAATCTATCATTTTCATGACTTTTCTTCTTACTTTTAAATTTTCCCACAACTTTTTCAGTTTCTCCAAAAAGGGAAAACATCCAGCAAGCACAAGAGGACTAAACCAGATGAAATAATTTTGAAAAAGAAAGAAGTCACTGATACAAAGAAGAACACACGACAGCACAGTGTTTATAAATTGTATCGTCCACCAAATGTAAAAAATAACATCATCCATACTTTCCCATGGTCTGGAATACATGCGATCATATACATAAATAATATAAACGATAATAGAAGACGCTGCTTGAACACAGGTTGACACACAGAGTGATAAAATATTGAAAGTTTCAGATATATCACTTATTTTATAAATCAGGGTCATTGAGAGAATGCAAAGTATTATAATGAAAAAGTATGTCAGAAGTCCCTGGATATGTTTAATTGGCTTTGTCGTAGCAGCTCTACTAAATGATATGATAACTGCATGTGTGTTACAATATGTTATGTACAGAAAATATAAAACCATGGAAAGTAGTACAATTTTTATTCTGAATGCTCCTTGGAATGGACTTTCCAAATTTTCGGCTGATGGCAAATATCCTGACCTTATATACATTGCAAGTATGAAAAAGCCATGAGTCCAGGTCACTTTATAACTAAGCTTACTATAGGTATCCAAGCCATGTAAGAAAATAAGAGGAAGCGTAATGAAATACTGGAATCCACACAGAAGGGATGTACACGTTGCGATCACTCCGAGAGGGGTAGTACAGCATTCTGCGACACTCACGAAGAAAAGTGTAGACCAATCCATTTCCTTCACTGGTTTTGCCACATTGCAAAATAAATGGTATAAAAATAACATACACCAATAAATGAGGAATTGTTTTGATAAACGTGTATGAGATGCGATGATATTTAAAAATACACCAAATCCGAAGTTGTATATTATATTATACCATTCCTGTAGCAGATATATGGCAATTAAATGTGTAAGTTTGATTATAAGAAAATAAAATATCGTTTCATTTGCCATGCAATGAAAAAAATGGTTGACATCATTGGAAAGACCAAACTGCCTTATGAAAAATGGCAATAGGTAAGCCACCATAAACACTTCAGTCCAATACTTTTCACCAAACAAATAATCGGTAAACATCCCACCGAGGATAAGACGTCCGAAATCTTTGACCGCATCCATGCTGAATAAGTTTTTGTCCTCAAATTTTTTGAATTCCGAAAACTCGACTGCATATGAATAAGCAAAAATAACTGGGAATGCGCAGAGAAAGAACGAATACACTTGTCCAATTCTCGTTGATGGGCCAATCATCAATAAAACGACCGTGATCACAACTGGAAAGAAAGAGTTTCATTAGATACTGTTATATGTATGCAATTGGTGAGGATAATTTAAAAAGAAAATTTTCTTGTATTATTAAAAGGTTATTCGATACCGGGTATTCAAGTCAAAAGACTTCTGTAACTTGTACATGTTTTAATTAGCTTATCCAATATCAATACAAAAAATCTTTATCATCAAGACCTTTGCAAAAATAACATTTTAATTAACGAGATGTTTTTGTGAAACACTAATGCCCCCAATATGGCAGCTGATGGCGAGGGTTGAAATTTCTTAAATGCAAGTTAAACTCCAAGGTCAAGTGAAAAGGTTAAAATTATTGGTACCCAAAGGGAGGTCTTCTCAGAAGTAATACACCTGTGTAATATGATAGCCATTATGCAGTGTAGTTAGCTATTATGGTTCAAAAGGTTTTTTTTTAAGTGGATCGTACTCTGAAGTCGAGATAAAAATTGTTGGTATCCATTGGAAGGTCTTGTCACATGGAATACACGTGTGAAATATGAAAGCCTTAGCACTAACAGTCCAAAAGTTATAGCCCAGCTTAGAGTTTTTTTTAAAAGTGGGACAAACTCTAAGCTCAAGGTCAAATAATTTTATACCCAATAAAAGGCTTTGTCACAGTGAATACACATGTAAAATACTAGTATGAAGGCCATAACACCAAAGTTCTATTTTAAAAGTAATTGCTATAATTAATGTTCGAAAATTCCAAATTCAGGTCATAAGGTAAAATTTGATGATACCAAAAAATACATCTGTTAAATATAAAAGTCATAGCTCCACCCACTAAAAAGTTATAGAAAAGATTAAAGTTTTTGCGAACAAAATTATGAACAGACAGACAGACGGATGGACAGGGCAAGAACTATATACCCCCGAATCTTCAATTTCTGTTTCCTTTATTGTACCTAAAAAAAAATGAATGTTTGTACACCTGGTAATAATCAGTTTTAAAAAGAGATATTCATACAACTTTACACCTACCAAGAAAAGTCATTCCCTGTTGCAACCAGGAAGAATTCTGCCAAAATGAGCGAAACCAAATCTCGAAGACAAGGAACGATGGTAGTCTGAGAATCAGATTTAGTCCCGCAACTAGTTGTTCTTTATCAAATATATTTGGTAACATTGTAATGGTTTCCAAAAGAAAAAAAAGTATTTTGAACCATGAAGTGATTTTACTCAATGGATACGTCTTTTTAAAATTCTTTCTTTATGTGTATTGTACATCCGAATTAGCTCTTTGGGAATTCCCTTAATTTGAAAACGAAAGCAAATTAAAAATATAAATTTTAAAAAGAAATTCTGCTAGGAATACAGGATTCTAATATCTGAATTACTTCTTTTGACTTTAGAAGATTTCATAAGAAGGAAGATTTTTTAGGCCAATAGTGTCGAAGAAAAATATACAGCTGTTGACTGGGGTAGGGGGAAACAATCGATCTCTTGGACCGGAGTGCAAGCTGTTGCCCAAGGCCGTATGCGTCAGGGGGCAACAGTCTTTTTTAACAGAATGTTCCTGAACCGACAATCGGGGAAAGCAATCGAACTGTTGGACTTTTTAAGTGAAGAAATTATATAGAGAGGGACTGTTTAGTAGGGGTATAACAAGTCTGTTTAAAATGCTTTTTCAAGTTTTATATGCAATAAAAATTTATGTACGTTTAATATTCTTTAAACTGTGTGCAATGATTATCAAAAAAACCTTTTACCTGAGTGACAGTATAAATTAAATGAAAGCTTCCTTTTCTCTTTAAGAGCAATGTCAGGTCAAGATTATTACATGTATATTTTTTCTTAGACTTTTAGAATTTAAAAAATATTATTGTCAGTCAGTGTATGTATATCTACTAATAAAAGGTGTAAAATTTGTTCTAAAAATATAAATTGAGACCGATATTTAAATTCCTAGCATATCATAACGGAAAATATTCTTCGAGTAAAAATATGTGAGGCTAAAGTTCCAAGATATGAAATTGAATTAAAATTGCAGAATTTTCTGCTAAATATCCTTCCACCAAAAGAAATAGTCCTTCATAAATTTTGTGCTTCTTTGTGAACTTTTGAGCAGTTTTTTCATTGAATGTTGAACAATTAACATTGTTTAATTTAAATATGTTAATAAAAATTAAATTACGAGGGTTGTCCCAAAATTCCGTAGACAAGCGTTGTTTTGTGGGAACCCTATGTCATACATTAACAAAACTTCGTATATAGATAAAACCAACACTATCTAATAAATTTATGGACAAATATGGAGTAACTACACAAATTGTTCCAATTTAAAAGACACATTTCATTGTTTGGTGTAGGTAGGCGGCGCAATACCCAAGAGTTGCAATTACAATTTGGTATATTATATTTAAAATCCTACAGAAAAATAATTACTACCCTGTATTTTTTAATGGAAATGAAAATTCTTAATACTTTTCTATTAACTACATTTCCCCAAATTTTGGTGTTTATGCTTTGATAAATATGATTTTTATAACGTTTTATATACATGAGGTTGAAATCCGACTTTCTGAAAAATGGCGGCTGCGTTGGCACAGGCGGCGCACTGGACTATGATCAAGTGTTTTGATCCTGAATTCACTCTTACAAAAATGCACCAGTCATAACGGTTTGGTAGACTAGGAAACTTTTTTCTCATCCTGGGTATTTAAAATGAACAAAACGGGTTCTCTATGTATATGTGAATAACAGTAGCTAAAATAAAAGACGGGGTTAAGAAATGGGCAAGAGTTGCATTGTGCAACTCCCTTAGAGAAAACAGACGAAAAGCCCGTAGAAATATAGCGTTTTCAAATTATTATTATTTCATACCTGTACATGCATATACTTTGCTTACAAATTTTAATGTTTGATCATATCATAGTAATTAAGATATTTCACATTTATAACTATAACCGTTTCGTTTAATTTAATAATTTGATTCTGGTAATTGAAATATTTCTCTAAAAATTTGAACTGTTGACATTTGTATTTTATGACGTTGCAGATTGCTCCGGGTGTTAGAGAACGATATCACTTTAAATGTTATTACTCGAAAAGTTTTCAAGTAAACATCATAAAACTTCGTAATTTATCTGCCAAGAACACGCTTTATCCACCCTGAAAATTTTATAAAGATACATTGATTTCTTTAAAAGATATGAGCTCAGTCTACGAAATTTTGGGACAACCCTCGTATAATTAATAGTTTTGAAGTTATATATAGGTTCTGCCTGAACTTGTCTAAAAAGCTGACCGGTGACATTCCTTAAAATAGATATTGGCCGATTCTTACGTATTTGATTTATAGATTGTTCTTATTATCACATATATACTGTAGTCATTAAACTAGTCATATAAATATATAAAGTTATGACCGTTCAGGAAGAGATATTTTTTTTTTTTACTGATTTTTTGCTCACATCTGCTCTTAGATTGGAAGCAAACAAAAGTTAAAAAGGCCGTAGTTTGTTTAGAGAATCATATTTATTTGATATATTTTTAACTTGTGCTGAGCTAAATGAACTCCTCATATCTATAATTCAATTACTTCAGATGCTTATTAATTTAAACTTAATTTAATTTTCTTGCCCCGGGATCATGAAACATTTTAATCTTAAGTCAAATAATGTACTTCTATATGGCGCTGACATAAATTAAAAATTATAAAATTCATAATGAAAATGCTTTCCAATTTTGTATCATTAATCTGCTGTCAATTTTGTGCACAGTTTTGTATTTGTAAGATTAAAAAAACTATCACTGCTGTCTTTAACTTTTTAATTCACACCTAACTAATTTCTTACAGAAATATTTACAAACTGCGGTAAAGGAGGAACTTCAAACGTAATAAACTAGAACATTTTGGAATTCCGATGGGCACTGTTTATACTCCTTTATTAGTCAATCTGTTTTTGTATTTCAAAAAAGCAGAATTTATTGAAAAACTGGAGGAAAAAAAACACTTGTGGCCTTCTTCACAGATTTGTATTATTTAAAGATTAATTTGAGATCGATTCCTGTTATTTTCACCATTTCCTTTCTATGTAGTCATAATGGTAATTTCCGCAGATATAACCTATCATTTGATCATATCTTAGCGAACTTAACTTAATCTATACCCATTTATACCAATTGTTAGGCCTTTGCTTATGTTCTGAATTTGAATACGGAATATTTTGTCTACCTTATCAATACTGAAAGCTCAGGGCTGTGAACGAAATCTTCGTATCAAAATAATTTATTTCATGTGATAACATCCCTATTTTGTGTACACTGTTTTGTAAAATTAGTACAAAGACTAAAGTAAAGCGAAAATAATGTAAAGTCTACTTTTTAATGGCACACGCCGTACTTTAATGTTTGCAAAAAATATTTTACATACAATATCGTCGATATTCTGATATGGACTCTTTCATTTCAGGAAGGTTAGCACACTATGTATATTAAAATATTCTTTAAAATTTCTGGAGTATTCAATCCAAGCATCTTATGATTTATTATTAGTAGGTAGCATTTAAGGTCAGAGAACATGTTCCTCAAATATATGTTCCGTATCTCTTGGTAATATATCAAAAACCATTCATGGTTGTCATTCTTGTGTGATTTCTACATTGTATACAGAATGTTTTCAAATATAAGTACACCAAAAATTGTAATATAGTCCATTCAATAGATTACCCATAAGGGTTATATAAGAAATGTGACCCTGTGGCATCTTCTTCAAATGCCCGGTAAGGTACCCTAATTTTTCGTGTGGAAACTTGTTTAAGTACCTAGACTTCAATGACCAATTCTTAGGAAAAATTATATATTTTTGAGGAACGTGTCGTCTGACCTTAAGCTGAACACTATCCTTTTATAAAACTATGCACAGTCCCACAATTATGTAAACTCTTCGATTTCGATACATTCAATTGCACATTTGAAACTCATGGCCGACGTAAAGTATTCCTTCTGTAGTTTTTTTTTCCATTTATTCCTTGTTTTATGTACTTTCCTGTTTGTAATTAATTCATTAAGACTTGTATATTTGATGATACTTTTCTTGTGGCTCGGAAAAAGTGAGTAGATTTTGATAATTTAATCATGATGGAGTAATTGAACTGGGTCCTATTAAGATTTGAATGCAAAATGGAAAGTACCAGGGCGTCTGAATTTCTGCGACTGTTTCTTCCTTTGACAGGGTGATCAATGCCCCATTACAAAGGGGACAAGTATTTTTTATGTGTAGCCATTTCTTTAAACACGTCTTGTGATACGAGTGTTGACAAGGAGTGACTATAGCAGAAGACATCGACTGGTAACAGATTGGACATAGATCGTCATTGACTTCTGCCATGTTTGCAGTTTTAAAGGAATTCATCTTTCTTGCTGTTTCTTTTCTGAGATTAAAGGTCTTCCATTCGAATTGTAACTGCCTCCAGATGTTATCAAAACAATGGAAAATAAGAAGCAGGGTTTGAATCCAGCTAAGCCCCTCTGTTATAATTACCCACACTCCTGTACAAGCAAGAAAGACGGAACATAGAAGGTCGATCATTTTGATTGTAGTTCTGATGCTGTATAACGTGTCATCCACACTATCTAAGGGATGTATTCGAAAAGTATTGAATATACACAATGCATAGGTAGCAACTGATGTCGCTGCTTGAAGACTGGTAGACACACACATTATTATAACCGGAACCATTGTTAGAACATCAGACTGTAAAAGTATGTTCACCATGTACAAAGAGAAGGCAGCGATGATAAAGTACACTGAAAGTATCCGAAAGTGTTTGAATGACTTTGTAGTAGGTATCGTACTTAATGAGGTCATACTTAGATCTGATGTTCTGTATGTTGAATTCAGGAAAATCGCTGTCGCATAGAAAAAAGAGCTTCTGATGATAATGGCTCGGTGATGTAGATCTAGATACTTGGTGGTTCCATCGCCAAATTTGATACACGTCAGAAACAATGTCAGACCCTCCGTCCAATTAAATGTGTTGTCACTTGTTGTTGGCGAAAGAAAAAAATAAACCAGATACCGCATGAAATTAAAGACAAGTGAAACTGTTATGCACGTGATTAATAGTCCCAGAGGATTATTAGTACAGTCAGCTATACAGAAGGTCAAAACATCGATCCAGTTTAACTCTGTTGACGTTTGCAAGATGAATTCAGTGGACCGCTTCATTTGAAAAAGTTCCATTGGAATCAGCAATGAAGACCAACTCATGCACTGGATACCACTGCAATTGACATAGAATTACTATATATAGTGTTGTACTTATACGAGTGTGACGGGGGTCCTCCCCGTCACTAGCACTGGTTAATAATGACGATTGTTTTTATTTACATCGTTTATTTACATATTAACAACACAATATATATTTATAAGAGAGCACAGTGTTCACAATAAAAAAATACGTCCACACTCATTGACTTCCAAACTTGTTCTCCTCTCTCTCTCTCACTCATGTTCCCAGGGCCCACTTTCTCACACAAATCAATCTTAGTGCTCACTTTCATCTCTCAGAACTCTATCACGCACAATAAACAACGATAACAGAAATGACAAATCAACAAATTATAAATCCATGCTTGTCCACTCGCTTTCTCTCTAACTAACTAAAATTACACTCTTGGGAAACAGGGCTACAACGCCTGCGCCGCGCACCTGCAACCTATCACTCTGTCATTTACAATTAATTAACAAAAATCGGGCGATTGCTCTGTGACACGAGGACTGTTCAATAAATAATGCAATACACTTTGCATTATAATAAATGTTAAGTATTTGATTTTATTTTTCTCTTTCTTAGTAAGCATAGTCACTTCACTAAACTGAAAACTGTTGATACCTCCAGAGAAGAGGAAAATGAGAGCTGCTGTGTGAAAACTGTGCTTCTGTACATAAATCGCCGAAAAATTTAATTAAAATTTGATTTTTATATGTGGAAAAAAATTAAAATTGTATTATAGAGTCTAAATAAAATGGAAGATTTGATTAGCTTGTCTGATTGATGGCAAATCATGGTTGCACACTTTTTAACCAAAAAAAAAGAGATCAATCATAAAGAGATGCAAGGGATTAAAACATGTTTTATTAGTTTCCACATATGGAGAAAATGAACAGTATTCAAGATCAAAAGTCCATAAAACTATACAAAACAGAAACAGAGCAAACACAGACCTCCAAATTATCAGAAGTGGGACCAGGTGCCATCCCTGCCGACTGGTCACACCCGCCTTGGCATGATCATGAAATAACGGGAAAATCTGTCGTCAATTAAGTATATAAATACATGTAACAATAAGTATGAAAAACGTCAGTCAGCATTTAACTCAATGATAAATTGTATTTACTGACAAGGTCATTGTATCGACAATAGAACTTACGAAATGATGACTTTAAACGAGACTACTGATATTCTTGTTTCATCAACTCGTATGTCAATGATTTACCTCGTTTTAGAAATTGTTCAACAGAGTCAACAGAGATATATAAACTCCGTATGCAGGTGATGGAAGGAATATTGCTGCATAAGTAAGCGTAGTTGATGATAGAAAAGTTCAAGTCATCACGTTTATCATAGAGCTTGGTTGTAATATTACCATTAATGTCTTTCTCAAAGAAAATATCAAAGTATGAAACAGATGTATCAGACTCTGTGGTATCTTTTATCTCAAGCTAATAAGAATATAGTATCAACATAAAATGGAAATTACAATTGTTTATTGACAATAAGTCGTCGATAAATCTAAATGTCGAGTTGAAAGCCACAACAACTGTTTTCTTCTTTTTACGCATAAGATTTTGCGCAAAGTCCGCTTCATTTAAATACAACAATAGGTGTGCTAATAACGGAGCGCAATTGGTATCCATCGGAATTCCAGTGGATTGTTGGAAGTTCTGGTTTCCAAAAACCAGATAGATATTGTCAATCAGAGACTCAAGCATCTTTTAGATGTCAACTTTACAGTACTTGTTTGTACAATCAGAATGTGTTTTAAAAAATTAATTTTGCATTTTTTCATCATCCATCTTTGCTAGATATCAACCACTATGGAAAATTTTTATTCCCCAAAACGCATGAAAACAACTAAAGGAAGACTCTACAATATCAAAAATATCATGAAAATTATATTCATCAGTATCTTTGGGGCAACCCTTAAGATGAGTATGCTGATGTTTATCTTCATGGGTACAGAGACCTAAGACATGAGTTAAGGGTAACAGGTAGTCCTGAGTGATTAAAACTAGTACGAATATTACGTAGCTTTCTTATTTTTATATGAGATTTTGTTTCTGTTCTTGAATGTCCCTCGTAAATATGCAAAGATTTAGGAATCACATTGAATCTTGACAAAGTATTCGGAACAAGAAAATGTTTCCCTTTTTTCTATGAATGGTTCAATTCAGACTATACTATTTAATTGCTAAAATGAATTTTAAAAATTGAACGTTGTGGGATACTATAACGCTTAATACTTTATAAGAAGATAGCCTTTCTAACATTGAATTGTTTTTTTCATTTTTATTAAAAATCAAATAAAGAAAAGAAAGATTATACTCCTCATGTTTTATCCAAAAACTTTGAATATACGCAGTTAATATTTTTCTTGTTTTCACTCTATCATTCCAGAATCTCTACTTGAATGACTCCAGAGTTAGAACTCATAAAATTCACCCTCCATATGCCTCCAGTAAAAAGAAGAAATAATGTTCTTTAACTTTTTTTTTATATGAAGCACTCCTTATGATAGCCTTTAGTCTTTTTTTTAAAAATTCAAATTATTACATTTGTTTATGAACAATATTAAATTTAAGGTTTCATCAAAACTTTTTTTTGTTATAAAACGTATAAAAACCATCTACTAAGAAACCTACAATTAAGTAAATAAAGATAACTTAACTTTTATATCTCGGTTTGAGATTGACTTCCGGTCAGCCATGACCCACAGTATGTGAAATAAGACTCGGAGAAAAAAAGTGGGGGGTGTTTCAAAATATGTGTGTGTGGTAGTGTAAAAACAATTGCTTGTTATATCAATGTTGCAGCTACTGTATGAAACATCTTTTTTCGTTTTAAAACAAGCTAATTTCAAACTTTAATGTATATCTTATTGTGACTCCGATCCAGTGATCCAGTGAGCTCCACTCACCATCTAATGCCGCTACCAAATAGTGCCCCTGACACTAAACGTAAAAGGTCTGTAGAATCTAGTTTCACAGAGCATCTATCTTCACGAAGACGTATAACGTCATCTGCGTCGTTGCCTGACATTTCTATATTATCATCTGAAATGGCTACAAGTGAAAACAACATGCAGTAATATCCAAAACCCCTCCTCTACACTATGGACCCCGGCTACTAAAGGTCTAAGTTCCTCATCTCCAGATCCACAAAAGAATCTTGATTCCTCAAAATCTGAACACACACCCATGGGGGAGTTACAAACCTCCATGATAAATGAACTGATCGTAAAAGCCATTAACAGTCAAGCTTTCATAGGGGCTTTTGCTCCTCTCATTGCTTCGGCAATTAACCCCCCCCCCCACATTCAGGTGATAGTTCAGAGTTGCATTCAACCAATTTTAAGTTCCATTCAAGAACAACAAAAAGACACAGAAGATCAAAACGAACAAATACAATCACTAAAACAAATCAACTCTGATCTCCGACAAAGGGTGGATGACCTTGAATGCGGTCTGGATAATCTGGAGCAGTACGGACGCAGAACGTCATTACGTTTCCACAACGTACCGATACCAGCTCCAGGGTCAGAGGACGAGGAGGAGGTGGCCCCAGACACTGATTCTACATCTGTTCTTTGCGGCCTTATTTTCCCATTTTTTACCAACCCAAAACATTAGTTATTACCGATCATGGGTAATACTCTTGAACAATATCGAGCCGCAATTGGAATTTTTTACCTCCGAAATAGATGCACATTCAAATCCATGAATTACTGTTTTTTTAGATTTGTATATTTAGTTTGGTTTTTGTGGAAAGCTTACCAATTTTGTGAACAAAAATTCAAAGTTTGTATGAAACATGCAGTATATTTTCAGCATGTCAATTTTCTTTTTCAACTTACGAGTATATTATTAATGCTGTCTGGTGATATTGAATCAAACCCTGGGCCTAAAAATAACACTTTCCGTACTTAAGATATTTTTTATATAAACATAAGAAGTATAAGAAACAAAATTGAAAATTCAATATCATTTGTCAATGATTATCACATTTTGTGTTTTACTGAAACACATTTAGACGCAAATATTGATGATAATGCTATTTCGATTGAGGGATTTTCTACAATTTTTCGCAAAGATCGTAACTCATATGGAGGCGGTACCCTGATTTATGTATCCGATTCACTTCGAGCCTTAAGACGCACTGACCTTGAACCTTTGAACACGGAATGTATATGGATACAAGTTAGCGACCCTATAAGTAATATTTACCTTTGCTGTCTATATCGGCCTCCGAATTCTGATAAATCCTTTTGGAATAACATAATGTGGTCCATTGAAAAAGTTTCTGATATATCCAATAGGATAATTATCCTTGGAGACTTAAATGTAGATTTTTTAGATATTCCACGCACTCACATTGTTAACGAAATTTTGTCTCAATATAGCCTTAGTAATATTGTAAATGAAGCAACGAGAGTCACGAGTAGTTCGAGCACGCTTATTGACCCAATTCTGGTCAGCTCAGACATCAAGGTGCTTCACTCTGGAACTGTTCAGGTTGATAATTTTATAAATGACCATAAAGGAACATATGTTTATGTTAAATCAGTTGTTATTCAAAATCAATCATACGAAAGAAAGGTTTGGTTATATAAACACGCAGATATGGATAAATTGAATTCTCTCATTGAAAATACTGATTGGCATACCCTTATAAGTGAGGCACCTGATATAGATCAAGCTACGAACAATTTTACATCAACATTTTTGAATAAAGTAAAGGAATGTATTCCTGAAAAATCGGTTGTAATTCGTCCGAAATATAAACCCTGGTTTGATTCGGCTTTGCGTAAAACTCATAGAAATAAGAATAGATTATTTAGTAGGTCCCAGAGGACAAAAAGAAACTCTGACTGGGAAAAATATAAGAAATGCAGGAACAAGTTTAACAATATGAAAAAATCGCAATTGAAAACTATCATAATAATATAGAGCATCACATTACAGACGCAAGTAAAAATAATTCCAAACTTTACTGGAAGTTCATGCCAAGAAAACCTTAGCAGTCTCTCCGTATAGCAAACTCAATAAAAGCCGAATTAACATTAATCTGTGATTCTTCCCCTGGGAGACGTGCGGAAGCAATTAATGTCCGCAGTTTTGAGGGAGGGATCTTAAAATTTACAGGGTTTTTCAGATGATAGTTCAGAGTTGCATTCAACCAATTTTAAGTTCCATTCAAGAACAACAAAAAGACACAGAAGATCAAAACGAACAAATACAATCACTAAAACAAATCAACTCTGATCTCCGACAAAGGGTGGATGACCTTGAATGCGGTCTGGATAATCTGGAGCAGTACGGACGCAGAACGTCATTACGTTTCCACAACGTACCGATACCAGCTCCAGGGTCAGAGGACGAGGAGGAGGTGGCCCCAGACACTGATTCTACAGTGATCAAAATATGTGAAGGGAGGGGAGTTACCATCAACCCCGATGACATCAACCGATCACACCCGATTCGAAGACAAAACAAAAATATCAAAATACAAATTACCTGTAAATTCCGTAGCTGGAAAATAAAAAAAAACAAAGTGTACAGTGCCAAAAAAACCCCTAAAAAACAACACCGAAAAAGTTTTCGTCACAGAAGATCTAACTAAATATAGACAATCAATCGTGTCGAAAATTATCCAAAAAAAAAGTGCTAAAGTTGTACATAGCTTTTGGACATACAATGAACTTTGAACTGAAGGGGACCAGATTCGAGGTGACATCTCTAGAACAGCTTGATTATCTATTAAATAGTTAACTATGTGATAAATATTTGTACTTATCTTACAGGTAAAATTCCCCCCTTGACAGTCAATGCACCTACATGTATTGCAGTTGTCCACTGCTATAATACGTCAATGTAAATTTCATTATAAGGTAATGATCAGTTTAAACATGTAATTAGCACAAACTCCCACTTACTCTACTCTCCTTAGTTACACAAAGTCATTTGTGTTTCTCTTAGTGATCAGTCTCTTTGTACATATTTCAGTTTTGACTGAATCACTTAGACTACCTTTACGGTATCTGTTCCATTTTTTGTCAGTTTGTTTTTCTTTTTTAAGTATTGTTGTTTTCTGTTTATTTTTATTTTATTTTCATCATGTGTTCACAGTTTTGTTATCTACTGCCACCAAATCATGTGATTTTTTAACAAGCTTTGTCTGTTTACTGTTTGTTTTTTATTATGATTACATCTGCAATGGGTTTCAGTTTTTATATCACGATGACGCTTTAATCATGCAACAATATACAGTTGTTCACTGGGGTAGAGGGAAACAGTCGATCTGTTGGACCGGAGTGCAAGCTGTTGCCCAAGGCCGTAGGCCGCGGGCAACAGCTTGCACTCCGGTCCAACAGGTCGACTGTTTCCATAGACCCCTGTCAACAACTGTTTTGTTATACTCCTTTCAAATGCATATATTTAACAAAAGTCAAATTGTTTTGGGAGAGAGAGACTTTATCATGTTTATGTGTATTTATCAACAATCGTCATTTGCCGTCTTCAGTCGAGGATCATTTATTATATCAATGCCATGGGACTTATAAAATGATTTCTGTAAAGCATAGCGGATAGAAATCATGATTTTCTTTGCATACATGCTCCCATCCTTCTTCCAAGCGGAACAATAGAATTTCCTCAACGCGGGTATGTTAAGGAAGCATATAAGTCATTTCTCGGAAAATTTAGACTCTTTAAAGAAAATTCAATTTTATAAAATACCAAAACCGCTGATAAACATAAACTGCTATTAACTATTGCATACAGACAAAAGAGTGTCTTACGCAAAGAGGTGTGCCACCACCACGGCATCACGTGATTTCTATTTATAGCGAAATTTTCCTTAATAAAAAGGCTATCAGAACAACAATACCCCGGAGTTAAATGATTTTTTTAGCAGTTGAAAAACATCTATTTTGCCTATCAAGTGCTGCTAGAATCCCGCTGTTCTGTTAGTAAAACAATTATTCCACATATTAGCATGAAACCTTACCCTTTGTTTTGAATTTTATACATATGAACCGAGATTTTTCGTAAAATCATGCTTAACTCGGGATTCTAGCAGCACTTTCCAAGTTTGTCAATAGGCTGACTTTCCATCTGTACAAATAAATTTTATGTTTTGAATAATCCAGCTTATTGTTGTTTTGTTGCATTATTTTTGTCACGAATGACAGAGGAAGGGCCAACCGGGATACGTATATAGCAGACTGTCTTCGTAAAAGAATATAATCGTTGAAAATTAATTAGCATACCTGATTATAAATAAATTGTATTCCATATGAATAACACATAATTTTGACGATATTTTCTTTTAAACTCCATTTTACGTATCTTTGTACATGCCGTCCTATAGCCAAATTCTCTTTACACGGCATGATCAATTCCCAAGTTACTTGATGTACACATATGACGTCATCGATGGTAGATTTTAATAAACATGAAGATACAGGATAACAAAATAAAGGAATTTTATTTTTGTTAATGTTTACTTGTTTTTATTTATTTTTTTGAGTTAAATAACATCTCTAAAAACCAATGTTACGAAAACTTGTATTTGGAATCCAGCAAGATCGAAAATAAGACTAGTACTGGACGCTATTTGGTTCACAGTGGAAAATGCATCACATGGGACCACTGGGAAGCTTGCTACCGTTTCAATTTCCAAAGCGGATTCTCAATTCATAGGAAACTGACAGAGGAGCATATAAATCTTACTCCAGCTACAAAAATGAGGAACAATCTAGCAATTGAGGTGCTGAATAAGGACATGCTTTATTTGATGAGGTCGTATCAAGCTACCCTTAAAAACCCTGAGAACCTTTCTAGCAGTATTGAAATTTTGGAACAGACCTCAGAGCTGGTGGACATTTTCTGTTGCAGAAACAGACCTATTTCATCACAGGAAGATACAAGATTTGAAATGCTGCAAAAAGTTGTGACTTATTTCAGTTCCTGGGAGGATGCTGTGGAGAAGTCAGTTATGCTTGTTCCATCCAAAAACCTAATGACTCTGGAGACTCGTACAGACCTCAACTCCTCACTCGTGGGATTTATATCCCTCTGCAAGAATGTGCTCAATGGGAAAAATAGCATAAACCCTGGGTATCTTAATTCGGACATAGTTGAGAATTTATTTGGACAGCAGCGTGGTGTA
The DNA here is from genome assembly GCA_003671525.1 of Saccostrea glomerata. Classification (NCBI taxonomy): domain Eukaryota; kingdom Metazoa; phylum Mollusca; class Bivalvia; order Ostreida; family Ostreidae; genus Saccostrea; species Saccostrea glomerata. Next base: position 365,420 of record PRKT01000109.1, on the reverse strand, counting down.
AGGAATGGACTTAATAATAATCCTACTTTGGCACAGTATGGACCATCTAATACTGCCATTATTTTGGGACAGTGTACTGTGTCAAATAAATCAAATTCCACCAACAAAGCATCCTTTTTCACTGCAACTACACCTTGTCCACTGAATACAACAAGAAATAAATCCCAGCGGGCACAGAGGAGGGGGATTCGATTGTGAGCAGCCATGTATATTCAGTATGTGTTGATTATATATATTTTTTCAGACCTGACTCCATGACCATAAACTGAATTCTACATTACATAAAAATTTAACATCTAAGCCATTCATTCTATTATTCTAGATCAAGCTTTAAAAAAAATACACTTTTGACAAAATCTTTTAATGGACTCATAAGTTTATTATCAAAGCATTTTCTTTAAAGTCATGGAGCATGGGTTCTGATCCATTTATTTTTAAAGTTATATGTTTATATTTAGCCCTAGTCATGGAGCATGGGTTCTGATCCATTTTTTTTTTATAGTTATATGTTTATATTTAGCCCTTAATTTATCTTCTTTATATTGATATTCCAACCTAAATAATCAATTTATTAGAATGATTTTCAGTGAATTTAATTTAATAGGGTACTGTCCATAGAAATCATATTACTGAAGGTGTCATATGAGAAAACACATAGTTTTGTCTTTTTTTCTCCTATATTTATTTATCTGTCTGTATGAATTTTTCATTATCTATTGCTATAGTTATACTTTTAAATGCTAAACGGCTAATTATACATGACTTTCAATTTCATGCACCATTTAACTTGTCAAATTACAGAGACGCATTTTCGCGGGAAATGTCAAAAATATATAGTTTCATCATTACAGAATTGAATGTTGCTTTGACATTTATGGACTTAATTCTCACCCAAAGACCTTTGAGTAGTATATACCTAAGCAAATGTGTTTTTCCTGTGCCACATTGGCCAGTCAATAAAAAGCTGTGGCCCTGAACTGCTCTAAAAAATGCGTCTGCTCTGGCGTCTTCCATTTTCATCTTTTCCGGAATTTTCAATCCGCTACGACACATCTTTTATAATAATCTGTCAGGTCCGCAGTTGATGTGACGTCACGCAATGGCTTCTCGGAAAAACGAATGTTTACTTGAAATCGAAGAAAGTGTGTATTGACCGCATTCGAGAAGGGATAGAAAGCAAATTTTAGTATAGAATTGTTGTTTATTATGAATGCTGACGAGCGGTGCTGAAAAAGCGGTGGGTAAACGCGAAATACTCGATTTCTCCAAAAACACGTTGCATTCCTGTTCGCTATGCTTACGCATAGCTCATGGCTTGGTCAATCGAGTGGTTTCTATTGACTTTATTGATAAAATTTCGAACTCCTGTGGTTTGACTGTTTATGTTAAGTAATTAACCATATTGGAAACAAATTTTCATAAAATTATTGGCATAGATTTGTTTTTATATTTGTTTACAGTTACTTAATTAAATGGTAAATGGTGCCTCCTTCGCACGACCTCAATTAGTTACAGGTTCTCGGCATTTGTCGTATCTTGTGATTGTCCTTCCCAGCACTGGTACGGTAAATAACGGTCTGTTGACCACTGTTTACTGTCTGTCCCTGAACACAATGTACAACAAAACTATCACCGTTTTTCTTTCTCGCTGTAGAGATTCTATCCGTTGAAGGAAGCACATGTGCTTTTGTTTACCTCTGTAAAACACGTTTTGTTGGTTTTCATTTCATAGAGAATTCTACACGGGGGATCACTCTCAATCACAGTTTTATAAGTGAACAAACCCATGATATAAACCTTTTTTCTCCGGATAACCGTTATTACTGCTTTCAATACACAAGAATTGGGCATAAAATTATTTATGAACATAAATAGCATTTGTCCCGACTCGATGGGCGGAGTATTAGAAAAGTGTGGTTTATGTACAGAAAACCCACACTTTTAACAAAAGAAATCACACCTTACTATGGTACATTTCTTTATAATGAATGTTTTTCACATTACATTTAAATGAACGGTGCATCTCAGACATAACTAATCAAATAGTACCGATCGAGCAATCTATTATATTTAAGGAGCTCGAATTAAAAAAAAATTAAATGCCAGAAAGCAATCACGAATTTGAAGAAAGAAAAGGTGAACAAACCGGCATCGATTACATGACACTATTATATAATTACAGTTAGGGCATTTAGTCGTACACGGCATATATGTTTGCAGAACATTGTTATAAATTATAATTATAGCATTACAAGCATAATTTAGTAACACAAATATTCAAGTATACATTTTTAATTGGAATGACGTTTTGTCATTTTGTTTCTTCAAGGTTAAAGCAAGACTTAAAACTTTAAATTTTAAAGGTAAATTAAGGTTAAGATTGAAAGATACATGTAGACATAAAACAAACATACTTGTTAACAAAAACAAATGAAAATTATCAAATCTGAAATTATATATAAAAGAAAACAAAGAAAACAATTCCCCTGAAACAGCTACCTCACCTAATTGCCCCTAGAGAGAGGAAAATTCAGTTCCTTCTACTAGTATTCAAGAGAGCTGGCTTTTTGTACGAGATTGAGACGTGATGGAGATGGAGGACGATGATAGAAATGAACTCCTACAGATGACGGAGGAACAAATGGCTGACGTGGCCAGGTTCTGTAACAAGTACCCCAACATAGAGATGTCATTCGAGGTCCAAGAAAAGGAGAATCATCACAGGTAATAGGAGGGAACTGGGTGTTTTGTTTCTTAACATTGAGAAGCAAAAGTATAGGAAAACTCTATATATATACAACCAAGCTGAACACAATGTGTGCATTCTACAAAAGAGAAAAAGATTGCAGTTTTTATGAGTATTAAAAATTCTGGATATTTTTGTCCTGTTTTACACTTGAAAGTCTAGGGCTAAATGACATGTTGTTTAATCAGTATATGTCTGTTTTTAGAGGTTCCCCTGTCAATGTACTGGTGTCCCTAGAGAGAGAAGATGAATTAGTTGGGCCAGTGGTGGCACCATTCTTCCCTCAGGTTGGTGTTTAACTTGTCACTTCTTTTCATATAATATAAAATCCAAGTCGTGAATAAAAAAGTGATTTATTCATGAAATAATAAAAAAAAGACATTTTTTTATACTTGGAAATTCCAAAATTTATTCTAGTATTTGTTTTCTTTTATCATGCAGAAACGAGAGGAGGGTTGGTGGGTAGCGATTGGAGACAACAAATCTAACTCCCTCCTGTCCATCAGAAGATTGACCTTGCAACAGAAGGCCAATGTCAAACTGGACTTTGTGGCCCCTTCCCCTGGTCACTATAATTACACCATCTTCTTTATGAGTGATGCATACATGGGATTGGACCAAGAATACAAGTTCTGTAATTGATGTGAAGGAAGGAGATAGTGAAAGTGAAAATGACAGTGTTTAAGTCAGCTGTTTAGAAAGAGAAAGTAATGATGTGATGGAGGAACAATGAGAAATTAATACGCATAAAAACCAGAGTACAGAATAGAAAAGTGAAGCAAGAATTCTTTAAAAGTAATAAAATGATTAAAAGGATTGTAAAGAAACAGAGTCTTGCAATGGAAAATCATGATGGTGATTTCAGATCTATTAGCTACATGAGACTAGCTAAAATTAAAAACTGGTTTTTGAACGTTGTCTATATGTTTTCGTTTTGTATATTATGTATTTCTTTTGACAGTCATTTTCGCCATTGTCAGTGAAAGTCAAAATATTTTTAACATTTGTTGGAGACTTTTAAAGCCTCCCATTAGAATGAACATGTATAGTAAATGAGTATGAATTTTTAAAATTATTATCATTATCACAAAAGAAGCAATGGTACTTTGTCAGTTTATCATATTTAACATGGCTCTCATTATTTCTAAAACAGAGTTTAAAGAGTGCATGCATCTTGTCATTTCATTTGATCATAATCCAAGATTCTAATTAAAGAGTGATATAAATCAATATGAGCTTAAATTTTGTTATGTTTTAAATTGAAGCAAAGCCTGACATGGTTTTTTCTCTGACAAGAAATGAGAATTTTTGGGCGGTGGACTACTAGTCACCTTAAGTAGCAAGGAAGCAGATCCTTTCAAATTACAGCCACACAGCAGACGTCTGGTGAGACACATCACAGTGACAGGTGATGTCATCCATGAGTATGAGTACCAGGAGGACGGTCAAACCAGACTGTTTACATATCCAGTCAGAGTCACACAGAATAGTGACTTTGATATCTGTGTTGTGAACAGTACAAGTCTTACTACAGGTGATCTGGTGATTATGTCTCCCTTTGGTCGTGTGAAATTTGTATACCGTGGGCAGAACCTGACAGAGAAATTTTGCCCAACCAATATAGTGTGTGACTCTCTCTGTAACGTCCTTGTTACCGACTTATTAAACAAACAGATCCATCTGTTGAGCCTTGACGGTGAGTTCTTAAAGTTCTTACTGACAGAGAATGAAGTGAACTCTCCGTACTCAGTGTCCCTATACAAGTCTACTCTGTGGATAGGATACTTGGAAGGACTTGTTAAAGTGTATCAATACAAAGTGTAGAATGCAACAATAGCAAAAATATTAATTTGATTCATTAATATGACACAACAATAGCATAATGAAATTATTATTCATAAAAATCATCAAAATTTGATTTTGTAGATATATTTATATACAAAGTTTCATATTTTGTTATCATGCAACCAAAATTTGTAATTCACAGATTTGTTAACTGTGGATGTGTTTAATTGAAATATGTTCTATATGTACGAGGGTTGTTCGAAAAGTTCGTGGACTAGCGCCATAAAATTAAAACCACTTAAGATACATCAATGATTTTTTTAACGTTTAATCAGCGTCATCTCTTTTACTTATATAATACACGATACATCATTAATTATCTTTTTTAAATCAATTGTTTATGTATTTTAAAGCAATGGTATGTCAAGGCGGCGCAACCTCGAAGATAACATTTTTTCTACCTAATTGTAACAGAGAAAAAAAAATTATATAAGCATTTGTCATCCAAAAATGCCGTTAATTCACCCATGTGGTATTACAATATTATTCCGAACAATTTGCAATTTTAGTCCCATTCTCTTAAATCTATGAAATTTCATTGTAAATTTTATATGAATTGTCCAAACAATTTATGAGTTGTAATTACGTCAGAAAGGGGTGGGTTTCTTTTTCTAACATGCTATAAACTGTCACCCCCTGGAAAAACTGGCATAGACCTATGAAACTTTTTAATGGGCCATTGCAAAATAAAATGCATTTATATTCCTTGTTTTTCAATAACGAAAAAGATTAGAGAAACGATAAATGTAAAAGTTAATGTCTATTGTAGTAAAGGTGTTCAAAGTTTGTCACGTAGAAAAGTGACGTTGATCATGTTATCATAAATGACAGGATTAACAACATTGTAAATGAAATACATGTAAAATACTATGATATTTAATGGAAGGACCTTAAAGGCCACTAACCATGAAGGAAGAAAAGCTACAATAAACACCAAAGCCACGATAGACAGCAAAAAGGCCGTTTTAATGTTTGCAATCCGCATTTTTTCAAGTTTGGCTTTTGACACGCCCCCTGGTTCTAAAATGACGTCCCTGATGTTAATCTGTTTATTTCTGTTCTTTTGCACAGCTTTATTACATCTCTCTTTTACTTTGTGATCGTCCTGCGCATTTTTCACATCTCTGTTGTTTAGAACAGTGATCTCGGCCTGATCTGTGAAGCACCGAGAGCTCCATATTCCGCAGCAGTTGCCGGATAAAGACATTCCAATCTTTCTTCCACGAGCTAAAACGGATCTGTATATCAAACTGTACAAAATGATGATAATTAAGGCGCAAATTCCAAAAAACGACGAATATATTTTCTTATAAATGTAAAAGAATTTTGTTCTTTGTGGCAAACAGATATATTCATAACGTGTAATATAAGATAATGATGAGTTTGGCAATAATGTGATATTTTGGTGCACTGCAGTTGGCATGGGATCTGGTGTTATTCTGTATTGTAAGCAACATGTAATCCCAAGAAGTGCAGCAAACGCACACAGACTCACAACAACAAGTTTCGCTCGTCGTATTGTCATAATGATTGCATGTTTGAAAGGGTACACAATGCACAAATATCTATCCACCGCTATTGTTACCATGACAAATGCCGAAAACGGAACAGTTGTCGTAATAAGAAAAAAATAAATTTGACATATGATGTCATACTTAAGTTGAAAATTGGCTGCTTCTGTAGCGATGGTAAAGGGAATCGTAACACAACACGTGACGAAATCAACACCAGCCAGAGTAAGGATAAAAATGGTTGAGGTAAGCTTTTTCTTGTACTGGGAGAAGATGTACAGAACGAGGGCGTTACCGATCGTTCCCACCACCGAGAATATGGACATGTAGCCAATAGCAATGTACACCTGGATCTCCAGCTCCGCATTCTCCATCTTGTTCTTTGATACTATACAAGAGGTATACCTACAAAAGGTATTATTGCAATATAGCCAGTGGTTTTCATTGAATGTTTTGTCCATCAGAAGATTGACCTTGCAGCAGAAGGCCAAGGTCAAACAGGACTTTGTGGCCCCTTCCCCTGGTCATTATAACTACACCATCTTCTTTATGAGTGAAACTTACTTGGGATGTGACCAAGAGTGCAAGTTCAGCATCGACGTGAAGGAAGGAGATAGTGAAAGTGACAGTGATTAGATCAGCTGATCTGAAAGTGAAAGTAATAATGTGATGGAGGAAAAATGAGGAATAAATATGTGTTAAAAGAATGGATAGGATACTGACTCAATAGGAAACTGAAGCAAGAATTCTTTAAAATTTGTAATATGATTAGATGATTAAAAAAAACCGTTGAGTTCTGAGATGGAATGATGATGATGATGATGTGTAAGCTACAAAGTATTGACTAATATCAACAGCTATTTTTGGTTTGTTGTTCCATATAATTGTTTTGTATATTATATTACGTATTTCAATCATTGTTATTGTCATATTTTTCAGTTAGACGATCATATATTATTAACAGTGTTAGAGACTTTTAAAACCTCCCATAGAATTTAAATGCACAGTAAATTGGTATGAATTGGATTCTCTTATATTTCATTATCCTCTTAAAACACCAAGTGCATGCATTATTTGATCCTAAACCTAGTTTCCATTAAATGAGTGATACACATCTATGAGAGCTCATATTTTCCTATTTTAAATTGAACCAAAGCAAATAAAGTTAAATTCTCTGACGAGAAACGAGAAATTGAATTGATTTAGTAACTTGATTACAAAGCGTCAGATAAGCACGATGTATTTGCCATAAGTGTATTTTGCATTTGTTTAGAAACATATGTTGCTGATAGGATTACTAGTACATATAGGAAACTTAAAATTCGGTGCTTGATTAAATTGAAGGTCAAAATGGCCTCGTCTTATATAACGTAGGGAAAACATCATTGGATGTAAATGATATAGAAATATTAATTCAGAGTTACAAGTAATAAATCGGTGAATGTTGTGATTCACTAATTTTGAAAACAAAAGATATAAATTTCATTATGCATTACCATACGAAATTAAGCTCCATTTTGCGATTTTTGATAAAGATCTTACATGTACTAGTATTTCATAAAGCGGATGCATGTCATAATGATGAATATTATAATATTAATGCATGTCATATATTTTGCCGTTTGTAATGAAACACTTTGAGAAGTCCTTCATCGTATCCCACCCACAATGTAGATTTGTATAATGATAATCTGATTGGATGATTCACTTCATTATCTGTCAGTAAAAACTTCAGGAACTCAGAAGATGGATCTGTCGTTTGTTGGCATCAGTTACAAGGATGTTACAGAGGGAGTCACACACTACATCGGTTGGGCTAATATCCACTTCCAAGTTCTGTCCATGAGAAACAGAAGTCATACAACCAGAGGGAGACATAATCACTAGTTCACCTGTATATATACTTGTACGATTTACAACACAGATATCACCGTTACTGTTCTTTGTGACTCTAGTTGGAAATGTAAAAAGTCTGGTCTGACTGTCCTTCTGGTACTCATACTCATGCATGACGTCACCTGTCACTGTGATGTGTCGCACCAGACGTCTGCTGTTGGACGCTAATTTATAAAGATATGGGTACAGTCCACTAATTGTTTTCCCATAGGCGACAATGTTAACATTTCTTCTCATAGCGATGTCCCTAATTTTCGTTCAGAAGTGAGTGACCCCTCAAATCAAAGCACATCAACTTGTCTTTCCTTGGTTAAAATCTCGAGGTGGCATGTCAGATTCGTTTTCCGGCAAAATGCGTTTGTCTGCGGGTACCTCTTAAAATGAAAGTGAAAGTAGGGGATTTTCAGAATTATCACTGGCGTTATAATACACAAAATAATTCAGCTGATCTTCTTGATAAATTACATTTTCCAAGCTTTTTTGGTAGGAAAGATACTCCTTATCAACAAGTGTGAGGCTCAATTCAGTACAACTGCCCAATTTTTTTTATGCAAGTCTGCAAATTAAGGAACTTGTAATTTTTTCTGCACTACTTTCTTCTCCTACCGATTCTAAAAATAATTAGTGGGATGTACCCATATGATTCAACATCTCTCAAGGTGACCAAAAGTCCACCGTCCACTGACCGACAGATTCCCCATGGTTCTAGTGGATCGGTACGGATGACTGTAGAGACAGATCCTAATGGTGACAGACAGCAGATGGAGTTGTCAAGGTAGTTAGTGAAATATACATCACCACTTTCAGTCACACACATGCCATTAGTAGAGGAGACACTAGATCTTTGTATTTGGACACCTTCCATTGTTATTTTTTCTGTAAATTTGGATTGAAATTCATATATATAACATTGTTCTTCACTTAGTGCCTTCAAAGAAAATATTGATTTATCTGCATACTAAAATGATTTGTTTTTAGCACAGGAGTTCGAAATTTTATCAATAAAGTCAATAGAAATCACTCGATTGACAAAGCCATGAGCTATGCGTAAGCATAGCGAACAGGAATGCAACATGTTTTTGGAGAAATCGAGTATTTCGCGTTTACCCACCGCTTATTCAGCACCGCTCGTTAGCATTCATATTAAACAACATTTCTCTACTAAAATTTGCTTTCGATCCCTTATCGAATGCTGTCAATACACACTTTCTTCGATTTCAAGTAAACATTCGTTTTACCGAGTAGCCATTGCGTGACGTCACATCAACTGCGGACCTGACAGATTTTTATTTCGATTGTTTTAAATAAAAAGAATTAAGTGGTTGTTAATTGTTGTATATACATATATTTTATATTTAAATGGAATAAATTATACTACTTTAAATCCCCTAATATTTTTTTATGGCGAGAAACCACGTCGAGCTTTTTTTTGAAAATTAAAGGGCGATAATTCCAGTTTCATGTGCGCGAAATTTGAAAGTTGAGAAAGTCAAAGAAATTCACGATGACCAGCAACTTTGCTGTTGCTCTTTGGTAAGTTGGTGATAGTGTAAAACAACAGGATATAATTTAAGATTTGTACAGATTTATATAAGTCACACAATCACAATGAATACATTAACTGTGCACCATGCCATTTATAAATAATCATGTAGAATAAATAACATTTCTTTTAAATATGTATAAATGTAATGGATAGCCTAACTGCAATTACATTGATGAAAATAGGTCATAATGTGAATTCATAACAGGTTAGGAAAATTAATTTACGCAATTTGGAGCTGTATGAATTGCATGTCAAAAATATATAGCCATAGGAGGGACAAATTCAAATATAACATATCTAAATGAAACAAATACAATGAAAAAAATCACTTGATTCTGGCCCCATATATCTCCATAAGAAAAGTAATGTGAAATAAAAAATTACCTATGGGTTTACTGTAAAATGGCATATTTTCGTGGGTTCAAATTTATCGTGGTTTGAGGAAAAAAATTGGTTTATGGGGATTTGATTTCGTGGATAAAGAAATGTTTAGTAGTTGTGCATATACATGTGTAAAAATTTACATTTCGTGAGTCTCTTCATACCTTGAAAACAACGAAAATTATACCCCCACGAAAATTAGTGATTTCAAAATAATTTTCATTTTTTCCTCCAATAAACCAATGAGGTACCAATGATCTCCTAATTTTTTTCATCAATCCATGAAATATTCACCCATGAATATAACTGTTTTACAGTACATTAGTTCTTACACTACTCAAATGGTTTTGATTGAAGTGATACACACTATACTGGATTTTATGGCTGCTGAGCTTGAGTTGTCAGAGTAAAATTGTATGCATTCAAATGTGTTCCATCAGTAAACACCTTTCCCTGAATGGACTCTGTGCCAATGAAAATGTTCAAATATTTATTATCATCAATCCTTACCTGTTTTACTTTGATGATTTAGATTTGCCTTTTCCTCTCCCTTTCCCTTTTTTACTGCAGCCAGTGCAAAACCATGATGATGCAGATTTTTTGAGAAATGCCTCAGATCCTTTTAGATTTACACACTTGTAATGGAACCAGCCGTTACATTTGTCACATGCAATGCTTTCATTCTTAGTCTCGGCTGGTTCCCATTCACATTCAGACTTACACATCTTGCATATGTAGACATCTTCTTGCCCTGCTTCATCTACTTTTGCTTTCTTTGCTTTTGAAGTGGATTCATCTCTATCACCCAAAGCTTGAACTTTTGTTCGTAAAGCTTGCTTCTTTTTCCGCGGCACAGATGTTTTAAAATGATGCAGTGCATCAACAAATGCAATTCGTAAAAAATGTTCTGTGACATCTCTAAAAAGTTCCATGATAAGTGTTAAAAAGAGTTCATCCTCTATTTCAGAATCATCACTAAGACTAACATTTTGAAACAGTGAAATCCAATTATCAATTAAAGTATTGTCTGTATCTACAGCATTCCTGCGTTTTGTGTGCAAGTCTTCATAGTATAAATGGAAAAGTTTTGCACTAAGACTTTTTTGTGTGACCTGGTTTAACAATACAAAAAAATTGTACACTGGCTCACTCACAATGGTAAGTCCATGGGTAGGGCCCTGTTTGAACTCAATTTCAGTCATAGTACTAGTGTCTTCGCTTGTATCAATGTCTTCCTCTTTTATACGAAAGTTCTTTAACATTGCCTGTTTCCTGTATTCCATTTAACGAAGTGTTCTACTCTTTTTGCTACATTTGCCCACTGCTCTAAGCACCGATTCCTTAATCCGCTTGTTGACTCTCTGAATGCATGCTATAGCAAGATATCGAATTTTTCCCTTGGCAACAGAGGATAATGTAGAACTTATTTCTAATTTCTCTGCTTCTTCTGCTTGTTTCTGTACTGTAACACTTGCTTTCTTTTCAATCTCTTTCTCCATTAGCCAAAAAGCTAGTTTGGTAGACAGTTTATTTCCCATTTTATTGACATGTTCATGTTGGAAAAGTTTCTCAACAGACATGATATGCTGATCACTTATCACAAAATTATTTAACTTGGTGAATGATTGAGTCCATTGTTGAGGTGATTTAGGTTGATCATTCATGATTCCCTTGATCTTGAAATACAAGAAGTTGACATGCTTTGACATTAAAGTAGAAGTAAGCAAATCCTTGGGTAAGTTAACAATGTAAGGAGCATGGCCCAATTCACTTACAAAGTCATCAATGCTCCAAGGGGCTTCAAGTTGAGGAAATTCAACTGTATTACTCTGCTTTGCAGGACCTGGTAAATCCTCTTCAATTTTTCGGTCTTTACGTGTGTCAGACTGCATGTTAGATAGATAAATATCCTCTTCAATATTTTGGTCTTTACATGTATCAGACTGCATTTCCAATGAACTTTGTTTGCAGCAAAGTAAGTCGTCTCTGAATGCAGAAAAGTCTCTCTCATAAAACTCATAAACAAAATCTGGATGTTTAGCACTTCCGGCCTTTGGATTGAAATTCACGACACGTAAACCACTTGTTGACACAGCTCGTCCAATAGCAACGCCCATTTGTCCAGGAGCGAAGAATGAATATGAGTCCACTTCAACATGGTGTAATGTCTGTCCTTGTGCACGATGAACGGTCAATGCAAATGCAAGAATCAGAGGAATCTGTGTACGACTTGCTAGATTTTTTTTTCTCTACTGTCATAAACATCAAACGTAGTCTCCAATACTGTGACTAGGTTACCATTAAAGTTAATTACTGGAGGACTCCCCCTCTCTAAACGATGAACGGTTCCTGTCATCCCATTGAACAACCCTGCTGCTATATTCTTTATCAGAATGACTTTTGCTCCTTCCTTCAGCAGTAGAGTTTTGGGAGCAACACATCCCAGTAATTTTCTGACATCCCCTGAAATTGTATAAATTAGTGTTAATGTGTATAGATATCAATGGGTGTCAAATTGGTAAAAATTTAACACATTTTAATCATGTACATTGAAAAAGATGTGATTTGTTTGGTCAATCCTAGTCATAGTACGACCATAAATGCAAATGAATTAATTTTATTAATTATATTCTTATTTCTTAAACTATTTCAACACATTTCGACGTTATCGTAAACAATGCATGGGGCATAACACTGAACTTGCATTAACCAAGGAATTGATGCTTTCATGTTCATATGACTAAATAGTCTGCTGTACTGTTCTTGAGAAAATTTGTAAATGAGCCCAAAATTTTATTTGTATTAAGACAAAAATATGAGATATGTGTTTAGTCTATGATAGATAATACAAGATATATGTCAAGCACCCCTCCATCAGAAAACTCACATGACCTTGTGATAGATATTACATGAGCATTCATGTATTCAGGAAATCATCAAGAGAACAGCAGGATAAAAATTCAATAATACTGTATACAGGATTATTTTCGCCCCTTGTTATTTTCTCCCTTTTGAATTTGTGAACAGTTTTGCCCCGTTTTAAATTTGCCTGGTCATAGTTCTGCTCAGCCTGTAGAAATTATGAGGTGTAATTTGAATTCGCCCCATTTTAAATTCACCCAATCAAGGAGAGGGCAAAAGGGGTTATAATAAGAAGGGGGCAAATATTTCCCTGTATACAGTATGTTGTGACCTTGCTTATATACCTTTATCTTTGGCCTTGAAGGAAAACATTTCTCCATCCATTTGTTCCAGCATATCCTGGTTTACCACACAAGTATCAAAATTAGTCCCATACAATCTCGTGATATCTTCAGGTGGTGCGTCTAATGGCCTGTCCAAGCTTCTTAAGAACTGGATCGTCTCCTCAGAGGGTCTTCCATCACATAATTCATTTACAGCTTTTATGAGGGGGAATTCACTCTGACGAAGAACCTGAAATACAATTTATAATTCAACTAATTATCTTAAAGTTATAGTTCATTTTATAAAAATACATACAGACGTCAGTAATTTTTTGCTGTTAACAATAGTTTTAGGGAACTTTATAGATATAAGTTTCTCATTCATATCTAAGCACAATGATGCAAGATTGCCTCAGCTGCATAAAGCATAACGTTCATTATACAGTGAACCTTCAGATATCCGGACCCCAGATATCCAGATGCTTAAGTATCTGGACGACTTTTCATCGGAATGAATTTTGTAAATGTAATTTTGTCTTGTTTAACTGTTGATTCAGGTATCCGGACACTTCACATGTCCGGACAAATTGACTGGGAACCAAAGCGTCCGGATAAATGAGGCTCCACGTACTGTACATTATTGGTTCTTCTTCTTACCTCCAACAAATTTATATGGTGAGGAAATGTCATTTGGAATTTGTTGCTTTGGAAGCTGTGACTTCCGTCATCCTCATATCGTAAGTTGGGGACCGGAGGTAGCTGCTTAAAATCCCCACAGCCTATGACCTGTCATTGTAAAACAGTATACCTTGGTATATGCTATCTTTACCTTATTTTTTATTTTCTTTATTACATTACAGTATGTAATATTAAATGAACTATAAACTTACACAACCAGTTACTAATTGGTAGCAAGCCGTTCTCGAGGAAGTTTGAATCTTTATAATTAAAAGATTACTCTAGTAATAATTAATATAATTTTTCATAAATAATGAACAAACCTGCATTCCTCCAAACACTTGATCGCACTCCCTCACATGGCGACACACAAACTCTACCATGTCAAATGTGCGGGCAGACAGCATGCTAATTTCGTCTATCGCTAAGCACTGTGCTTCTATAATTCTTTTCTTGGCATCTGCAAATCTGTCATCCCCTTGAAATAGTTCTGCTAGAGTTTGGTGCGAATATCTACCATCTACAATCCCGGCCCAGTGGTGTAAAGTGATGGCTCCCACTCCTAGCTGCAGGCTAGCCATGCCTGTGCTCGCTGTAACAGCTGTGATCTTTCTTTGGCTGATCTCTTGAATAATTTTTCTGCAAGGAAAAATAAAATACAAGTATTAAAACAGCTGTATACATAATTTATGTACTTAAAATAAAAATGAAATATTTACATGAACTTCTCAGGGAGCAATTTTACCAAAATTATATAGTCCGTTTGAATGCTGTTTAAATTGTTTAACGAATTTGAGGTATTTAGGTACATGTATTAAGTAATATGGTGAAACTATAACACTGGAAAAATTAAATGCATCTGCGTAATTGATATATTCCAAAATGATTATAAGAAATCAAAGTAAATTATGAATTCAATTACTCAACAAACCTGTCAATACTATCTACATTTCATTGTGTTTTAAGCACTAACCTACTATGCAAAAAAATCATCTTTTTAGTATCTATATCCTAATATTCTGTCATTTGATCTTACAGGTTATCACTAAATTTAGAAACAAAACGTGATGGAAAATTGTTTGTTTCATTACACGATGTGTACAAAGCCTGTGCCGAGTTTATGGGGAAAGCAAATTGTGTAACTTCTTTAAGTATGGATGCTCACAGCAAATTGATAACACGATTATTTGACATAACACGATTATTTGACATACAAGCAAACCATGCCTGCACTGGAGGAGAAAAGAGAGTTCTATTAAAAAATCTTGGTCCTCGTGCACCATCAAACATCTGTGACACTATAACTTTACCATCTGTGTGCCAGATTCAGTCGACAGAACCTAATAACCTGAAATTTAAGTGTCCCATACCATTTTAATTAACAATATTCAGCAGTATTGTTTGGTGGCATTTGAAGAGAATGACGTTACAATTGAAATTAATAATGTGAAGCTGTCATCAGGATTTCCACTTCCAATAGTGCAGTTTAATATTGAAGGGGTCATATACCTTGTTTCCAATATCAAATTGTATGGAGGGGTTCCTGCAGATGATAAATATTTTCCGAAGTCTTTTCACGAGGAAAATATGTCCACTACCAATGACAGTAATTATAAGGTAGTGATGAGGTCCAAGTTCTGCAAACAAATACTGGACTGGCTAGCAAGGAACACAGCTTGCACATCTTGTCATGATTTGCATCATACAAGGAAGAAGAAAGAAAAAAAGAGGAAACTTGAAGAGATCAGTGAGGAAGAAAATAAAGAGAATAAACAACCCTGTTTAAACACAGAACCAGTGAGGGACACAGAGAAAAATTCAGAGCCAGTGAGGGACACAGAGAAAAATTCAGAGCCAGTGAAGGACACAGAGAAAAATTCAGAGCCAGTGAGGGACACAGAGAAAAATTTAACAACAGTGGAACATGGTGAACAGGACATAGTTACATGTACCAGTATTACCCTTGACGAAGAGGATCATGATGACATGGAGAAAATTTTAAACTGTGTTTCTAAGTTTGACCTCCCAGAAGAATTTGTCGTCTTGTTGAAGTCACAATTACAAAACTGTGACAAGGACTTAGATATTCATCAAAGACGTTGGGACCCTAAAATTATCAGTCTGTGTCTCACCCTTTACGTACGCTCTCCCCAAGCATACGAGGATCTAAAAAAGTCCAACTTTCTTCAACTTCCCTCCAAAAGATTACTGCAATATTATAAAAACTCTGTGAGACAGATTCCAGGATTTAATGAGGCAAACCTGACTTGGATGAAGAAAGAAATGGAGAAACAAAATTCGGTTGTCATGGTGGAATAGTGATTGACGAGATGACAATACAAGACAACCTGATAATAACAAAGTCTGGTGATACATGGAAGTTGGTTGGATACGTTGATATGGACACCACCAACAATAACATCAACATCATTTCCAACGGACAGAAGAAAGTCCATCTAGCAACCCATGCTCTCCAGTTCATTTTTCATGGATTTACTGGATTCAGGTACTTTGAACTTGAAAGATATAAATTCGCCATTAAGAAACAATTCCCATCATGCATTGAAAGAATTAATTAATTGTTGTCATGAATATTTCAATTTAAAAATTTGTAGTTCTGAACTTATACACTATACTGGTATGATTTAAATATAAATTAAGAATATAAATGAATTCAGGAAGTATGAAAACTAATGTAGAGAACTGATTAAGAAAGCTAGTTCAATTTCTTCCAATTTCTGTAAGTCTTTATTTTAGATGAAAATGTGTTTTAATATACAACATTTATGTACAATATTTATTCTTTATTCTAGGTGGCCAGTTGTGTACTTTGGTGCAAATCCAGCCACAGCCCATCAACTATACACAACATTTTGGAAATGCGTAGAGGTACTGGACGACATGAATATAACAGTTGACTATGTCATGACCGACGGCGCATCGACAAATCGCTCTTTTGCCACCATGCTTTTCCCACAGAATCCACGAAAATCTGATTGGATATTCAGAGATATCTACTTCAGGGAACATGGGATATGCTTCATCCAAGATGTCATGCACGTCTTAAAAAAAATCCGCAACAATCTGGAATCCAGCAAGATCCAAAACAAGACTAGTACTTGACGCTATTTGGTTCACCATGGAAAATGCATCACATGGGACCACTGAGAAGCTTGCTACCGTTTCAATTTCCAAAGCGGATTCTCAATTCATAGGAAACTGACGGAGGAGCATATTAATCTTACTCCGGCGTCGAAAATGAGGAACAACCTAGCAATTGAGGTGCTAAATAGGGACATGCTATATTTGATGAGGTCTTATCAAGCAACCCTCAAAAACCCAGAGAATCTTGCCAGCAGTATTGAAATTTTGGAACAGACCTCAGAGCTAGTGGACATTTTCTGTTGCAGAAACAGACCTATATTATCACAGGAAGACAAGAGATTCGATATACTGCAAAAAGTTCTAACTTATTTCAGTTCATGGGAGGATGCTGTGGAGAAGTCAGTAATGCTTGTTCCATCCAAAAACCTAATGACTTTGGAGACTCGAACAGACCTCAACTCCTCACTCATGGGATTTATATCCCTCTGCAAGAATATGCTCAATGGGAAAAAAAGCATAAACCCTGGGTATCTGAACTCGGACATAGTTGAAAATTTATTTGGACAGCAGCGTGGAGTAAGGAATGGACTGAATAACAATCCTACTTTGGCACAGTATGGACCATCTAATACTGCCATTATTTTGGGACAGTGTACTGTGTCAAATAAATCGAATTCCACCAACAAAGCATCCTTTTTCACTGCAACTACACCTTGTCCCCTGAATACAACTAGAAATAAATCCCAGCCGGCACTGAGGAGGGGGATTCGATTGTGAGCAGCCATGTAATTCAGTATGTGTTAATTAAATATATTTCATTCAGACCTGACTCCATGACCATAAACTTAATTCTACATTTACATAAAAATTTTAAAATCTAAGCCATTCATTTTTCTATTGTATTAGGTCAAGCTTAAAAAATTACACTTTTAACAAAATCTTTCAATTGACTTATAAGTTTATTATCAGGCATTTTTTAAAGTCATGGAGCATGGGTTCTGATCCATATTTTTTTGGCGGGTATTTATATGTCTATATTTAACCCTCAATTATCTTCTTTATATTGACATTCTAACAGAAATATTCAATTTTACAAGAATGATTTTCAGTGAATTCAATTTAATAGGGGACCATAGAAATCATATTACTGAATGTGTCAGCTGAGAAAGCACAATGTTTTGCCTTTTTTTTTTTATTTTCCAATATCTATTTATCTGTCTGTATGGATTTTTAATTTTCTATTGTTATTTACATTTTTAAATGCTAAACGGCTAATGATACATGACTTTCAATTTCATGCATCATTTTACTTGTCAAATTATACAGACGCATTTTCGCGGGAAATGTCAAAAATTATATTTTCCCTACACAGTATGTATGTTGCTTTGGACTAAGTTATGGAATTAATTTTCACCCAAAGACCTTTGAATAGTATATACCTAAGCAAATGGGTTTTTCCTGTCAATAAAAAGCTGTGGCCTTGAACTGCTCTGAAAAAGGCTTCTTCTCTGGCGTCTTCCATTTTACTCTTTTCCGGAATTTTCAATCCGCTACGACACGTCTTTTATAATAATCTGTCAGGTCTGCAGTTGATGTGACGTCACGCAATGGCTTCTCGGTAAAACGAATGTTTACTTGAAATCGAAGAAAGTGTGTATTGACAGCATTCGATAAGGAATCGAAAGCAAATTTTAGTAGAGAAATGTTGTTTAATATGAATGCTAACGAACGGTGCTGAATAAGCGGTGGGTAAACGCGAAATACTCGATTTCTCCAAAAACACGTTGCAACGTGTTTTTGGAGAAATCGAGTATTTCGCGTTTACCCACCGCTTATTCAGCACCGTTCGTTAGCATTCATATTAAACAACATTTCTCTACTAAAATTTGCTTTCGATTCCTTATCGAATGCTGTCAATACACACTTTCTTCGATTTCAAGTAAACATTCGTTTTACCGAGAAGCCATTGCGTGACGTCACATCAACTGCAGACCTGACAGATTATTATAAAAGACGTGTCGTAGCGGATTGAAAATTCCGGAAAAGAGTAAAATGGAAGACGCCAGAGAAGAAGCAATATGCACTAGAGGAGAGCCCAGTGGGTATTCTTTTTCAATTGCAGCCATGTTTTGTCGGGTATTGCCTACCAGTGCTCTAGATTTTAGTACGCATGTTTATTAGAAAACATAAGGATCGCTCGAATGCATATACGGATTTAAAAACAGACTTTTAAATTTCTGTTTATGTTATGAAATGTAAACAAACAGGTTATACTACAAGTAATCTATGAAATAATCATTTTTTTTTAGAATAAGAAAAAGTGATTAAATGATATATAAGTTTCATATAATTTTTCGGAAATTGTCAGAAATAATGAAGAGTCCCGATGGTCATTCTTGTCATTTTGAAACTTGTAAAAATTGGATAGAGAAATAAAAAAGGATTTTTTTTCTAGTGAGTTTCATGCACCTTTTCCATATAATTTTGAAAAAAGGGGATGCTTCTCTGTTCATAGTATTCACACCGGTGTAACGGACTCTTGAGCATGTTAAGAGTGCATTCGAAACCTGGTTATTTTTGTACTCGAGTTGCTTTGACCTTAGTTAATATAATGGGCATATTTCATAGTATATTACCCCTTTTCGCCGATATAAATGGAAAGTTTGTAACTAAATGCATGGTCAATATTCTAGCTATGTCCACAATATTGATATATGATGATGCTCTATACAACGGACACTTTATTGTTCTTAACCCATTACCCCTCACCCGCGTTTGCCGAATCCATAACATATTTCTAGGCCAGTTAAAAAGATACGGAATCTTTTTTAAGTCTGACAAAGCAAAATAACAAGTGGTAAAAACCGGAATAAAGTAATTTATCTTTAGCCTTTTGACCTTCAAATGAATTTACACTACTCATGTTCTTAGCGAACGTCAGGGGCAATAACTCATTAAAGGGGTGTGCGAATCGTTTCGCAATGTTGGATTGAACAGTCTTCTTAATCAGTCGAAGACATTTGTATTTAGGTAATCGTTCCTCTGCGCTTTATCGTTTTCTGATGAGTAGCTATGACAAGCTTTACGATGAAAGGGGCAATAATTGATCAAAGAGTCAACGTACCAACATAGCGGTCGTTTTTCGGAATAACTTTAAATATTTACATTTCCAATTAATTTCCCCTATGATTCTTTACAAAAAAATGCTGTTCATTTTTTCATGAACTACATTAGGTATGTATGAAAGCCCAGAAGGCTCATTCGAGATTCGAGATTCGAAATACGAGATTCGAAATTCGAGATTCGAAATTCGAGTTTCGAGATTCAAGATCCAAAATAACCAATGAAAAGGCGGTTTGAGATTCAATTACTCCCCTTTATCATTTTTTACTATCAAGAAATCGTTGAGTATTTTAATACCGAGGAGGTCATTTGGTTAAATTACAACGCAAGAAAAATTGTTATATTTTATCAAAACGAAATTTAAAGAAATATTAGATTTTGGTCTGCAAGATATGCTTAATTACTTAATAATAGCTTCTAAAATTGTCAAAAGAGATTTACATAAAATATATAATATATATTTCGTGTTATCTACTTTGGATACAGGGTTGTTGACATAATAGTAAATTTAAAATAGA